>PJEM01000799.1:95164-324013 GCA_004023845.1 Helogale parvula
TTGTCAGCGCTCCACTCTTTTTTTTTTTTTTTTTTTTTTTCGGATTTCGGTTTCCTTTTCTTCAGTGAATCGGAGCCGGGTCGGCGTTGCTTCGGTTTTCCCCAGGACAGGCAAGTCTGTCTCCCGTGCTGGGAAGTAAGCGAAACCTGCCGGAAGTCAGCTTCCGCTTTTGCCCAGCCTCCTTGCTGGCGGGTCGGTGTTGACGAGATCCCTGGGCCTCTGGGATTTCCAGCGGCTGAGGGAAGCGGAAAGAACGAGGACGGAAGCCTGGGGAGAAGGGGAGCCTGTCCTCCCTTAATGGGAGCGGAGGCCCGTAAGGCGGCCCGAGGCTGCAGGCAGATAATTGTGTTTGTTTTGTCTTTGTTTTTGTTTGCTTTACTCCGTGTTTGTTGGAAGCGACCCCATTTTGAGATGCCCGTTGCCACAACTGGAGCGGGGGATGGATTGTTACCGAGGTCACATCTGAGGCCAGCTTTGCGTTGTTGGTTCAGATTAAGGGGTTAGATGCCACCAAATTTCATTCTCAGAGCTTCACAGAATCACGAAATAGTAGAACTGGAAAATAGGATAGTGGTTCTTAACTTCTTTAGGCTGTGGTTAAGGTTATAATTGGTTTCTGATGTATTCCATTGTTATTGCAACCATCTCTCCATGCCCAGTCTGTGTTTACTTTTTTTTTCACTGTTGCAAATGTGTATCATACCCCCCTTCCCTCCCTTTTCGGTCATTTCCTTAGGATATATTTCTGGGAATGAGAAATCTATAGACCTTCTTCAGAAAAATTCAGTCATGACACAGAAACTTGTTAAGTTTTTATTATTTTTTAATGTTTTTTAAAATTTATTTTTGAGAGAGAGAGAGACAGCGCAAGCGGGGTGGGGGTGGGGGGGCTGTCAGATAGACAGGGAGATACAGAATCTGAAGCAGGCTCCAGGCTCTGAGCTTGCTGTCAGCACAGAGCCCGACGCGGGGCTCGAACCCACGAACTGTGAGATCATGACCTGAGCTGAAGCGGGATGCTCAACCAACGGAGCCACCCAGGCACCCCTATTTTTTATTTTTGACGGAGCGAGCGAGAGCGAGCGCGCATGTGAGCTGGGGAGGGGCAGAGAGAGGGGGAGACGCGGAATCTGAAGCAAGCTCCAGGCTCTGAGGTGTCAGCACAAGCCCGACGCGGGGCTTGAACTCAGGAACCCTGAGATCATGAGCAGATTCGGATACTTAACTGACTGAGCCACCCAGGTGCCCCAAGTCATGACACAGAAACTTCCGTATCAAGAGATCACAGTTTCTGAGTTATATCTGTCGTGGGTTAAGAAAAGGTGATTTAGAATTATATTTATGTATCTTAGGTTAAGAAAAGGTGGTTTAAATAGATCATTTCCTCTGTGTCAGAAACTGAAGTTTGGGTACATTTCTCTACATTGTTATTCTTAATTCAGTGCCTGGCTAATTTTCATGAAAACCTGATCAGGTGGCTAGTATTCCATTTCACAGATGGAGAAATAAGCTCTGAGAGGTTAAATGATTCACACAGAGGAATTCAGCTGTAGGTTTGCCTTACTCCAAAACTCATCTTTTCATTTTACCCCACTGACCTTTAAATAAGAATTACTGGGTATCTACTAAGGGTCAGACCATTGTTATTACAGATAAAGATCTTAGTCTGGAGAAGTGAAGGGAGATGATCAAGGTAACATATCTGAGTTGTTTTCAGAACCTGGTCTAGAACGATACTTTCTAACTCCTAGTCCACAGCTTTGGCAGAGTATGGATAAAAATCCAAGCTTGTCAGATTCCAAGACATGCTCTCCACCATTGTGATTTATAAGACTAGGAAATTCTTTTACCTCCATTTGTTTTGTTTAAACATTTATTCCAATTTTTATTTCCAGACATCTGTTCTAATGTTGGGTATCTGGTTTTTTGAATGGTATTGTTTCAATATTGATTTTCATTTCTGTTGCAGTTAGGAATCTGAAGTAAACAATAAAGCATGATGTCTTCCATGTGGTCTGAATACACAATTGGTGGGGTGAAGATTACCTTTCCTTATAAAGCTTACCCATCACAGCTTGCTATGATGAATTCTGTAAGTATTTTTTCTTAATGTTTTATTTATTTTTGAGAGAGAGCGGGAGGGAGGGAGGGACATAGAGAGAGGGGGACAGAAGATCCCAAGGGGGCTATGTGCCGAGAGCAGCAAGCCTGATTCAGGGCTCAGACCACAGACTGAGATCATGACCTGAGCTGAAGTCAGACGTTCAACCTACTGAGCCACCCAGGCACCCCCTGTCATTATTTTTCAATAGTTATTTTAAGTCTCTATTAAGATACATATTTTTATAATTCTTAAGGCTATATTCATTTTCTCAGATAGTAAATGGATGAAAATATTTGCCTGATTTGTTAAGAAAAATAATACTTACCACTGCTAAACCATATATGTCCATGGTTGTAGTGGAGGCAAAGGAGAACATTCTGAAAAATGTTCTTGGCTCATTTGGAACTTCTATTTACTTTGCAGAATTACTGCTCTCTACGAAGTATTTGCTATATATTACACAGACTAGTCTATTTTTTGAGATTGTTCATATAGAAAATTAGTATGCACACTTAAGGAAACCAACTTTACAACTTTGTTAAATCTTAATATTTTACCATATTTACTTTATACCTTGTTTACGAGTAATAGAGTATTACTTTACATATTTTAAAAAGTTACATCATGATATGATACCTATCTTTCTGCAGAACTTTTTTTTAACTTAATGTATTTAAGATGTAGGCCTGTTGATTGCTAATCCATTTTACATGCTGTATAGTATTCCATTATATGAATATACCAGAATTTTTGGTCCATTTTCCTTTTGATAGACTTTTAAGTTGTTTACGTTCTTTAGCAATTATAAGCAATGTTGCTATGAACTTTATTATACAGGTTTCCTTGTGTTCATGTGGGTAAAATTTGGAGTGTATACAGAGGACTGGACTTGCAGGAGTTGGGTATCTTCAGCTTTATTAGGAATCATTAATTTCTGTACAAAGTGTACAGGGGTGCCCGGGTGGCTCAGTTGGTTAAGCATCCGACTCTTGGTTTCAGCTCAGGTCATGATCTCACTGTTCGTGAGCTCAGGCTGTGTGTTGGGGCCTGTGCTGCCAGTGTGGAGCTGCTTGGGATTCCCTTTCAGCCTCTTTCTGCCCTCCCCTCACTTGCGTGCTCTCTCGCTCGCTCTCTCTCTCTTTCTCTCTCAAAATAAATAAACTAAGTAACAAAGGAAACCAAACAGTTTATACTCCCGTGAGCAGTAGCCTCCATTGTTTTCATCAAAAATATTTATGTACTGTATTTTAGTTTTTACAGAAACCATTAAGGGACAAGTTGTTTTTTTTTTTCTTTTCTTTTTCGCTTGATATGCTTTTAGGACCATTATAATTTTAGGGAGAAATATAAAGGAATAAAGTCTAGATTGAACTAAATATGGGTTTTCACTTCTGCTATTGCTGTGCTCCCTGACGTGCAGCCTTACTTCTCATTATTGTTGTATTTGGACTTCTGGAGAGAGACCCTATGAAGTAAGTTGCTTATTGACTTTTTCATTGTCTTTGTGTCCATAGATTGTCAGAGGATTAAATAGTAAGCAACACTGTTTACTGGAGAGCCCTACCGGAAGTGGGAAAAGTGTAGCCTTACTTTGTTCTGCTCTAGCATGGCAACAGTCTTTTAATGGTAAGTAGTTGTTGATATTTTCAGGTTCCTTATTGGGATGTGAAAAAAATATTTTAATAAAGTGCTTTTTATCCAGAATTATTCAACCATGTTGTAGCTAATTTAAGTGTGGATTCTCTTTTAAGATACTTCTTTATAAGTTAAATATCTTCCAAAAGAGTTTCAGTAGAGCAAGATATGTTCTGTTCTAACACAGTTTTGAACATAATGTAGTCCTATATTTGAAGATTCAGAGTATGCATAGGAATCTTAGAATGCTTAGAGTTACCATTATGAAAATGATTATGATAATTTGTATTTAAAAGATGTAAGAGACTGGCCTGCAATGAGCCTATAATATATATACACAAATAATTGCTTTGAGTAAATCCTTTATGTATTTGCTTATCTGTCCCTTCCTCATGGCATTAGAACATGGAATATATAAAGGAAACAGTCTGATGATATTTCTACTTGTTTAGATGCCAGATAAGCAAAAGTTTATTGTAATATTGTTTTCATGAATATATACTATTTTCCATTACTTTTATTTTATTTGCTAAAAAAGGCCTCGTAACGTTTACTTTTATAAAAGATTAGCTAATATGCACAATGAATCTGAAATGCAGTATTGGATGTGTTTTAGTTACATAATTAAATGGATTTGACCTAAAGTATTAGGAGAATTTAAAGTTAACCACAAGTGTGTGTAGGTATGTATGTATGTATTTATGTGTGTGTGTGTGTACATGTATATATATGTCTTTTGAAAGGAAATCTACTGATAAGACTATTAAAAACAAATGATAAATATTTTATAACTTTTGTTGTTCGTTCTGATTGTTACTGATAATCTTTGGGGGGAAATGAGATAATCTGTTAATAGCCTAAAATTTTAATGGGAGACTGAAAAGTAGAATTAGTAGTATTTATGTAGTACAGATGGGAAAATAATGTCAGTACTGCTTATGGAGAATAATTATTCACCTTTTTGTTTTTTTAGTGTCTATGAATTGTGTGTTTTTATACATGTAGGCACACAATGTAAACCTATTACAATTTTGTATTCCGGTTAAGTATTCAAAAGTAGCTGTTTTATTTAGTTTGAATATTGACCTTATATTTTAATACATGTATCAGAACTGATACATGATGAAACATGTTTCTATTTGAAATAGATATATAAAGTGGAAATGACTTAATCCTTATGTGTTTACATTACTTAATGTATTGAGCTTTCAATTTCTTCATTTAAGGAAATAGCAGTAACTAAGAATATACTTTAGATCTTTATTTTAATCTTTCCTGCTTGATATTTTAATAAATCTTGATATAAATGAGTACTCAAGTCATTAGCATTAATCTGTGACAATTATTAGATTTTTTCAAATTTTGTAAATTGATGATAACATCTCTATAAATAGTATTTCTGGCATAAGTGTTTCTTGCTTGTTGTAATTTAATCCTGGAGATAGGGTGACCAACTTGCCCAGGTACTTTTCTAGTTTTAGCACTGAAAATCTTGTATCCCAGGAAACCTCCCAATCCTGGGCAAATTGGGTGGTTTCTCATCCTAACTGCAGAAGAAAATTAATGTTTTTTAAATGAGAACTATTACAAATTCAGATTCTTTCATTTGTAGGGAAGCCGATGGACAGAAGCTTAAGTAAAAAAGGACCATTGTCGTGTTGTTGTGCATGCCATTCAAAGAATTTGACGAACATTGAATTGGAACAAGGAACCTCACATCATTTCAACAGTCCAAGTACACCACCTTCTGAAAGATATGGCACTTCGTCAACTTTTCAAGGTAATTTATACTTTGTCTGGCTCTCTTGGTATCTGTAGTAGCCTTAATTATTGCTGTTATGAGATTTACTTAAGATAAATTTGGTGAGCATAATGGATTATGTATCTCCACCTAATTCTCTGGAGTTATTTAAGATAATACAGAGAGTAGTCAGATATCCTTGAACTATTTTATTCTTGATTTGACTTTTAATTTATTCAGACATTCTGCTAGTTTAAATCACTTTTTGAAGAAGGCAATGCACAATAAATGATATTTAGAAATTGATCTTATTTGTAGTCAGTATTGTTAGAGTTGAAAAAACTATACTGATATGTATTGTAAGACAAAATCAGTTAGCCTCATTCATTCATCCTGATGAATTTGTTTGAATTTCTGAGGCCAGTATATCCTAACTGATTTTTTTTTTTAAAGTACATTAGTTTTTTTTAATTCAAGTAGAGTTGACACACTGTATTACATACATTAGTTTCAGGTGTACAACATAGTGATTCAGCAAGTCTAGGCGTTACTGTGTGCTCACCACAGGTGTGTCTACCATTGTCACCTTGCGCTATTATAATACCATTGATTAGATTCCCTATGCTACACCCTTTATCTCTGTGAAGTGTTCATTCTGTAACTGGAAGCCTGTATGTCCTGCTTCTCTCTGGCAACCATCAGTTTGCTCTCTGTATTTATGGATCTGTTTCTGCTTCTTATTTGTTTATTTATTTATTTGTTTTGGTTTTTAGATTCCCCATATAACTGAAATCATGTGGTTTATGTGTTTCTCTGACTTATTTCACTTAGCGTAATACCCTCTAGGTCCATTCGTGTTGTCACAAGTGGCAAGATTTCATCTTTTACTAAGGCTGAGTAGAGAATTATGTATGTTTTAAATATGATCCTTAACTAGTTCCTACTAGATTTATTTAAGAGAAGTATACTAAGAGGCACCTGGGAAGCTCAGTTGGTTGAGGGTCCATCTCTTGATTTTGGCTCAGTCATGATCTCGTGGTTCATGGGTTTGAGTTCTACTTCGGGCTCTGCACTGACAGTGCAAAGTCTGCATGGGATTCTCTGTCTTTCCTTTTGTCTGTCCTTCCTCCACTCTCTCCCAAAATAAAATAAATAAACTTAGAGAGAAGTATACTATCACAAGATTATTAATTTTTAAAAATATTTCTTTGGCTTTGAGTATATGGGAATGGTTAACCATTATTTGCCTAAGCTGAAAACCTAGGAGACATCCTGTATACTGTGTTCTTCCATATTTCTCCCTGCAAACCTCCATCTCCATTCATACCTCCTTAGTGCCAACTACCATGTCTTGGATAGAACATGCATTAATTTCTTTTAGTGCTTTCACTCATGCCATTCTTTAATCACTGGCAGGAAGAAAGAGGTTGTTATGGTTGATCTAAGTTTAAATACTATCCACTTCTAAAATCAAGGTTGAAGTCAATATCTGCTAAAATACCTGATTGTGTGGAGAAGGGTCGCTGTTGGCACTAAAGTATGATTCTGCTTGGAATGAGGAAGAAGTGGTTGAGTACATGTTGGAGAGGTGATCATTTTTTTAAATAATGCTTATTTATTTTTGAGAGAGAGACAATGTGAGCAGGGGAGGGACACAGAGAGAGGGAGACACAGAATATGACACAGGCTCCAGGCTCTGAGCTGTCAGCACAGAGCCCAATGCAGGGCTTGAACCCATGGACTGAAGTCATGAGCTCAGTTGAAGTTGGATGCTTATTAACCAACTGGGCCACCCAAGTGCCCCCACACTATTTTTTAAATTTATTAAAAAAATTTTTTTAAGTTTATTTTTGAGGGAGAGAGACAGAGCATGAGTAGAAGAGTGCCAGAGAGAGGGGGAGACACAGAATCTGAAGCAGGCTCCAGGTTCTGAGATGTCAGCACAGAGCCCGACATGGGGCTTGAACTCAAGTACTGTAAAGAGAGAGAAAGAGACAGTGTGAGCAGCAGAGGGACGGACACACACACACACACACACACACACACACACACACAGAATCCAAAGCAGGCTCCAGGCTCCCAGCTACCAGCACAGAGCCAGATGTGGGGCTTAAACCCACAAACTGTGTGATCATGATCTGAGCTGATGTTAGATGCTTAACCAACTGAACCACCCAGGCACCCCTGTGTTGTCTACACTATTTTTTTGACCCTTAGCCCTTTTGACTTTCTTTCCATTTCTTAAGAGGGTCATGTTTTCTCTTGCTTCAGAGCCTTTGTTTATAGCGTCTCTTCTGAGGCAAATCCCATTTTCAATTTGTTTTCCTGCTTTTCCTTTAGGTCTCAGCTTAAATGTCACTTCCCTCAAAGGAGCAATACTGACCTTTCTATCAGACTAGATTTGGTTTCCCTCTTATTTTCTGTCCTCTCACTGTGTACCTTTCCTTTATAGTACTTGTCAGATTAACCCCAATTCATTAAAAAAAAAAAAATCGCATAACCTGCATATAAGAAAGGCTTATCTTCCTGTTCTTTATAGCAGGGCAGTTTGCAAGAAGTTTATCAAAGGGGCTAAGTCTTTAAAATATAAAATTATAAAGAAATAAGATCTTTCTAAAATAAATAAATAAATAAATAAATAAATAACCTCCTAGAAATCAATAAGAAAAACCCAATAGAAAAATAGGCAAATAAATAGGCAATTCACTGAAGAGGATATTCAAATGCCTAATAAATATCTAAAAAGAGGGCACCTGGGTGGCTTAGCCAGTTAAGCATCCATATCTGTTGGTTTTGGCTCTGGTCATGATCTCACAGTTTCTGGGATCGGGATTCTGGGATTAATCCCCGAGTTGAGCTCTGTGATAACAGCACAGAACCCACTTGGGATTCTCTCTCTCTCTCTCTCTCTCTACCTTTTTCCTGCTCATACAGTGCACTCTCTTTCTTTCTCTAACAAAAATAAATAAATAAGCTTAAAAAAAAAGATAACACAGAAGGGTAATAAACACATGAAAAGATGCTCAACTGTCACAATTAGGGAAATGTAAATTAAAACCCAATGTGATACCATACATACCTATTAGAATGGTGAAAAAAAGTGCTGACAAGGATAAAAAGAAATAGGAACTCCCACACACTGCTGGTGAGAATGTAAGAAGGTAAGACCACTTTGGGACACACTCTGAAGGGTTCTTAAAAAGTTAAACATAAGTGATCTAGTCATATCATTTCTAAGTACTTAGCCAAAAAACCTGAAAGCGTATGTCCATAACAAAGGCTTATACAAATTTACTCATAGTGGCTGTATATGTAGTAGCTTAAAAATAGAAACTCAAATATAAATCAGAGGAGACTGGAGAAACCATCTGTAGTACATCCATACAATAGGATATTACTTAACAATAGGAACTCTGGTTTATCTTTATATACAACCTATTATTTTTAAAAAATATTTTTTAATGTTTATTTATTTTGAGAGAGAGAGCATGCACAAGTGGGGAGTGGCAGGGAGAGGGGGAGACAGAATCCCAAGCAGGCTCCACACTGTCACCACAGAGCCCAGGGTGGGACTCGAAATTACAAACCACGAGATCATGACCTGAACTGAGATCAAGAGTCAGACAGTTAACTGACTGAGCCACCCAGGCGCCACTATACAACCTGAATTTTTTTAAAAAACAGCCTTATTGAAACATACCTGAGATGACTATATATATATATATATATATATATATATATATATATATACACATGGTATACTTTGATGAGCTTTGATATAGGTGTACCTTCATTAAACTTTCACCAGCAAGATGGTGAACATATCCATCACCTTCAGAAGTTTTTTCATGTCCCTTTGTTATCCCTCTTTCCCAGTCCTCCATGACTCACTCACTCTTCCCAACCAACCACTGATTTGCTTTCTGTCACTGTAGATTAGTTTGCATTTTCTGGAGTTTATATAAATGGAATCATAGTTTGTACACTTATTTTATCTAGCTTCTTTCACTTAACATAATTCTTTTGAAATTCATCCATGTTGTGGCATGTATTAACACTTTGTTCCTTTTTATTGTTAATCTTATTTGACACATGGCAATTCAGTTTTTCTAAAACTAAATTATTGCTTTTGGTAGATGTTTCCTACCCTTTGGTGTGCCCATACAGATTTGCCCCTTGATTTATTAGGGGTAGAGTTTCTCAACAATGGCACTGTTATATTTTGAATGGGGCTGTTCGATGCATTGTGGGATGTTTAGTCGCATTTCCTAGGACTCAACCCACTGGATGCCAGTAGTACCCCTGCCTTTTGTGACACCCAGAAATGTCTATGCCCAGTGTCCCTGGGGTAGGAAGTAGGGTGTTAAAATTGCCCCAGTACAGAACCATAGATCTAGATTCATTTTGTGGATATTTTACCAGTTTGATCAGAAATTGCAGAGCTCAAAATTACATGTCTTTTCTAAAATATAAATGGAAATGCAAAGGATTAAGAATAGCCAAGACATTTCTCAAGAACCAGGTTAAGGTAGGAGGACTTGATCTATGAGGTATCGTGATTTCTTATATGTAAAGCTACAGTATGAAAGTTCCTCAAAAACTTAAAAATAATCATACCTTACAGTCCTGGAATTATACTGCTGAATGTTTACCCAAAATATATAAAAACACTAATTCAAAGGGATACATGCACCCCTGTGTTTATTGAAGCATTGTTTGCAGTAGCCAAGATATGGAAGCAGCCCAGATGTCTGTAGATAGATGAATGAATAAAGAAGGTGTGGTATGTAACTTCAATGAATATTATTCAGCCATAAAAAGAATGAAAATTTGTCATTTCCAACAACTTAGAGCTAGGCAGTATAATGCTAAGTCAGGCAAAGAAAGACAAATACCATATGAAATTATTCATATGTGGAATTTAAGAAATGAAACAAAGGAAAGTAAAGGAAAAGAAGAGACAAACAAAGAAATTAAGATCTTTTGTTGTTGTTTTTTAGAGCAGGAGCAAGGGTATGTACACAGGCAAGTAGGGGAGGGTTAGAGGGAGAAAGGAATCTTAAGCAGGCTTCATGTTCAGTGCAGAGCCCAGTGCAGGGCTCAATCTCATGACCCTGGGATCATGACCTGTGCCGAAATCAAGAGTTGCATGCTCAGGGCGCCTATGCGGCTCAGTTGGTTGAGCATCCAACTTCGGCTCAGGTCATGATCTCATGGTTTGTGGGTTTGAGCCCCACATTGGGCTCTGTGGTGACAATTCAGAGTCTGCTTCAGATTCTGTGTCTCCCTCTCTCTCTGCCCCTTCCCTGCTTATACTCTGTCTCTCTCAAAAATAAACAAACATTAAAAAAAAAAAAAAAAGAATTGGATGCTCACCTGAATGAATCACCCAGGCATCCCAAGAAACAGATTCTTAACTGTAGAGAACTGATGGTTACCAGAGGATGGTGAGTGGGGATCGGGGATAAAAGAGTATACGTATTATGAGGGGGAGAAAATGTTAAAAAAAAGAAAAAGAGGGAAGGAGAGGAAAAAGGGAAGGAAGCAAAGGAAGGTTAGGATGGATGGATTCAGGCCAAAAGAATGATTGTGATTACCTCAGAGAGGAAGATTTATAGAAGTGAGAAAGTGGGAGAGGGAAGGAGTTGGCATTTTACTTTTTCTTACTTATATTTCTGATTTGCTGAAGTCTTTCATAATGAGCTTATATTAGTTGATAATTTTTTAAAACTTCAGGGTATTGGAGGTAGTTGGCTGGCTCAGTGGGTAGAGCATGCAATTCTTGGTCTTGGGGTTGTGAGTTCAAGTCCCATGTTGGGCATAGAGCTTACTTTTTAAAAAGTCAAAAAGTCATCTGACTGGCTTAGTAGAGCATGCAATTTATTGATTTCAGGGTTGTGAGTTTGAGCCCCATGTTGGGTATAGAGATTGCTTAAAAATAAAGTCTTAAAAAAAATCAGAACTTCAAGATATTGGATTACATTGGAGACAGATTTACAGTCGTTCCCATTTTTTACCTTGGGCACTTAACTCCATTTTTCTATGTTTCCCCAACTATAAAATAATAACAATTGCTATTTTATGCCATGGTAGCAGGCGCTGATCTATGTAAAACTTTTAGCATGCATCCTGATTCTAATAAAATTGAATTGTATAGGTCAGAAAAAAAAAAAAAGGACCTACGTATAAAAGGCAAAACCATTAACATTAAAAAAAGGTTTTTTAAAATTTTTCTTTTTTTAATTTTTTTATGTATTTTTGAGAGACAGAGAGAGACAGCGTGAGCAGGGGAGGGTCAGAGTGAGAGGGAGACACAGAATCTGAAGCAGGCTTCAGGCTCTGAGCTAGCTGTCAGCACAGAGCCCGATGCAGGGCTCAACCCACGAACTGTGGGATCATGACCTGAGCCGAAACCGGATGCTCAACCTACTGAGCCACCCAGGCGCCCCCCAAAACTTTTTTTAACGTTTATTTTTGAGAGAGAGAGACACAGAGCGTGAGCGGGGGACGGTCAGAGAGAGGGAGACACAGAATCAGAAGCAGGCTCCAGGCTCTGAGCTCTCAGCACAGAGACTGACATAGGGCTCGAACCCACGAACTGTGAGATCATGACCTGAGCCAAGTCAGCCGCTTAACCAGCTGAGCCACCCAGCGCCCCCCATTAAGATTTTAGAATATAGTGGTATTTAAACTATGTTCCTAAGATTGGGAAAAACATAGCTTGTAGGGGTAAGGGCACAATGAGTCAGGGAATTTCTAGGTCTTTTATTCTGTTTTGGAAATTTTAAGCAATATTTATTTTAAAAATATAGTCCGCAATAAAAGCTTGAAAATCAGTACTATGTGGCATAGATTTACTTTGTTTTTACAGACTCAAACTTGGTTTTTGAAATCAGTATTGGACTTACTTATAGGGCTTTCTTCTCTAATGGTCTATAAGTCTATTAAGGCCAGAGGCTGTTTCTTTTTATTGCTTTTCCATGGTTTCTGGCATTATACGGACTCAGTAAAATAAATGACTGTTAAATGAATTCAAGCCCTAGAAGTGGAAGAAATATATAGAGAAGAGTGGAGAGGAAGAAAGATACTTTTCAGAACACTCACATTCAGGGAAAAGGAGAAACCCATGTATAGGGGCAGTTAAGTGTTAACAGATATTAAGGAAAAAGGAAATGTCTTTGTTATATTTCAAGAAGACAGTGTTCTGTTTGGCTGTATCCCTAGAGGTTATGCTGATGGATTTTGGAGTCAGGCAGCAGGAGTCAGTCATATCCACACTCTGCCTCTTACTAGCTATATGATATTGGGCATATTAATGTCTTTAAAACCTAGTGTTCGCATTTATTAAAAGGAGCTAATATTACTTGGTGATTAAGAGGTCACTGATGGCCTTCAGGGTAGTAGCATGAAAAGGCAGATTATAGGAGCTTGATTCTACTGTATTTTTAAGCCTTTAAGCATAAAGAACATTTAGAGCCTTAGTGGGGAAGAAACATTGAGATACCATAAAGAAAGATTTCTGAGGAGTCTTTAACATCTTGATTCTGATTTTTTCCTGGAAAAATTACCTAAGTGTCAGTTATTTATGCTAATTTTTTTAATGACCTATAGAAGACTCTCCTGAAAAAAGTACACTGGCTGCAAAGCTATCTGCCAAGAAACAGGCTTCCATAAAAAGAGATGAAAATGATGATTTTCAAGTAGAGAAGAAAAGAATTCGACCCTTAGAAACTACACAGCAGGTAAACAGTTTATTGGGAGTGAAATAGTACTGTTAGTTAAAGCTGCACAAGATAGTTAAGTGTCAGTCAAATTTTCAATGGCCTTTGTGCAATTTACTTGGGTCGTATCATAGATGTAAATTAAACGATAAATTATTGTAACTTCATTTTATATTGTTACTCATTAAAAAGAGTTTGTCGTTGGGGCACCTGGGTGGCTTAGTCAGTTGGGCAGCTGACTTCAGCTCAGGTCACAGTCTCACAGAGTGTGAGTTCAAGCCCCACATCAGGCTTTGTGCTGACAGCTCAGAGCCTGGAGCCTACTTTGGATTCTGTGTGTTCCTCTCTGTCCTCCCCTGTTCACGCTCTTTTTCTCTCTCAAAATTAAGTAAAACAAAAAATAAAAAAAAATAAAAAGAGTTTATTATTATAATAGATTATTCATAATATGTCTTTTGTGTGAAAGTACATGGTGCTGTCCTACATATGAGGAATTAGACAATTAAATATTTACTTAAGGCATAAATTGGTAAGATAGCTCTTTGTACATTTTAATTCCTAGGTTGCTGTTATCTAATGATGGCATTTTCTTTTGGCCAAAATACTTAAAAAAAATTTTATTTTCAATGTTTATTTTTGAGACAGCATGAGTGGGGGAGGGGCAGAGAGAGGGGAAGACACAGAATCAGAAGCAGGTTCTAGGCTCCGAGCTGTCAGCACAGAGCCCAAGGCGGGGCTCAAACCCACAGACCGCGAGATCATGACCTGAGCCAAAGTTGGATACCCAACCAACTGAGCTACCCAGGCGCTCCAAAATACTTTTGATATGAATGTGTCATGAATATTTTTATATTGATAGTTTTAGCATAGTAACAAGGTTTATTCTTATTTATTGAATTTTTAATATCAATACATGATAAAATGTTTATTTCTAAAAATTATTGAAAAACCTGAATAACTAAATACTGTGTTTTAATGAAATGTATTTTCATACACAAATACAGTATTTTCTCATAGAGTTCATGGCAGTGAGGGAAGGATGCTGAGACTTTGATAGACTTCATTACAAACAGTATTGTAATTAATTAGCACGCCATTTGTAGATAATATATATTTCTAATTAACTTCCATAACTAAACTTTGACTTTAGAAATAGAATGAACTAGTTTATTTTTGGAAAGTACTAATTACAGACAAATTCTGAATCTGTGTAGATTTTCTTCTCCAAAATGTGTACATAGAATAGGATGTTGTATGATAGAGCTCAACATATAACATTTATTCTCTGACTTCACTGACTCTCATTTCTTTTTTGGTAAGAATGGGATAATTGCTAGAAATACTTTTTTTCCTTTATAGTTTAGTAAATAGGTTTTTGGCAAGTAGGAAAAAGCATGGACAGTTTGGAAAGAAAACTTAGAGGTATTTATAAAAGAAATTTAGTCAAATACAATTTGAATTATCAAATATCTAGTAAGTAATAGTAATAGTGGTAATCAAATAATTTCTATCATGTAGGATGTCATGAATATTTACATTTAAATTTTTATTATGAGTTTTTTCAAATTAGAATGCAGTTTTTATTTTTATTTACTTTTACTTTCCAATTAGATATATAATTGTACTTTACTATAATACTATGCTTGATGTGGGGCTATTTATGGGAAGATCATTTTACAATAGTATATACTTTTTTTTTTTTTTTAAGGTTTATTTATTTTGAGAGAGCACGAGCTAGGGAGAGGCAGAGAGAGAGAATTCCAAGCAGGCTTTGGGCTGTCAGTGTAGAGCCTGACAAGGGGTTTGATCTCATGAACTGTGAGATCATATTCTGAGCTGAAATCAAGAGTCAGGTGCTTGGGGCACCTGGGTGGCTCCAGTTGGTTGAGTGTTTAACTTTGGCACAGGTCATGATCTCTTGGTTCATGGTTCGAGCCTGGCATCAGGCTCTCTGCTGAGAGCTCAGAACCTGGAGCCTGCTTTAGATTCTGCCTCCCTCTCTCTGCCCCTTCCCTGCTTGGGCTCTGTCTCTGTCTCTCAAAAATAAACATTAAAAAAAGAGAGAGAGATACTTACTTAACTGACTGAGCCACCCATGTGGCCCATACAATACTTTAGTTTTGACACATGACTAGTTAAAGCTATTTTGGTCAGGATTTGAGAGATGAAAGGTGCTTATTTGTATTTTTTTTAAATGTTTATTTATTTTTGAGAGAAAGAATGCGTGCACGAGCGGGGGACGGGCAAAGAGAGATGGGGCCGAGAGTCTGAAGCAGGCTCCAGGCTCTGAGCTATCAGCACAGAGCGAGGCAGCTAGAACTCCATGAGCCATACAATCATGACCTGAGTCAAAGTCAGTCACTTAAACAACTGAGCCACCCAGGCGCTCCTGTATATTTAAAAATTATTTGATTATTTCCAGTTAGAAAGAATCATCTTTTTTTTTTTTTATGCTTAACACAAGTAGAAAACTGCTTTTGACCTTCAAGAACAACTTGCCTGCTCAGACTTTAATTTACATTAAACTTCATTTTGGTTCTGTGTTAACAGATTAGAAAGCGTCATTGTTTTGAAAAGGAAGTACATCATTTGGATACAAAAGTTGCTTCAGGAAAGACCACAAAACTCAACTCTCCATTAGGAAAGATAAACTCCTTTTCTCTACAAAATGTATGTATTTATTCCATTATTCCGTTTAAAGAAGGAAAATGTGGAATTTGGTAAACTCTTTTTTCTAAAGGAATAGTATAATGCAAAGAATAGTAGAAACCAACTCAGAAGTCCTCAAAGTGCTATCACATCACTGCTACTAATGTGTGGGATGGAAACCCTGTTTATTTTTGTGCTCCTCTTTCCTCATTTATAAGATGAGAGAATTGGGCTAGAGAGAAATCTGAAAGTTTATTTTTCACTTGTATATTGTAATGTGTACTGTACTTCCCTGTAATGCTTTCAGTGTCCTTAGGGCAGGCAGTTCTTAAGGAATAGTCTAGGGAGTTCTGGAGATTACTGACATTTTTTTCTCGGGCACTGTGTGAGGTCAAAAATATTTTCATAGTAATAATATGTCATTTGCCTTTCTTAAGGGGCACCAGGGTGGCTCAGTTGGTGAAGCATCTAACTTGATCTCAGCTCAGGTCATGATCTCAGGGTTGTGAGTTCACACCCCATGTTGGGCTCTGCATTAGGCATAGCGCCTACTTAAAAAAAAAAAAAAGGACAGTGATACCAATCTGTTTTTTTTTTTTTAAAGTTTATTTATTTACTTTGAGAGAGAGCGTGTGAGAGAGTATGCAAGCAGGGGAGGGATGGAGAGGCAGAGAGAGAATCCCAGGCAGGCTCTGCGCTGTCAGCACGAAACCTGAGGCAGGACCCCATGAACCTCAAGATCATGACCTGAGTCAAAAGACCCACATGCTTAACTGAGTCACCCAGGCGCCGCCCCCTCACCAAACTGTTTTAATAGTAGTTTTCTTCATCATTAATGAACAGTTAACAAAAGCCGGTTTCACCTGAGAATATCCTTGATGAAATAGTAACAATTACTAATTTTATTAACTCAGCCCTTGAACTTTTTTAACATTCTGTGTGAAGGAGTGAGTAGTAGTCCCACATTTTGCATATAGGAATAGGATGATTGTCTTGAGGAAAAGCACTTGTAGGATAGTTTGGATTGTGTGCCGAATTAGCCACATTTCTCATGGAACATTATTTTTACTTGAAAGAATGACTGATAGATGAATTATGGTAATTCTTGAAAATAAAGTAAGCCTGATAAAATTTGATTGGAAATCAGAATTTTGAAAAATGGTATATGCCACTGTGAACTTGGCAGTTTTATGGTACTTGTAGGCTCTCCTAATGATATTTGTGGTGATATTATAGAATGTGACTTTTTGATATTGTGTAATGAAATGTGTTAGCATTTATAAGATCTGTAGAATCATTGAACCAAATATTTTCTAAATGGCCTATACATGATATTACAGAGTGATGCCTGAAAAGATCCATCCTAAGTGCAAGATAGACCAGTGGACCTTTTTCTGCCCCATTCCTCCTCCCCCAGGCAACCGTAGATTTTTTTTTCAGTCACTGTAGATTAGTTTTCATATCCATAGTTTTATAGAAATGAAATCATGCCTGTTGTTTTTTAACTAAAATTTTTTAAAATTAAATTTCAGATGTGAATTTTACCTGCTGGATACTGGGTGTTATTATATTTCTATAAATACTCTTGGATTTTGTTCTGAGATGCAGTTAAGTTCCTGGGAATCAGCTTGATGCTTTTAATCTGCTTTTAGGATTTGTTAGGTGGGACCTGAGCAGCTTTAGTTGTGGGTTACCTCAGTAGAGGCTAGCTCCTTCTGAGTCCTCTACCTGATGCTCTGTGAATCATTAGGTTTTCTAGTCTGGCTGGTGGTAAGGCACTCTTCCATGCCCTGTGTGAGTGCCTCATCATTTAGAGTGATTCTTTCTACTCTCTTGGATTGTTTCCTCATACACATATGCTGATCAGTACCCTGCTAGATACTTGAGAGGTCCCTCTGTAGATCTCTGGAATTCCTTCTTTGTGCAGCTATCTCCACTTTAATATTCTTCCCTGTGAACTTTAGTCTTCCCATTTTCCTGGATTGGAGAGCAATGTCTCTGCAGCTCACGTTTGCTGGGCTGCATCTTGGTTCCCCCTCCCCGTGGCGCAGCCTAGAAACTCTCTCAAGACAGTAAGCTTAGGAGATTATAGGACCTATCTCATTTATTTCCTGTGTCTCAGGGATCAGTCTTTCTTACCTGATCCTATGTCTTAAAAGCTATTACTTCATATGTTCTGTCTGTACTTTTAATTTTTCAGGGAGGAGATGAAAAAACTGATTGACTCTGGGGACAAATTCCAGAAGTCTTTAGATGGCTTATAAGGCTTCCTATTTATCTGTATAGTCATAAGTCCTTTATAAACTTTTTATTTTCTTCTGCCCTTTCTCCCCCTTCCTCTCTCCTTCCTTCCTTTCTTCCTTCCTTTCTTTCTTTCTTTCTTTCGACCAACTTCTGCTAATTCTTCAGGAAGCCTTCCTTGACATCCCCAATTTCGAGTTAGATTCCCATGTGGAATGTTCCTTGTACTTCTCGGTTTTTAACACTTATCTTACCTTATTATCATCTCTACAAGGCTTTAAGTTCCACTAAGGACAGCACCAGGTTTTCTAGTATGTTGAGGCTTCTTTGAAGGCATGACTGTTATATTCATCTTTATGTTCCAAGTACCTAGCTTTGTGCTATTAACCTAGTTAAAGACTGAGTAAATGAAAACTATATTCCCTGCCCTCAAAGAATCTTCCTTTAAATTCTTAAAAATACTAAATGGGGGAAAAGTCATCTCAGGAGTCTTTAATGTTAAATTGTCAATAATAATATATGCTATATATTTACCTCTGCCAATGTTTTCTCTCTCATTTTCTTTTACAGTGCCTTATTTTCTTCATAGCTCTTACTGTTTGAATTTACTTCTTTACCTGTTTATTATCTATCTGCCCTATTAGAATATAATATCTTTTTCATATGTGTCCATAGTACCTAGAATAGCATATGGTATATACTAGTTGCCCAATAAATATTTGTTAGTAGAATTTTTTCTAATTCTTACAATGGCATAGGCAGGTACTAATGTTACTCCCATTCTACAGATAAGAATATTCTGAGAAGTAAGTACTTTGCTTAAGGTCACAAAGCTGGCAAATACTAGAGCCAAATCCTACCTAAACAGTATGATACTCTGGCAAATACTCTAATCACTTTATTTTACATTCTCTCTAAATTCCCTATCAGAAATCTTGGAGTCATCTAAGCAGGATTCTAATATCAACATAAAGGAAAACAAAGAAATCAAGTATAGGATAAATTGTGATGGATAATCATTAAAATTGGAGAAGTGGATTTTTAAATTTTGCTTTGTTTTTATTGGTTAAGAGAATGAATTTGAAGCAGACTACCTTGGTTTTAATCACAGCTCTGCTCTTACACCTATGTAACCTTGATGAAGTTTTTCTACTGTGAACTTTTATGCTACTTCAGTTTCTCCATTTATTAATGGGGATAGCAATAGCATCTCTCTCTTGGGGCTGTCATGAGGATTAAACAGGTAAATATTTATATATTTTTAGAGTAGAGGCATCTGGGTGGCTCAGATCATAATCTGACAACTCAGAGACTTGGAACCTGCTTCAGATTCTGTCCCCCCCTCTCTCTGCCCCTCCTTCACACGCTCTCTCTCAAAAGTAAATAAACATTAAAAATTGTTTATTAAGTGACTAGAGCGTACTTAGCATATTTTAGAACTTATTAGGTGGTAAGTGGTAGCCGCAGTAGCAATAATCGTAGCAGCACATGGTTACGTATTTGTGTGCTGCTAATAGAGGTATTGTATAATATTGATTAATTTCAAATATATGTAGTTATCTTTAAATGCTGCTAAAATGCATTATAGTAGTTCTTGATATTTTGAGGAATTAGATTTATAATTGAGTAACATATTCTTTTAATATCTGTTCAAGATGTCTATCCATAAACCCATAGACCCATTAACAGTAAGATCATGACTTGAGCCAAAGTTGGACGTTTAACTGACTGAGCCACCCACCTGCTTATATATCAGTTATGTTTTAAGCCAGAATTTATGAGCTTTTTTCCTTGGTTATAGGTGGTATAACTCTACATTACTGTAAAATGGGATCGTTTTTATATGTGGGTGATATAAAAGTATGGTTTTCAGATAAGTATAATTTTGAAGATTTCTTAAACGAAATTTCTCAATTAAATCTGATAACTATAATGATAACATTTCACTAGTGTGATATAGAATTTTTGTTTGTAAGAAGACATAAGTGGGATATGCCATACTAATTCAACATAGATAAAGTAAATTTATCACCAGAGTACTTTTGCAAATACGGAGAGACTATAGGGTTGAGCTCTAATATTTATTCTTTTTTTGTAATCCATAGTCAAAAACATAAATGTATAAATATTTTTAGGTAATTTCTGAATGATTAGGGAAAAAGTCACATGTACTTAGGTAAAATGATCTATATTTTCAGTGTAACTTTTTTCTTCCAAAATTAGAATAAGCAGTTACGATAGAATCAGATTCAGTACAAAATATAAAATTGTAGTTAATCCTTTTGTATTTTAGTAAATTAAAAAAACTTTTTTTAACATATATTTTTTTTGAGAGACAGAACATGAGCGGGTGAGGGGTAGAGAGAGAGGGAGACATAGAATCCGAAGCAGGCTCCAGGCTCTGAATGGTCAGCACGGAGCCCGATGTAGGGCTCGAACTCACAGACTGCGAGATCATGACCTGAGCCGAAGTCGGACGCTCAACTGACTGAGCCATTCAGGTGCCCCTGTATTTTAGTAAATTTTTAAGAAAACCTGTAGATTTGCGTGTCTTAACTGTCATTTTAATTTTAAAAGTGGATGGTAGCATTTATTGTAAAACTCATGGACATTTAGCACTAGATAATACATCTAGTTTTTCAAAAGCAGTTTTTCAAGCTAATCATTTCCATGGATATAAAAAAGAATAATGGAACTATGAATAGAGGTAATTTATTTAAAGAAAGGAATCGTGAGTATAGAAGTATTTTTTTTTTTCCTGTTAGAAACTTATTTTGCAGAGTGCCTGGATAGCTCAGTCAGTTGAGCACCTGACTCTTGGTTATGGTTCAGGTCACGATCTCACAGTTTGTGGGTTTGAGCCTGTGTGACAGCATGGAGCCAGCTTGGGGTCCTCTCTTTCCCTCCCTCTCTGCCCCTTCCCTCCACATGTGTGCTCTCTCTCTTGTTCTCTCTCAAAATAAAACATTAAAAAAAAAAAGAAGAAACTTACTTTTCTTCTGGTATAACATTTCTTCCTCCCTTTTTTTTCTTTTGAGGAGAGGCATAATTGACATTTTATTTTCAGGTGACAACATAATAATTTGATATTTGTATACATTATGAAATGAACACAATAAGTCTAGTTAACATCTGTCACCTTTTATAGTTACAAATTTTTTTTCTTGCTATGAGTACTTTCAAGATTTACTCTTAGCAACTTTCAGGTATAAACTGCATTACTAAGCATGGTCAAAATGCTATTTTACATCTTCATAACTTTTTAATTTATTTTTTAAATTTAATTAATTAACTTATTTTTAAATGTATATCCCAGTTAGTTAGCATATAGTGCAACAATGATTTCAGGAGTAGATTCCTTAATGCCCCTTACTATTTACCCCATCCACTTCCCCAACCCCTCTAGCAGCCCTCTGTTCTCTATATTTAAGTCGCATGTTTTGTCCCCTTCCCTATTTTCATATTATTTTTGCTTCCCTTCCCTTATGTTCATCTGTTTTGTATCTTAAAGTCCTCATATGAGTGAAGTCATAGGATATTTGTCTTTCTCTATCTTATTTCGCTTAGCATAATACCCTCTAGTTCATCCACGTTGTTGCAAATGGCAAGATTTCATTCATTTTGATTGCCAAGTAATACTCCATTGTGTGTGTGTGTGTGTGTGTGTGTGTGTGTGTGTGTGTGTGTGTGTGTATACACTACATCTTCTTGATCTATTCATCCGTTGATGGACATTTGAGTTCTTTCCATACTTTGGCTAATGTTGATAGTGCTGCTATAAACATTGGGGTGCATGTGCCCCTTCTAAACAGCATACCTGTATCCCTTAGATAAATACCTAGTAGTGCAATTTCTGGGTCATAGGGTAGTTCTAGTTTTAATTTTTTGAGGAACCTCCGTATTGTTTTCCAGAGGGGCTGCACCAGTTTGCATTCCTACCAGCCGCGCAGAAGAGATCCTCCTCTATGTCCTCACCAACATCTGTTGTTGCCTGAGTTGTTAATGGTATCCATTTTGACAGGTGTGAGGTGGTATCTCATTGTGGTTTTGATTTGTATTTCCCTGATGATGAGTGATGTTGAGCATTTTTTCATGTGTCGGTTGGCCATCTGGATGTCTTTTTGGAGAAGTGTCTATTCATGTCTTTTGCCCGTTTCTTCACTGGATTATTTGTTTTTTGGTGTTGAGTTTGATAAGTTCTTTATCGATTTTGGATACTAACCCTTTATCTGATATGTCATTTGCAGATATCTTCTTCCATTCCGTTGGTTGCCTTTTAGTCTTGCTGATTGTTTCCTTTGCTGTGTAGAAGCTTTTTATTTTGATGAGGTGCCAATAGTTCATTTTTGCTTTTGTTTCCCTTGCCTTCAGAGACATGTTGAGTAAGAAGTTGTTGTGGCCAAGGTCAAGGAGGTTTTTGCCTACTCTCTCCTCAAGGATTTTGATTACTTCCTGTCTTATGTTTAGGTCTTTCATCCGTTTTGAGTTTATTTTTGTGTATGGTGTAAGAAAGTGGTCCAGATTCATTTTTCTGTATGTTGCTGTTCAGTTTTCCCAGAACCACTTGCTGAAGAGATGCTCTTTATTCCATTGGATATTCTTAACTGCTTTGTCAAAGATGAGTTAGCCATACGTTTGTGGGTCCATTTCTGGGTTCTCTATTCTATTCCGTTGATCTCAGTGTCTGTTTTTGTGCCATTACCATACTGTCTTGATGGCAACAGCTTTGTAATACATCTTGAAGTCTGGAATTGTGATGCCTCCTGCTTTGGTTTTCTTTTTCAAGATTGCTTTGGCTATTTGGGGTCTTTTCTGGTTTCATCCAAATTTTAAGATTGTTTGTTCTAGCTCTGTGAAGAATGCTGGTGTTATTTTGATAGGGATTGCATTGAATATGTAGATTGCTTTGGGTAGTATTGACAGTTTAACAATATTGGTTCTTCCTACCTTGGAGCATGGAATATTTTTCCTTTTTTGTGTGTGTCTTTAATCTTTTTCATCAGCTTTCTACAGTTTTCAGTTTATAGATTTTTCACCTCTTTGGTTAGATTTATTCCTAGGTACTTTATGGGTTTTGGTGCAATTGTAAATGGGGTTGATTCCTTGATTTCTCTTTCTGTTGCTTCATTATTGGTGTGTGACTTACTTATTTTATAATTTTAAGTTTGTGCCTTTCATCCATTTCTCTCACCACACTCCCCTACCTCTGGCAAACACCAGTTTCTTCTCTGTATATACGAGCATGTTTTTTTGTGTGTGTGTTTGGTTTTTTTTTTAAAGATTCCACATATAGGTGAGATATGAATACTTTACTTTCTCTGACTTAATTAGCTTAGTATAATGTCTTTGAAGTCTGTCCATCCATGTTGTTGCAAATGGCAAGATTTCATTCTTTTTTATGGCTGAATAATCCATTGTATTTTATATATACCACATTTTCTTTATCCATTCATCCGTTGATGGACACTTAGATTGATTCCATATCTCAGCTATGATAAATAAGGCTTCAGTGAATACAAGGGTACCTGTATTTTTTTGAGTTAGTGATTTTATTTTCTTTGGACCAATACCCAGATGTGGAATTGGTGGATCACATGTTATGTTTTTAATTTTTTAGTAACATCTATACTGTTTTCTATAGTGGCTGCACTAATTTACATTCCCACCAACAGTGCTGAAGGGTTCCCTTTGCTGCACATCCTCACCAACATTTGTTATTTCTTCTTTTTTTGATTATAGTCATTCTAACAGTTGTGAAGTGAGAGCTCACTGTGGTTTTGATTTGCATTACCAAATGATGACTGGTGTTGAGTACCTTCTTATATACCTGTTGGCCATCTGTATATCTTTTTTTCAGATCTTTTGCCCATTTTTACATGGGATTGTTTTTTTTTTTTTTTTTTTTTTTTTTTTTTTTTTTTTTTTTTTGTGTTTTTTTTTTTTTTTTTTTTTTTTTTTTTTGCTATTGAGTCATGTGAATTCTTTATATATTTTGGATTTTAGCCTCTTATCAGACATTGGGTTTGCAAATAATTCTTCCTGTTTCGTAGTTTGCCTTTTTATTTTGCTGATGGTTTTTTTTACGGTGCAGAAGTATTTTAGTTTGATATAGTTACCCTTGTGTATTTTTGTTTTGTTGCTTTTACTTTTGGTGTAGGCTTAAAAAATCATTGCCAAGACCTGACACAGGAGCTTACTACCTATGTTTTCTTCTAGGAGTTTTTTGATTTCAGGTCTTATGTTCAAGTCTTTATCTGTTTTAGGTTAATATTTGAGTATGGTCTAAGATGATGACTGAGTTTCATTCTTTTGCATATTGCTGTCCATTTTTCCTAGCACCAAATATTAGAGAGACTGTTTTTCCCCATTGTATAGCATTTCATAATCTTTGCTAAATGGCTTATTATAAATCACAAAAGTATTTTCTGTAAATTTTGGGATATATGATTTCATAAAGAAGTGGAAGAAAAATATATAGTTTCATAAGATTTAATATTTATTATATAGCAGCTTTTGAAATTGGTTTATTGCTAAAACTTTAGATAAAACATTTTTTAAAATGCAGTCCATATTTTAGAACTTTTCTCAGTTAATAGATGATATGCCTCACACTTTATATATCATATTTTAATTTAGATAATCTAAACATCTTGAATAAGCTAAATTGAGAGACTTGGGTAAGTAGCATTTCTTTTTAGGGCCTGTTCCTTCAAATGGGAGGAAAAAGAAAGTGGAACTAGATTTAGTATACTTTATATTGCTTTTTAGCTCTAACACTTAAATTCTATGGATGCTTTTTCTGTTTTGGGTCTTATAAGATGATATTAGGAAAGACAACTTATTTTTGGAAGAATAATTATATTTGGATTCATAAATTAATGGTTGAGTTCTCTTATCCCTACAAAAATGGAAATGTTACAGTCTTTATACTTTTAAAATCCAGTTATATTATTTTTTTGAAAACCTTTCTTTCATAAATGAAAGAAATTTCATAATGAATTAGTATAATGGCTTCTCTTTTAATTTAAACTTGACATTAAGCTTTTTAAGTTTTTCTTTTAAAATTTTCTTAGTTTTCATTAAAATAGTTTAGTTTCCAGCCTGTTGAGTAGAGAATTAGATAGTTGTCTTTCTACCATCCTATCATCTCAAGTATACTCTCTCTCTTTTTAAGTCAGAAAATGGTGTCAGTATTTCCTCTCTTTTATAATGACTGTCCTTTGTCCATTGTTCATTCTCTTTCCTTACATTTTAGATTCTTTCTTTTATACTGATAATTCATACATCAAAGATCTAGTAAGACATTACTCTCCCATATCAAAATGCAGTTAAGAGAAACGTTGTTTTTTAATAGAATGTTACCATTCTGATTTTACTTTATTCTACCATTCATAATAATTTTCTTAAGAATTTATTTATATTCTCTGCACTTTCAGTAACTTTTCACAACAGGTGAGGTATTCTTTTTTTTAAGAGTATTTTTTTTTAGGTAATCTCTACATCTAGTGTGGGTCTCGAATTTACAGCCTCGAGATCAAGAATCTCATGCTCCACTGAATTGAGCCAGCCAAGCACTGCTAGGTGAGACTGTAATATAAGTCTATATTATTATAGACTCATTCTTAATGCTTATGTCTGATTTTGTTTCTTAAATAAAGGCTTACGTTGGCTATATACTTCTATAAAAGTAGTTATATATATATATTTTTAAAAATTTTTTCCCCGTTTTTATTTATTTTTGAGAGACAGAGAGAGTCAGCACAAGCAGGGGAGGGTCAGAGAGAGAGGGAGACACAGAATCTGAAACAGGCTCCAGGCTCTGAACTAGCTGTCAGCACAGAGCCCGACGCAGGGCTTGAACCCACAAACTGTGAGATTATGACCTGAGCTGAAGCTGGACGCTTACTGAACTGAGCCACCTAGGTGCCCCTATATTTTTTTATTCAGTGTAGCAGTAGCATTTATTGCCTTTTGCCTAGTGTGTAGAAGAGACATCGGTCCAGTAGAGTGCGCTGTTGACCTTCTGATAAAGTTGACATTGGGCAAACCTTGGGATGTTTTTCTCCCTTTTTCCTTTTTGTCTCTGTCTTTCCTTCTCTCTCTCCCCCACTCTCCCATCAAAATTTAAGGTATTTTCTAGAATCTCAGCAGAAAGTGACCTCTTTTCTCTGGAAGTATGTTATAAGTCATTTTCTCATAGTTTAATTTACTTTTATTTAATATAACTGATTATGTAGTGATACAATGCTTACTATGTGCCAGAAACTCTTCTAAACATTCTAGAAATATTAATTCACATGGTAAATACAGGTTCACATGAGTTAACATCTATTGTAAGTTCTTTTAACTTTTCTGTTGATTTGACAATTTTCAAAATAAAATGAAAGAATTTAACTTAATCTTTACAGTAGCCCTTTCAGAAAGGTATTCATAGTTTCCCCATTGACAGATGTAGAAATTGAGGCATAGAGAATTTAAGTAGCTTAAATTCATTGGTCATGTCACCAAGCTGATGAGTAGAGCTTGGTTTAAAACTCAGGCAGTCTTACTTTAGATTTTGTGTCTCCCTCTCTCTCTGACCCTCTTCTGCTCACGCTCTCTCTTTCTCTCAAAAATAAAATAAAAAACATACAAAAAAATTTTAAACTCAGGCAGTCTGGCCTAGAATTGATTCTCTCAACCCATGAATTCTGCCCATCAACAAACTCTTCCAGATGAACTTAGGTGAAAGTTCTTTTCTGTACCCTTACAGACCATATTATATTCAGTACCATCCAAGTAACTAATTTAAGATTAGTTCCTCTTTTACTGTCTCTCTCAACACCCTGTCCTTTTCTTTATAATGCTTCCTGAAGTTTAAAATTATATATTTTATTTATAGGTTTAACTGTTTAGTTTGCCTCCTTGCCAGGGTGTCCATAAAGGACAAGTGTAATGTTTCTCTTATTGCCTTTTTAATAACCAGCATCTGGCACATGACCTCCACCTAGTAGGTTCTGACATATTTGCTCAATAAATGAATGAAAAAATGGGTAAAGTTGAGAAAATGTGTGATTTACCATTGTTTCCTTAGCTTACAAGTTTTACTCCAATCCATGTACTAAAGGATATATGACAGTATGGTTAGAGGAGACTTAAAGCAGGTTGTAAAATGCTTTTTTTTCTTTCTGCAGTACATTTTGGTGGTAGTGTTTTATGTATTGGCACACAAAAATGAAAGACCAAACAGTGATTTCAGGGAACAAGAAATACGTTCGTGCTTAATATAAACAAAAGATTAGAAATACCT
Source organism: Helogale parvula (assembly GCA_004023845.1). Lineage (NCBI taxonomy): Eukaryota > Metazoa > Chordata > Mammalia > Carnivora > Herpestidae > Helogale > Helogale parvula. The sequence continues at coordinate 122,545 of PJEM01000799.1, forward strand.
TTTGATTTCTTTGCTATAAGAACAAGTTATAAAAATTACCAACTAGTTGAAGTATAATTGATTCAAGGCAGCAAAAATTTTAAAGCCTATGATATGTCAAGACACTTAATAACGTATAATTCTTAAAGGGTTAATAATATTGATATGATGATAGCTTTTTAGAATCTATATTTGTGCTAGGCAATTTATATGTTCACTTATGTAATCCTTTCATTAGCACTGTGAAGAAAACTGAATAGGTACTAGACTCATTTTAGATGTAAGAAAATAGAAGCCCAAAGATATCAAACTATTTGACTGTGTAAGTGGTGGAAGCATGACTTGAGCCTAGCCCTGAAATTGAGTGCATATAGATTCATTGATTATAAGTGGGGAAAAGAGAGAGAAAAGGAATGGCTGGGTAATTTTTTTTTTCTTGGCTGGTGAGGGAAAAAACCAAGTCACTTTGCAAAAGAAAATAGATGTTATTATTCAGTATGTCTGGCATTAAATATCTACATTTAAACAGTTGATCTGTAGTTGGAGAAATAGTAAATTATCTTAAATATTTTATCTGTGTATTTTATTTCCTCAAGAGTTTTGAACGAAAAATTTAAAAAAATTATGAGTACGATACATTTTTCATAGTTCATTATAGTTAAAATTTTTTTAACATTTAACTTTTTTATTTATAGGATTTATTTTAGTAAATGTATGAGTTGAGGCTCTAATTGCATGTTTTTCCAAGTGGATGATCAGTTGTCCCAGTGTCAGTAATTTTTCCTGATTTGAAGATTTGCCATAATGATACACTAAATTGTTATATATACTTGGAATGGTTCCCAGACTTTTTTTCACTTTAAATTTTACACTTTTACTTTTTCATACTTTTGAAGTATGTATATATGTATATAGTTAAAGTCAAAGACATGGTACTGGACAAAAATTAGTAGACCCTATGCCCTAGTTCTGTTCTCTAATTTCTACTATTTGAGGTCAATAATTTTAATCATTTTACTTCTTTATTTGGGTATTTACTTATTTTTTAAGGAATAACATGTATGTACTGCTATTCTTTTGAATTTTTGGTTTTAGATACACTCTCTTGCCTTCCTGGTATCCTTTCTAATTGTCCCATTATTTCTCCACCTTAAACCTTACAACATTTCTTGTTTACATTATTGTAATTACATAAATATCATTAACAATGTAGCCAATTTTCTATTATGATTATAGTTCTTTCCCCAAACTAGGTTTTATTTTTTTTTGCTACTGATATTTGTCTTGTTATTTCTTAGTTTTCTGTATAACTGTCCCTAAACTTTGTTAGAATGTAAAATGTGTTAACTCATTCAAATGCATCAGGTCTAGAATGTCCATATTTTAGACTTTCAGTATTTAGTGAAAAGAATGAAAAATACTTTTTTGATGTTGAATTATATTATGTTTTTTAATGACATTGAGGTTTTTTTTAAATATAATGGTATTGTCCACTCCTTAGTGAAAATTTGGAAAACACCAAAATCAATGTGTATGTAAATTATTAATATGAATCTTTAATTGAACTATTTCCTTAGTATCAGCCCTGATATTTTACTTGCTTTCTGTTCTTGACACACACACACACACACACACACACACACAATTAGTTACCCATTACTGTGTAATAAACCAACCATTTGTTTGGCTCACTATTCTGGGGATCAGCAGTTTAGGCTGGGCTCAGCTGGGCATTTCTTCTGCTGATCTCAGCGGGGCCACTCATGCGTCTATGTTCAGCTGCAGGTCAGCTAAGTAACTCTGTGTCAGGGGTTGACTGGCATTTGGCTGAGACTGGTGAGTATTTCTCATCATCTAATCTGGACTTATGTATGTGTGGCCCCAGGGTTCCAGAAGCACCAAAAGAGCAAATTCTAGTGTGCAAATACCTTTTGAGTCTCTATGTCATGTTTGCTAATGTCACTAAAGCAAATCACATGGCCAAACCCAGATTCAAGTGATGGAGTTCATTTCTTGGTGGGAAGATCTATAAAGTGACCTTCCCATATAGAGATGGGAAAAATTTGTGGCTATTTTTGTTATAAACATATGTGTATAAGACATATATATAATATGTATTATGGATGTACTTTATTTTTAATTTTTGTTTGTTTTTTTTTTACAAAATTTAAATTATAGTGTTTTAGCTTTTACTTTTCACCTAATATATTATGGTCATAAAAGGCTTTTAAAAATTTAAATCATACCTGGTCTATTTTGATACATAGTTTTTTAAAGTAACCTTTCTTCTGTGCTAGAACTTGGGAAACTATAGCCCATGGACTGAATATGGCCTGATACCTGTTTTTATAAATTTGGGGGAACATAGTTTATGTTCATTTACATAGTTTATGTTTATTTATATACTGTCTGTGGCTGCTTTTGTGTTACAACATTGGAGTTGAATAATTGGACAGAGATCATATGGCTCATAAAACCCAAAATATTAGCCCTCTGGCCCTTTAAAGATCGTTTACTAATCCTTGTCCGATGCTATTTTTTTTTAAATCTCAACTTCCAATATTTATTTATTCATTTAATTATATCAGTTTTTTTAAATGTTTATTTTTGAGAGAGATCAAGCATGAGTGGGGGAAGGGCAGAGAGAGAGGAAGACAGAATCTAAAGCAAGCTCCAGGCTTCAAACTGTCAGCACAGAGCCTGATGCAGGGCTTGAACCCACGAACAGAAAGATCATGACCTGAGCTGAAGTCAGATGCTTAATTGACTGAGCTGGCCAGGTGCCCCTGTCCTGTGCTGTTTTAATCTTGGTAAGTGAGACCAGAAGTTACCAGGATTAGTGTGAATCTCTTGCTTTTTCTGCAAATTTACCTAAGGACAGGATGAAGGAATGGATGAGTATTTGCTTGAAGGAGTTTCCTTCAGATCCAATAATTACGATTTTTTTTCAAGTTTATAAAAATATAATAGTGACCTCTATAGTGGAAATACAAAGGAAAATTCTCAGAAATTTCCAATATTTTTTATTATGTTGAGTGAACTTGGTGAATGTTTTAGAAAGATTGACAGTTATTTTTCTTGATATGTAGAAATACTTAATGAAATATGTATACCAATCCACCCGACAAGTGTACATATTTAGTGAGAATAGAATCTATAATTGCCGTACAGAAATTTTGCACTCATGGATAAATGGGTTTTAAAAGATAACTGTACTTTAGAATACTACTTTGTTAATTGGCAAATTCTCTGACCAGTAGATGTAGTTGTATATTTATTTTAGCTTTTTTAAGATTTGACATAGCTACCAAGTTATATAAAAAGTATACTTTTCCCTGGAACCATTTGAGAGGAGGTTAGTGGTCTGAAGCTCCATCACCCTGGGATACTTTCGTGTCTATTCCCAATAAGCAAAGACATTCTTGTATGTAACTACAATAAAACCGTAAAAATCAGGAACTTACTACATAATAATCAGAACTAGATCAAAGTTTGTTAGTTGTCCAATAAAGCTTTTGCAGCAGAAGGTTCCAGTTCAGAATCATGCATTGCATTTAGTTGTCATTTTTCTCTCTTCTTCAGTCTAGAACCAACAGTTCCTTAGTTTTTCCTTGACTTTCCTACAAGATTATAGCCTTTGTAGAATGTCTCAATTTGGGGCTTTATCATAATTAGATTAAGACTAGATATCTTTGGCAGGGATGACACAGAAGCAGTGCTTCCCAGTCTACCATTCTACCCATTGCGTTCTGTCAAGTGGCAAACAGTTTTATTTTGTTTTCATTACTGATGATTACTTTGATAATTTGATTAATGTAATGACTCCTAGTCATCACCATAAAGTTATTTTTTTCCTTTTATAATTAAAGAAGACTTTGGGGAGGAACTCTGAAACTTTATAAATAGCATGGCCTTACTAAGCATTAAATTTATTCATTTTATGTCTGTGAACTCATGATTTCCCATTTTATTCAGTGAGTGGCTATTATATGATTTGTTTAGATGTTCAAGTGGGAGTTTAGTTAAGTTGCTTTGTGTATTTCTGACACGTATCCAACATTCTTGGAACATTTCCTTACTTTCTGGCACAAAATGTGCGAGGCTTATATGGTCTTTTCCCTGGCCTACTCTTGGATTCAGCCATTTTTCCAGGAAGCCCTGGTTGCTTTTAGTCAAATGCTTTTAGAAGCCAAGTTCTGGGTATTAGTTTTATTCATTGCTGTTGGGATTGGTATTCCAGGCCCTTTCAGGAGACAGAGCTAGGAATTATGTATGTGTGTGTAAATACACACTTATATGTATTTATACTTAAACATTTGTGTGTTGAAAATTATATATTCCTACCAATAGATACAATTCCAATTAAGTACCACAGGTTTCATTTTAAGTTTCTTCTTTTTCCTACTTTTAACGGAAAAATCTTATTCCCAGTTCTCCAAAAATTTAAAAATAGAATTACCATATGTTCCAGCAATTCTATTTCGAGGTATATACCCAAAAGAATTGAAAGCAGATACCGAAACATGTACTTGAACACCACTATTTATAGCAACATTATTAATAGCCAAACAGTAGGAACAACCCAAGGATCCATTGACAGATGAATGGATAAACAAATATGGTATATACATACTATGGAATATTTAGTCTTAAAAAGGAAGGAAATTCTGAAATGTGCTGCAACATAGTTGAACCTTGGAGAGAAATAAGCCAGATACAAAAAAACAAATATTGTATGATTCCACTTTGAATTTTCTTTTCTAGTTATGTGTTTTTATTATAAAATAGAGTTCACTTTTTTAAGTTTATTTATTTATTTTTAAGAGAGAGATAGGGTGAGTGGTGGAGGGGCAGAGAGAGCGGGAGAGAGAGAATCCTAAGCAGGCTAGGCATTGCCAGTGCAGAGCCTAACGTGGGGCTCAAACTTCTGAAATTGTGAGATCGTGACCTGAGCTGAAACCAAGAGCCAGACGCTTAAATGACTGAGCCACCAGGTACCTGTAGAAATAGAGTTCATTTTTGTGTATTGATAATGTAACCTGCAACTTTGCTGAGTAATTTTTTGGTTCTAGTTGGTATTGGAGATTTTGTGGGACTTTTTAAGTACATAGAATTATATGTTTACATTCTCTGTAAACATTGTTTTACTTTTTAAAAATGTTTCACTTTTAACATATTTTCTTGCCTTATTGCAGTAGCTAAGATATGCAGTACAGGGTTGAATTGGAGTAGTGAGAGTGGATATCTTTGCCTTTTCACATCTTGAGGGGAAAGCATCTTTCACATTTTTCACCATTAAATGTGACATTTGCCATCAGTATTTTGTATATGCCTTTTATCAGACTAAGGAAATTTGTTTTCTTTTCTATTTCTAGGTTGTTGAAAGTTTATAGGGAATGGATGTTGAATTTCCTGTTTTAAATTTTATTGCATCCATTGGTATCATAGAATTTTCCTCCTATATCCTGTTGATATGGTGAATTATAATGATTGGATTTTGGGTGTGGACCCAAACACACATTCTGGTGGTAAAACCCACTTAGTTATGGTATAGGACCCTTTTTATATATTGCTGGATTTGATTTGCTAAATTTGCAAAGGCTGCTTTTGCATCTGTCCTGTTAGGATATTGGTATTTATTTTTTAAGATGTCTTTGGGTTTGATATCAGGGTAAGACTAGCCTTATAAAATGAGTTGGGACGTATTGGTATTATTTCTTCCTTAAACTTTTGATATTATTTACCAGGGAAGCAATCTGGACCTTGCATCTTATTTCGTGTAAGTAAAATTTACACATTTAATTTTTATTTTTTAATGTTTGTTTTGAAAGAGAGAAAATAAGAGAACGTGTGTGTGCACGCGCTCATGAGCAGGGAAGGGGCAGAAGGAGGGCGAGAGGGAATCCCAAGCAGGCTCTGTGCTGACAAGGCTCTATGCTGTCAGTGCAGAGCCCCATTGCAGGGCTAGATCTTATGAACCACAAGATCATGGCCTGCGGCAAAATCAAGAGTTGGATGCTTAACCAACTGAGCCACCCAGGTGCCCCACATATTTAATTCTTGAAATAAGTGTAGGACTATTCAGATTTTCTGTTGCTTCTTGAATTGATAATTAGTATCTTTCAAGAAATTTGTCCATTCAAGTTTTTTAATTTATTGGCACAAGGCTCAAAATAGTCTCTCTAAAAAATACAGGATCTGTATGATAGCCTCTTCATTTCTGATATTTATAATTTGTGTTTCTCTTTTTTGATCAATGTAGGCAGAGGTATATAAGTTGTATTATCTCTAAAAAACAACTTTGTTTTTTCCATTTTCTCTAATGTTATTCTAGTTTCTACTAAGTTGATTTCTGCTTTTATCTTTATTTCCTTTGTTTTACTTTGAATTTGATTGCTCTTTTTTTAATTTCTTGAGGTTTAAACATAGATAATTGATTTTGGACCTTTTTGTTTTCCTTGTAAGACAACTATTGAAAGTTCTACATTTCACTCTAAGCACTGATTTGTCTGTATCACACAGATTTAAAAAAAATTTTTTAATGTTTACTTTTGAGAGAGAGACAGAGTACAAGCAGGGGAGGGGCAGAGAGAGAGAGAGAGGGATCCTAGAATCCAAAGCAGACTCCAGCCTCTGAGCTGTCAGCACAGAGCCCAACATGGGGCTCTAACTCACAAGCTGTGAGAACATGACCTGAGCTGAGGTTTAGAAGCTTAACCGACTGAGCTACCCAGGCGCCCCTGTATCATACAGACTTTGATGTTAGTTTACTTTTTTCCCTGACTTTCCTTGTGATTTCTTCTCTGATTGAGGATTTATTTACAAGTCTAAACAAACACTAAATAGGTGTTTTCTCTACAGATTTTTTTTCTCATGTTGATTTCTAATTTGGTGAGGTTAGAGGATATTCTATATAATTTCAGTTCTTTTAGATTTAATGATCTGTTGATAAATGCTCTGAGTTCTTGCTAAGAATGTGTTTTCATTTATAGACCACTACTCACTTATTCAGAGTAGTTGTCTATAAATGTCAAGTCAGGTCGGCTGATTCTGTTGTTTACGTATTCTGTATCCTTACTGATTGTTTTGGTTTACCTATAAATTAGAGTAGAGTGCTGAAGGCCTTATAATTGTGGATTTGCTGCTGCTTTCAATTCTGTCAGTTTTTACCTCCTGGATTTTAAATTTTGTTATTACTAGTATACACGTTTAAGATTATGTCTTCTTGATGAGTTAAGCCATCAGTCATTAGGAAAGTTCTTAAATCTACCTTGTCTAATTAATATAGCCATTCTCGCTTTCTTATGCTTAACCTATCTGTGTCTTTACATTTAAAATGCGTTTCTTGGGGCACCTGGGTGGCTCAGTTGGTTAAGTGTGTGACTTTGGCTTAGGTCATGAGCTCACAGGTAAGAGCCTGTGCTGACAGCTCGGAGCTTGGAGCCTGCTTCCGACTGTGTGTCTCCCTCTCTCTCTGCCTCTCTCCTGTTTGTGCTCTGTCTCTCTCTCTCTCTCAAAAATAAATAAAAACATTAAACAAAAAAATTTAAATGCATTTCTTGTACATAGTTGAATTGAATCTTCCTTTTTTCCCCCAATTTGACACCATTTTCATTTAATGTAATCATCAATATGGTTGTTCTGAGTTTTCGATTTGCCCCAACTATTTCTTATTCTCCTTTCCTTCTGCTTTCTTTTTAATTAATCCAACATGTTTTAGGATTCTGTCTTTTCTCTACCATTGCTTTCTTAACTATAACCATTTGTTTGGGGTTGCTCTAAGGTTTATAATTTGCATCTTAAATTTATTATTGTACTTTAAAATATTTTATTTCACATATAATATATAAGAATCTTCTACCACTCTATTTTGCATTTCAACTCTCATCTTTTGTGCAATTTTTGTTATATATTTTACTTGTACAATACAGTATTTTGTTACATTTTTCAAATCGTCAGTTATATGTTTTAAATTTTATTTTTTTACTGAGAATTTTTTTTTTGAAGGGCAGTTTAAGGAGCACAGCAAAATTGGAGAGAAAGTACAGAGATAGAAATACCATATATGCCTTGCCTGCCAACATGTATAGGCACCCCATTATCAACATTCCCCACCAGAATGGTACATTTATTTAAACTGATGAACCTGCATCAATGCATCCTAATTACCCAGTCTTAAATAACATGTTTCCATCATTATGATGTCATGCCGAGCATTTTAACTGCCCTAACAATCTTTTGTTCTTCGCCTATTCTTTACTCCCCACCTACCCCCAAACTCCTGGCAACTACTGATCTTTTTACTGTCTCCATAGTTTCACCTTTCCCAGAATTTTATATATAGCTGGAGTCATACAGTACATAGTCTTTTGGTTTGGCTTCTCTACTTAGTAATATGCTTTTGTTTTTAAATGTTTATTTATTTTTGAGAGAGAGAGAGAGACAGAGTATAACTGGGGGAGGGGCAGAGAGAAAGGGAGATGCAGAATATGAAGCAGGCTCCAGGCTCTGAGCTGTCAGCACAGAACCCAACAACTTATGGACCATGAGATCATGACCTGAGTGAAGTTAGACACCCAGCTGACTGAGCCACCCAGCCCTAAGTAATATGCTTTCAAGGTTCCTCTGTGTTTTTTCATGGATTGATAGCTCATTATTTATGGCTGAATATTCCATTGTCTAGATGTACCAGTTTGTTTATTCATTCACTACCAGCAGGATATCTTGGTCGCTTCCAAGTTTTGTATGAATAAAGTGGCTGTAAACATCTGTGTTTAGGTTTTTTTGTGGACATAAGTTTTTAGCTTCTTTAGGTAAAGACCAAGGAGCATGACTGCTGGATCTTATGGAAAAAATATGCTTAGTTTTAGAAGAAATTACCAAAATGTCTTCCATTGTGGCTGAACCATTTTGTATTTCACCAGTAATGGATGAGAGTACTTGTGGCTCCACATTTTCATCAGCATTTGGTGTTGTCAGTGTTCTGGATTTTGGCCATTCTAATGTGTGTGCAGTGGTATCTTGTTTTAATTTGCATTGCCCGGATGATATCTGATGTTAAGCATCTTTTCATATGCTTATTTGCCATTTGTATAGGTCTTTGGTGAAGTGTTTAATAAGGTCTAAAGGGTTAAAAAAACCTCATTTTTAAAATTGGGTTGTGTTTGCACTCATAGGTCTAACAGGAGAACAGGAGAAACCTAATGGAGGACCAGGGGGAGGGGAAGAGGGAAAGAGAGTTGGAGAGAGAGGGACACAAAGCCTGAGAGACTATTGAATACTGAAAACTAACCGAGGGTTGAGGGGGAGGGTGGAGGGGAAGGAGAGGTGGTGGTGGTGGAGTGGGGAGCACTGCATGTTATATGGAAACCAATTTGACAATAAACTATTTTAAAAAAATAAAAAAATAAATGCTAACATGCATGAGAATGTAAAAAAAAAGTAAAATTGGGTTGTTTTTTTCTTCTTAAGTTTTAAGAGTTCTTTGTATATTTTGGATAATAGTTGTTTACCAGATAAGTCTTTTGGAAATATATGTTCTAGTCTGTGGCTTACTTTCTCATTTTTTTCATCGTTTTTCACAGAACTTTTTAATTGTAGTAAAGTCCAGCTTATCAGTTATTTCTTTCATGTATTCTGCTGCTGTTGTTTTATCTAAAGCCATACTCAAGAGATTATCAGAGGGGATGATATATGTATTTTAGAATTAGACAGTAGGGGTGCGTAGGTGGCTTAGTTGGTTAGGTGTTTGACTCTTGATTTTGGCTCAGGTCTTGGTCTCATGCCAGACACAGAGCTTTGCACTGAGTACAGAGCCTGCTTAAGACTTCCTCCCTCTCTCTCTCTCACTCTCACTCACTCACTCACTCACTCACTCTCTCTCTTTCTGTCCTGCTTACTCTCCCCTGCTTACTCCCTCTCTCTCTCTCAAAATAAATAAATGAACATTAAAAAAAAAGATTTAAACTGTCTAGCTAAAAACCATTCTTGGCATATTTTATAGATTATTTGGAAGGGAGTCAAGTTCTTTATGATGTTACCTATTTAAGACCATGTTCTGTTTCCATTTGCTTTGTGTTTTTTAAGTTTCCTTAATTAGTGTTTAAAATTTTCTTACCAACCTTACCAACCAATGCGGGGCTTGAACCCACGAACTGCGAGATCATGACCTGAGCCAAAGCCAGACGGACGTCCAACTGACTGAGCCACCCAGACGCCCCTATCTATTTTCTAATGCTCATGAAAGAGGCAAAAATCTCTATTATTTTTTGTTTTGTTTTTAAAAAATTTTTTTACATTTATTTATTTTTGAGCAACAGAGAAAGAGCATGAACAGGGGAGGGGCAGAGAAAGAGACACAGAATCTGAAGCAGGCTCCAGGCTCTGAGCTAGCCGTTAGCACAGAGCCCGATGCGGGGCTCAGACCAACAAACTGTGAGATCATGACCTGAGCCGAAGTCGGTCACTCAACCGACTGAGCCACCCAGGCGCCCTCAAAAATCTCTATTTTGTGTAAGTTTTGTTTGTAGTATTTTGGTCAATTATGTGTGGAAGATGATGTCACAGGATATCTTTGTTTTCTCATTTTATTTTACTTATTTATTTTAATGTTTATTTTTGAGAGAGAAAGAGAGAGAGAGGGAGACAGAGTGTGAGCGGGAGACGGTCAGAAAAAGAGGGAGACACAGAATTAGAAGCAGGCTCTAGGCTCTGAGCTGGCAGCACAGAGCCTGATGTGGGGCTTGAACTCACGAACTGTGAGATCATTACCTGAGCCGAAGTCGACTGCTTAACCAACTGAACCACCCAGGCGCCCCATGTTTTCTCATTTTAAAAGGTTCATTGAAAGAAGTTTGAAAGACCGGTAAGTGTGCAGTTGGATTAATTTTCACCAACCAAATAATACATCTTTTAACAGTTCTGTATTCCTGGGTTCTGCTTGATTCATGTCTGATTATTTGGTTTGCATAATCATATAGTTTTTTGTTGTTGTTGTTGTTGTTGTTGTTGTTGTTTTTTGAGAGACAGAGAGAGACAGCATGAGCAGGGGAGGGTCAGAGAGAGAGAGGGAGACACAGAATCTGAAGACAGGCTCCAGGCTCTGAGCCAGCTGTCAGCACAGAGCCTGATGCGGGCCTCGAACCCATGGACCGTGAGATCATGACCTGAGCTGAAGTTGGACACTTAACCGACTGAGCGACTAGGTGCCCCATCATGTAGTTTTGTTCAAGCAGAGCACATAAGTATATTTCTAATATCACATCAAGAGAGGAGCACTGATGCCAGTATGAACACTGTTAACGATAATTATGACCATTTGGATGGTCTCCATTATAAAGGCAGTTTTTCTTTTGTAATTAGTAAGTAATCTGTAGGGTCATCTGTGTGAACATCTTATTCCCCAGCAACTTCTCACTCACTGATTTTAGCATCCATTTAGGTAGCTTGCAGGAATTTAGTTATTACATGGGAGTTGCACAGTGGTGAGTTTTAAAATCCTATCATTCTGTTGCCATATATTTTTTAGCTGGCATTCTTTTTTTTTTTTTAATCATGAAGTTCTTATTTATTTATTTAATGTTTATTTTTGAGAGAGAGAGAGAGACAAAGAGAGATGGAGCATGAGTAGAGAAGAGGCAGAGAGAGAGGGAGACACAGAATCTAAAGCAGGGTCCAGGCCGTGAATTGTCAGCACACAGAGCTTGACACAGGGCTAGAACTCACGAACCATGAGATCGTGACCTGAGTCGAAGTCTGGCGCTTAACCGACTGAGCCACCCATGCACCCCTCTTTTTTATTTTTATTTTTTAAGTTTACTTCTTTATTTTGAGAGAGAGAGAGAGGGAGGGAGAAAATTTCATCCATGCCGAGCCAGATGTGGGTTTTGAACCCATGAACCATGAGATCATGACCTGAGCTGCAGTCAGATGCTTAACCGACTGAACCATCCAGGTGCCCCAGCTGGCACTCTTTAGAAAGGAAGAGCTTTCCCTTTTCCACTTATATTCTTGATTCTCTCTCTCTCTCTCTCTCTGTTTTGTTGTTGTTGTTGTTGTTATCAATACTCTAGGTATGTCTCATGAAGTTGGCCAGTCTGACTTAAACTACTTTGAGACTTGTTGCCATAGGCACTGTATAAAGTGCTTTTAAATCAAGAGAATTTTTGCTTTTTAGCAGTTTGGTCATTTTTATCATGTGTTTATTCTTAAACTGAGAATTTTTATAGACTATGGTTGCTATAAATTTAAGTAAAAAATTATATTACTTTGGATCTTTCTTGATTAATTGTACTGAAACATAAACTTTTCAGAAACTGGGGCAACTGTGTTAAGGAATTCCCATTTACACCAGGCAAGAAAGTAAACAGTAAGTGGAGAGTAGGGTAACAAACACTTATGGTATCAAAAAACAACCGTGAAAAGGATCTGTCTTAATGTGCTAGCCCATTGCAGTTTAACATATTGCTTACAACCTTCACAATAGAATTTGAGTGACTTCAGTTACACATTCCAGGAGACTGGCAGTCTGTTACAATCAGAGTCTGAACTTTAGAGCAGGCTAATTTACAGCGATGGGATGAAGAAAGTTGTGGATTTGTATTACACACTCTCACCTGACACTGTATCTGATCCCTTACCTGCTGATTGACATCTTGAATGAGCTCTTTGAAGCAAGTTCCAGCTTAATTAAAACGTTTGCTTGGTTAGCAGTGATCTGTGAAAGCCTGTGATAAATATTGAATCAGGTTCACCTGCTGGTTGCTGTGAGTGGATAAACAGCTGCTTTGTGCAGTTTAATCATGAAACTGAATTTTTAAAAAAGAATAGTGGAAAAGGTATAGTTATGTCACTTTTACTATCTTACTAGAGTGTGTGCTTATGTGAGATTTTGCACAACAGGCATTCAGTCCCTGTTTAGATGGCTTGAACAGCAGCAATTGGTTGATAAAGATTAATAATAAACCCTCTTTTTTATTCCTCAGATATCTTAGTAAAATTCTACATTCATTGGCTTTTTACCACTAGCTTTTTATGTGCACGACATTCTGAAATTAGTGCTGCCGAGGTGAGCACACAACATTCTGAAATTTAAAAAAGAGCAATATTTTGCTTTTTTGCCGAGTTACATTGTAGATGCAAATAATCCTGTTAAAGCTTTGTTTTGACATTTAAATTTACGATTCCAGCTTCTCCACAGATTCATTATGTATTTTGTAACAACTTGAGCTCCTTTAGATTTATATTTTTCATCTGTAAAATGGAGTTAGAAATAAACAGTGAACTAGGTGTTTTAGAATTATGTTAATATCAGGTAATTAACAAATATAAAACATAAGTGAATTTTAAGCAGTAGAGGAACCTTTATAGAATTGTCTTTTTTGGACTGTCAACTTGTTTATTCCTTTACAGAATAAATGAGTCTGGCCAAGTTGGTTGTAAAGAAAATGCTGTTTCCATTTGATTTGCATTATAAAATCAGCCATGAATTCTTGAATAAAGTCCTCACCCAATAAGTCAGTCTTCTTGAGCACCTGATGAAAGTTATGGACTTAGTTTCTGGAAATGTACACAAAATTGTGTCTGTAGCTTCTGGGTGATCTTAAATCCTTTCTTCTGTAACAGTTCATGGACCCTAAAATAAGAATCTATTTCCTAGTAAATTAGGTTGAAAATTTTTGATCAAGAGATATTAAGATGAAAACTATTCTGCTTTCATAAGCAGCTAAGGAAGAATCAGAATAGACTGTATTTGCCATGTTGGGTTTCTTTTGAAATTCTTTTTAGTGTTTTTCAAGTATATTGTCCACTAGAATCCTTAGCCCCAAAGAGGATCTACCACAGTAGGGATTCCTAATTCTGTACGTAAAGTTTTATAGTTTTATTCCTATCATCAATTTGCTTGGAATTTTATGGAGAGAATAAAATTTTATTTAAGTTATACTCAGTCTGCTCAGCGTTGTTTTTTTTCATGCTTATATTATTACATGCAACTCTGGTTTTTTTTTTTTTCAGTATATATAGTATTCCATTAATTGAAAAAAACTTCACAATTTATTTATCCATCTTTCTGTTGATAAACTTAGCTTATTTTCCTCACTATTAAAACAGTGCTGCAAAGAATATCCCTACTGTATCGGTCTTAAGGTGCAAGTGTCATGCTGGGTCAAAGTGCCTGTATATTTGAGTCACTAGATTGCCAGTTTGCTCGAAAAGTGGATGTGCCACTTTATACTTGGGTCAGCAGTTTGTGAGACTTGTTTCATATCCTTTCTAACACCCTCTCTGATGGATGTGAAATGGGATCGAATTATGATTTTAAGTAGCATTTTCTTAATTAGTAATTAGGTTGAGTATTAGATTACACATTTTATTAGCCTTTCAGCTTTTCTCTTCTGTGATTTTCTTATTCTTGGCCACCTATTGGATTTATCTTTTAAAATTAATTTGTTGGAATTCTTTGTGTGTTACAGATACTGGTCCTTGGTTATATGCAGTGCAAATATCTTAGTTTGTGCTGCCTTTTTTCCCCCATTTTTTTTTTCTTATGAAGGGGAATGCTGTTTTAAATAGAAATTTTACATTGTAATGAGATTGTGTTTTCAGTCATTGTGCTTTTTGTATATTGTGTAAGAAATCCTTCCCCACATTGGGATCATAAAAATATATTCCTATACAGGAGCGGAGATCTTATTTCCCACAAAACATAAACTATTTCATCTCTGGCCCTTTACAGAAAACTTTTGTTGATGTGTGCTTTAACAAGTCTCTTAATTGAGAGTTTTGTTTCTTTCCTTATTGAACATAATGTAAATCTTGTTAGAAAATATTTGATTTAAATGTCAACTAATACTAAGTTAAAATAGTTTTTTGAAGTAAATTTAATAACTTACTCTGAGGAATATTTTGTAATTACATTAAGAAAATAATGCACTTGGGGTACTAACTTTAAACAGTTTTGTAATTTATGAGTCAAACTGGTATTGATAATCTACACACTATGCTTTGTAGAAAATTAAAGAGTAAAATAGTCTTTGTCAGTGAGATGAGGTGACCCTTGTCATTGTCTTCTAGTTGGTTTGATATATCAGGAATTCTGATGTTTCTTGAATGAATGAATGGATGGACGCATGCATGGATGAATAAATGAACTAGTACACGTGAAGTGTTTAGCACAGAGGCAGCCTTAATAAATGATAATTATTATTAATAATGAATATATCAGGATATGGTGTGTCACTCACAACTAAAAGTGGCCTGAATATTTGTGTAACAAGATGATTTTTCTTTTTGGCTTGGAAAATAACAAATTTCCCTGTACTTTTTCTTTTAAAGCTAACCTTTTTATTTTGAAGTAGCTTTCTGATATGTGAAGAACTTCAAATTAGGACATCAATTATGCATCTAACAGACAAATAAGATGCGGTGCATGTACTGTACTTGGCTTAGGGACATTAGTCAGAGTACAGCAATTAAAAAAATTTCAGTTACAGTCATGCAAAACACCATGTTCAGTGAATGAGTTATATAAAGAAATAGAAGACATAGTTTCTTTCCTTAAGGAATTTGCAGTGTGGTTGAAAGACAATACAGGCACATGTGGAAAGTTTCAGTAAAGTATGTTATTATTTCATAGGCTTAGTTTTTTGTTTATTTCCTACAAATAAACTTCTTTTTGGTCTCTTTTTCTACCTTTTTTATATACTTATTTTTTACATTAAGTATACCCTTTTATGTCTGTGTTCAGAATTCAATTCATAGCCTCCTTTTGGAAGATCCCTTGAATTGTGAATTAGCACAATAACTTCTCTGGCAATGCAATAGTTTCTAGTTATTTTATTATTTTCCATTTTTAAATGTATTTAGTCACTATGCTCATTTTTGTTTTTCAACTGTTTAGGCATAGTAATTTGTTGTTGTGTGGAAAAGTTGGAGAAAATTATGAAACCTTAGACCTTATATCTTAATCTGCTTGAACTTTTTTATTTTTAAGAGAGTGAGAGCATTGGAGAGGGGCAGGGGGTAGAAAGAGGGGGGCCAGAGAGAGAGAATCTCAAGCAGGCTCCACCCTCAGCATGGAGCCTGATGAGCTCAATCTCACGTCCTGAGCTGAAATCAAAGAGTCGGACACTCAGCCGACTGAGCCACCTAGGCACTCCTTAATCTACTTTGAACTTCTAATTATAACTTTGTGAAAGGACTAGTGTCAAGGACTCAGATGTTGGCCTGTCTTTCAAGATCAAATCTTACATTCTTTCTTTATTCTCTCAAAAAATTTAGATATGTTTCTATTAGTAGGACAAGAGAGAGAATATAAATTGTTAGATGTGAAGAGGATTTTCAGTTGTCCTTGGTTGCTGACCTTACAAGAAAAGGATTAAAAAAAGTTTTTTTTAATGTTGTTTTGTTTTTTGTTTGTTTTTGTTTTTGTTTTGAGAGCACAAGAGAGTCAGAGCATGAGCTGGGGAGAGGCAGAGAGAAGCAGACACAATCCAAAGCAGGTTCCAGGCTCTGAGCTAGCAGTATAGAGCCTGACTCAGGGCTCGAACCCGTGATCGCAAGATCATGACCTGAGCCGAAGCTGAACACTTAACCCTACTGAGCCAGCCAGGCGCCCCTGAAATGGTTTTTTAAAGAGTTGACTCCTGCATATGGAAATAATACAGCTGTCACACCCACATATGTCTCTTGTGTTTCTCTTTATGAATATATGTATTTAAGTATGTATATAGGCTCCATACTCAACATGGGGCTTGAACTCATGTCCCTGAGATCAGGAGTTGTATGCTCCATTACTGAACCAGCTAGGGGCCCCCATAGTTTTTGTTTGTTTTGTGGCTTGTTTCTCTAAATGATGATAGAATTTTGGTGTTATTTGGCTTGGGTTTTCTTGCCTTTTATTGAAGTAAAAGGACTGTAGACAGTCTCTAGTTATAGGAAAAGCAGCCATCTCTTAAAGAGGTTGGTTCTGCTACTCAGTGTAGCCATTTTCAGGTCTTAGAGATAACAGGTTTTGGGGAACGTATGTATACGTTTTATCTTTCTTGATATTCAGATATGTTGGATGAAAGTGAACGCTTTTTAATTTATTCTCTAGTTTCCTAATGCAATCAGAAAATTCAAAGGTCAGAAGCAAAAGAAAAATATCCCTATGAAAGATAAACCTGATAGTTTGTTAGCAGGAGAAATACTTAATGAAAGATACAAAATTATTTAATTTTATTCATTTATTGTTTCAAGATGGCTTGATCAACGTGTTTCAGAAAGAGGCCATTAAGGATTAGCCTGTTAATTGGATTTGAGGATATTATGAATTTCTGACATTGCTATTTTCAATATTCTTTCTATAGTTTTTGTACAGAATTGAAAGTTGGTGATTTTGGTACAAATAATTCTCTTTTGTAGTTAAATAAATGCCTCTTTTCTTTTGCCACATTTGGGTTTTTTCCATCTTAAATAGGATTGTACCAAGTCCTTTGAATGGAAGCTTCAATAGAAGATCACTTCTGGAGAAATAATACCTCTTTAATATTGCAAAGGAAAAAGAATGAACTTTCTTATTTTCCATCTTCTACAATAGTTGCCTAACCACCCACTGAAAAATCATATTCTTAAGGAGAGTCAGCCTCAAATTCATAGATGATATAATTACTTCAGACCACAGTAAAATTTAATAAACAAAAACATGTTTAATATAAAATTAGCCATAGTTTATAATTTTCTCAGTTATGGGTGAAAAACAGATTTATGGTACCTAAATAAAACTGCTTTAATGGGGAAAATTTTCTAAAACTAGTTCTTGATCTTTAGCTTTTGTTAGTTATAGCTGCTATCATAACATTTTACGATAGGGAGATCCTTTTTTAGAGTTATTAGTGCCAATTTAAAAAAACAGAAAGTTTTAATACAAAACAGCAAGTTACCTAACTGTATAATAGCATTTATGTTTGTTTGAAAAAATTATGTGGAAGATACATACATATAAAGGTCTGCAAGTTATGTGTTAAATTATTTGGCATAGGAGGTTGACTTATTTTGTTTATTTCAATATTGTTTGGACTTTTTGGTTAGAAAACTGGAATTAAAAGGAGTAAGTAATAAAGCTTTAAGTGGAATTGATTTTGAAAGTTTCATCAAAAAGGAGGTTTTCTAATAAACTATTTAAATAAAAAAAAAAGGTTTTCTAAGCTTGAGAAAACACCACTTTATTGGATTACTTTTATGCTTGGATATAATATATCCATATAGTAGATAACAATGCATTACACCCTAGCATTCCAATATTCAATTTAATATTTGGTATTTAATTTACTATATCATGTGAAGAGAAATAGTATAATTGAATGAAAAGATTGAAGGTACAGAAAAGTAAAGTACTCCTGCTACCTAAAGTTACCTTAATTGACTTACTAGGTTAATTAATGTGATCATTGCAAAGGCCAGAAAAGAATTGTCAGAAATATCATGATATAATTTGCATTCCATTTTCTATGTGACCATAAATTGTTAGATATTGCAACATGTAACATAAACCACATGTCAGCTGTTTCCTGCCTCACTGTTGACAAGAGCCCCATTCATAACTCTTCTTTTTATCCTTTCAGTGAATAAGTAATTATTCAATATAGAAGGCAGGATATTTGGAACTGGCTATTTCATGTGGCAGCACTCTGTAATGAAATCTGCTGCTACTGGCAACCTGAGAGGGGAGTGTAACAATTCCAGCATGGCTGTAACTTTATCTGCTTTGACTGACTGTTTATTTGGCACATCAGTGAACCTTTTATCCCAGTGAGTGACAGCTCCAGAAGGGTCACATTTACATCCATTCTATCATGTATTGTAATATTTAATGGCGGACAAGGTTGAGTGAGACTGGGAGTAATTTGAACTTGCTTTTCCACCGAGTTGAGGCTAAAAGACAGCTTGATCCCCAGTATTGTGGTGTAACATGCTATGACTTAGCATTTGTTTATGAAGTCTACTCTTACTGATTATAATTAAAAAAAAATTCAGTTAAATGGTGTATTTGTTTTACTAAACTAAAACTCTACAGTACACATTTTCTTAAGCTACTGTGCTAGTTAGCTTTCTTCCCATCAGTGACCACTAACATAAAAGTAATCATCTCACAGTATTTCTCTTAAATGAAGCTGCATTCTGTCTCATTTATATAGTAATTGAAGTTGAAAAGGAAGTAGTTATTAAGAACCAATGGTTCTAATAGATAGTATTAAACTTTTAATTTTATTTTTGAGAGTTTGAAAACAGAAGAGAAAAATCAGGTAAATAATGGACTATACTCTTGATGTTCCGTATGGTATACTTAAGGAGAAGTATCTCTGTTTTAATTATGGCACTGAATTATGAGTAAGGTTGTACAGAAAAAGCTATCCTGTATAATTTAATGATGGATTTGCATTCCATGACAGGTAATTTCATTTCAGAAAAACTGTTAATACTTTGTTATTAAATATTAATAATTTATATTCATTTTTATCCCTTTGCTAAAGCATAGTTTTCTTGTTTTTAGTGATATTTTAAATTCAACTTGATATTTCTATTTTTTTGTAAGCTATATTTAAAACACTTTTTAAAATGTTGGTATGTTATAGGATATTTGAATGGGCTATGCTGTAAACAAAATAGCACTGTCTACTCTAAATTGTAATATTGCAAGTTCACTTGAAGTTTAAGCAGAACTGAAAATTGTCCTCCATTTTGTCTTATTTTTTACAATTGGTGAAAGAGGAGAATTAAAATCTATTTAAAACATTTGGAATTCAATAGTTGGAGTGGTATGTTAGAAAGCCATATAAATATGGAAACATCATTTATAACTTCTAAGAGTGCAAAAGACCGGTTTGAAATGGAGTTTGTGGTTTTTTTCCTTAATGGCAGGTTTTAGATGATGTAATATCTTGACATTTCTCTTTATTTGACAGTTGTGATTTATTACTTATAGCTTCTGATTCTGTGAGAGGTTTAATAATATTTTTTGTGGTATACCAGACGTGAGTTGTCTTTTCTTTGTTACAGCCCCCTGGTCACTGCTCCAGGTGTTGTTCTACCAAACAAGGAAACAGTCAAGATTCCTCAAATACCACTAAGAAGGATCATGGGGGGAAGTCCAAGATACCCAAAATATATTTTGGGACACGCACGCACAAGCAGATTGCTCAGATTACCAGAGAGCTCCGGAGAACAGCATACTCAGGGGTCCCAATGACTATTCTCTCCAGCAGGGATCATACTTGTGTCCATCCTGAAGTAGTGGGTAACTTCAACAGAAATGAAAAGTGCATGGAATTGTTGGATGGAAAAAATGTGAGTAAAGTCATTTTGTTTTAGAGAAAAAAATAAGGCTGAAAAAATTTACTCATAAATTTTTTATGTGTTCATTTTATGTTTTAGATGTGTATTTCCAGTGATAATCAAATAACCTATGAACAAATTAATTGTTAGTATTGATAAATTTCTTATGGCAAAATTGTTCTTAAAAATCATAGATTTTAGTCCTAAAGCTTGGGGATATTTAATTCCTTGATTTCCTTTTTAGTCAGATGTTGTCTTCTTTGAAATCCTGCCACCAAAAATAGTCAAACCTGGATGATGTCATTGGAGGAGATAAAAGTATTTAAGTGATTAGGTTAATTAGATCTAGTTAATATATTTTATGTACAGTATTTTAAAACTTCAAAAAGATAGTTTATTTAGGCTCTCCCTTTGAATAAATTTTTTAAATGTTTTTTAATTGAATGAGAAATACAATGATTATCTTATCTTGTAATTCCGATTAGTACAAACTTATCTTTCAAAAAAGTCATTAAATTATTAACTTTAAAGATATGTCATTAATGGTTTTGAAAATTTCCAGGGAAATCTTGAATAATATGAATTTGGGCAAGGTGGTAATTGAGAAATCTTTCTCAGTAAAAACATACGATTTTTTAAATAGTTTTTTGGCCATATTAGTTTGGTAGTCTGTGTACAGTTTAATAACTTGTTTACCCTGAAACTGAAATTACAAGTCTGGAATGTACTCAGAAATTATTGATGAACCATAAATTGATAGTCTGTGAGATGGCTTATGATAATTTAGTATATTTTGAAAGTTCTATTTTTGCTATTACTTTGTCGGAGTTGGTCCTCCACAAAAAGCTATGAGCCATAGGTAGCCCTTGAGTTTCATTTAATTGATAGATCACTTTCTACCATGTAATTTGAGCACATTGTTTTATATTATGCATTTCTTACCCAATGTTTATAAGTAATTGAAGATACCTGCTTTTGGTTATTTGTCTTAACCTTATTCTGCCTCAGAATGCTTAGCTCAGAGGCATACATGAACATTCTTTTTTTTGTTCTCGAGTCTTGAAGGTAATTTGGTATTGTAATGATGGCCAATTACAAAGTCACTGTAGGTGTCTATGTTTACTGTCTTTGAATCACTAAAGGAAATGATAAATAGATAACTGACAGTTTGAGTGAAAAAGAGTTTAAAGTGTGATAACACTTCAATTGACAGACTCCCTCAGGGTTGTGTTACACTGCTAAAATGGATGAGCCATGCTGGTTTTGCTATCAGCCTGCACAGGAGTGTCATTCTAAGTGCCCTTAAAGTGTAAACTTTCTGATTTTTTGGCTTGATCCAAAGGCACATGTGTTTTTGTTCACTGTTTGTTTTGCAGAAGTGCTCTTGTACTGGAAAAGCAATGCACTTATCTACTAAGAGTTAATTTTTGTTTCAGTTAAGAAAAAAATCGTTAAATTTTTAAATTTAGCCCCAGAAATAATACTAAAAATTTATTTTCAATATGGAAAATATGTTTTTTTGTGAAGATGAGATTTAATAGTTAATAATCACACACTTTGAAGGCATCTTGGTGATCATTTGGTACAAATATAAGCTTTTAGCATAGTACAGAAGATACTTGGATTAAGAAATGCCGAATGTCATATTATTAAACTCAATCTGTATCAAAGTCAGTATGAAGGATACTTGGCATGTCTCTCTCTGTCTCTGGATCCCACAATCAGGATTTTAGAGGAACCTTAGAAATGGCAGTCTGTGGGTCTGAGGAATCTTTAAAAGGCTTCTGGTTCATTGACTCTTTTGATGTCTCATCACATGAGAAAAATGGGCCCTGAGGTTTGCCCAATGTCTGACAGCAAGTTAATGAGAAAGACAACTTTTCTAACCCCTAGCCATTGTTGTTTTGATTATACTAGAAACAAAACAAAAAGTGGTATGAGGAAGTTGACGCATCATGAGGAGTAAAAAAGAGTAGTAGAGATGGAACAGAGGAAGTGAATTATAGAGAATGAACTAAATAAGGAAGGTTAGATGAAGCCTTTTCTCTCTATTTTTATTTTTAGTACTTTAGAGGTTCTTTATACGTGATACAAAGCTGTGGAACTAGTAGTCCCTTGGCTGATCAGGCCTTGTCCTTGGATTTGTTGACATTATTTTATAGGTTATGAACCTTCTTATGCTCTACTCCATTTCTAGTAATTTCTAAGTATTTTTGTGAATGTAATGAGTATGTTTTGAAAATGTAGATTTGGCTTTTGGATAGTTTGTAGATACAAATACACTATATATAAATAATTGTTTTTCACTTGCTATGGACAGCAAACTGAGAAAGATAAATATTGGATTTCACAATCATTTAATGTTTTTATTGGTACATAGAATTAATGAAAATAAAAATGACCCATTCTTCTACCATGTAGTCCCAAATGACAGTTGAAAAAGAGAAATAATATATTTGTGGTTAGAAGACTCAAAATTATAGAAAGTCATAACATAAAAAGAGAAAATTTCTTTTTTACTCTTCCCATTTTCTTAACCCCTCAAGGAAGTTTCTGTAAAGTTTTTTGAATATTCTTCCAGAACACTTAAGTATGCATTTGTTTTAATGTATATATTCTTTTAAAAGCTCAAACACATTGGCACATGGACAAATTTAACACATTTCTAAAGGGCTATATCTTTTGCTTGAATTTATTGTAAGTTATTTAACTTACAATATGTCCCCTTTTGATAAGCATTTGGACTATTTCCTCTTTTTTTTTTTTTGGCTATTAAACATTGCATTATATACATATTCACATTAATGATGAAATTTTAAATTTTTGTAGTTATTGACAATTTGTGTGCTTTTAATAGGTTTATACTTCTAATAATATATATGTCTTCTAATTTTATATGTCTTTTAATAAGATATGACACACTGTTGCTAGGACTTATTTTCTCATTTTTTGATTAGCATATATTAATAAAATATTTTACTTCTAAGAATAGCAAAGGATATTAGTAGATATTACATGAAAGAAGAAATGCAAGTTACTGTTGAAACTTATTAGCATGTTCATATAGTACAATAGCAGTGTTAAATCTTGCTAGAAAGTATAAAAAACACAAAGCAAGAAGATTCTACTTTTTACCATTAAAATAGGTAAAGATAGAAAAGGTAATATTAGTGTTGATAAAGTTATGGAAAAAGGTAATGTAAAATGGTATATGCTTTTTGGAAGGTAATTTGGTGGCATAGTTTTTATGAAACTTAAAAATACTTCATATTGTTTGGTCTCAGAATGTCATGTCTAAAATTGTATACTAAGAAAATATTGAGAGATGTGCATAAAATTAAAATGCTCTTTGAAGCATTATTCATAATGTAAAAATTGGTAACAATCTAAATGCCCAACAATAATGAAACTGGTTTATAAGTGTTCATTCAATGTACGTATGTGGGCAACAATGAAAAACTACTCAGTGATGTGAGAAGATATTTCTGGTAGGATTTTTAATCAGATGGAGAGGAAAAAAACTGACTCTGGTTTTATAAAAAATGTTTACTGCAGCTAAATTGTTAATTCTTGATGTCTGGGGAGAATTTGCTTTGTTCTCATTGTTTTAATATTAGGTCACATTGTGGAGATGTGTTTATATATACATATGTATAGAAGAATTATGAAGTGAAATACATCAGATGTTACTAGTACATTCTTTGTGTGATAGAATAATGGATAATTTAGTGAGTTTTTTGGTACGCTTTTATATTTTCCAAATATTTTGTAGTGGAACACTTTATTTTTTTTCCTCTAAGACATCTTTCCTTTCCTCTCTCTTTTCTTCTTACTTGTATATATTTGATTAAGTAATACTCTCTCATGGCTCAATTGAAAACGTACAGAAGTATCTACAGAGAAAAATCTCTGTCACTCCTGTCTCCCAAGTCACTTAGCTGTCATCTTTGAAAGCAGCCAGTGATACCATTGCTCTTACATATCTATCCCTCAAGAAATATTTTTGCCTAGTATCACTTTATTTTTTAATGTTTATTTTTGAGAGAGAGAAACAGACAGACTGTGAGTGGGGGAGGGGCAGAGAGAGAGAGAGGGAGACAAAGAATTCAAAGCAGGCTCCAGGCTCTGAGCTGTCAGCACAGAGCCCGACGCAGGGCTTCACCTCATGAACTGTGAGATCATGACCTGAGCTGAAGTCAGACGCTTAACTGACTGAGCCATCCAGGTGCCCCTAATATCACTTTAATCAGAACAATAGTACAACAAACATAATTAAAATTTTTTTTCTTTTCTCAGGTTAATTTGGAGTATCTAGAGCTATACCGATCTGGAGCTCTGTCTTAGTCAACCAATACAGTTTTTTTTTAAACTTATTTTATTTTGTAAAAATGTTCATTTATTTTGAGATACAGAGTACAAATGAGGGAGAGGCAGAGACAGAAAGAGAGAGAAAATCCCAAGCTAATAGCACAAACTATGAGATCATGACCTGAGCTGAAATCAAGACTGAGTCACAGTGCCCCAACAAATACAGTTTCTTTGAAATGGTTGTGGTTATGGGTATGGTATCATTTCTCCTGTATGTGACTTTAATGATGTTCTGAAAATTCCGAGATAAACTTGGTTTATTCCTTTGTTCCAATGTGGATTCACATTTCAGTTATGTATATTTGTTTTTAGGGCAAATCGTGCTATTTTTATCATGGTGTACATAAAATTCGTGATCAACACACATTACAGACTCTGGAAGGGATGTGCAAAGCCTGGGATATAGAAGAACTTGTCAGCTTGGGAAAAAAACTAAAGGCCTGTCCGTATTACACAGCACGGGAACTAATAGAAGATGCTCACATAATATTTTGTCCCTACAACTATCTTCTAGATGCACAAATCAGGGAAAGTGTGAGTAGCTATGTGAAAATTCAAACTTTTCTCCCACTTCCTGGGATGTAAATGATCAATGTGAAAGCTTTTAGATGTTTCACTTTTTATTTTTTGCTTTATATTTATAATATATGAACAGATTAGAGTACTGAAAACATTCTGAGGTGTATTAAAAATTGAAATTTAGAGCTTGTCATTTTAATGTCCAAAGTAGTAAATATTTTTAAAGACCTAGTACTGAAACGGGATTATAGCGTGGGTTTTCGTATTAACATTTTGGGCTTGATGGTTCTTTGTTGTGGTGGTTTGTCTTGCGCACTGTAGGATGCTCAGCAGCATCTCTGGTTTTATCCCCTAGACACCAGTAGCACCCTTAGAGCTGTCACCATCAAAAATGTCCAGACATTGCCAAATAACCGGGGGGGGGGGGGGCGACGCACAGCAGAATTATCCCCATTTGAGACCCATTGATAACCATCACTCCTTCTGTTTCTGAATAATGAATTATTTTAAAACATTCATCTGAAGAATCCATAGTTTGAAGAACTTATGTGGGGCGAATATGTATAATATGCAAATTATGCTTTGTGAGCTTTTGAGAAATGAAGTTTGGATATAGCGTTTGTGTTTATTCGCATGGTTCTTAGAAATGTCCAGTAGTTACAGCATAAGACAAAAAGTGAATAACTTAGTATATTCAGTTGTTATTCCTCTCTTTAGATCTGACTACACAACTCTTATTAGCTTTTATTTAAGCTTAAGATTAATAGGCATTATGTTTACTGTCTCTACTATCCTCTCTCTTATTTGTTGCCTCTTAGCTAGGCCCTTTCCTCTGAGCCACTGTACATATCAATGCCAGGTCAGTCTTCCTAATATTACTTTTACTATGTCTTTCTTTGGCTTGAAAATCTATTGCACTCTTGGCTCATGGGATAAAGTCCTTATTTTTTTTTAAATTTTTTTAACGTTTTAACTTATTATTTAGAGACAGAGAGAGAGAGCATATGCTGAGCAGGGGAGGGGCAGAGAGAGAGAGAGAGGACACAGAATCTGAAGGAGGCTCCAAGCTCTGAGCTGTCCCCACAGAGCCCAATGTGGGGCTCAAACTCACAAACTGTGAGATCATGACCTCAGCTGAAGTTGGACACTTAACTGACTGAGCTACCAAGGTGCCCCAAAGTCCATATTTCTTAAGTGGATTATCAAGATGTTCAATAGTCTGGCTTGAATCTGCCTTTTTAGACATCTTTGCTACAAACTCCTAACTTGGACCCTTCAAAAATGACCTCATAGTCCCCTGAGGATACCTTATTCTTTCCTTTATCTCTGCTTTTGATGATGCTGATGTTGAAATGCTCTATACTCCCTTTGTACCAATCCAAATTCTTCTCCTTTTTAAAACCCCAATCAATATATTTCCTACTCTTCCATGGTTCTTTTTCAGTCATCGTCAACCCTCTGTATATTTTTTCTTCAGAATAATTCACTGGCAACTGCTTTGTACAGTTCTTTGTATTAGCCACTTTCAATCACAAGTGATATAAGTCCAGCTTCAACAGAGGTTAAGAAAAAATACTTGGCTGACTATTGTGATGGCTTTATTCTTTCCAGTGGGAATAAAGATAGCCACAAGCAGGCACCTAATTTGGAAAAAAAGAACATAATCTCCTATTCATCACCTCAGATTTCTCTGATTGGCCTGCCTGAATCCCATCTCCATTCTTTTTTTTTTTTTTTTTAAGTTTTAAATGTTTGTTTATTTTTGAAGGAGAGAGAGACAGAGTATAAGTGAGGTAAGGGCAGAGAGAGAGGGAGACACAGAATCTGAAGCAGACTCCAGGCTCTGAGCTGTCAGCACAGAGCCCAACGCAGGGCTCGAACTCACAAACCATGAGATCATGACCTGAGCTAAAGTCAGACGCTTAACTGACTGAGCCACCCAGGTGCCCCCCCGCCCTATCTCCATTCTTAAACATGTGACCACGGAGGGATCGAATACTTTATTTAATTGATAAGCCTGAGTTCTGTGTTGTGAGAGTGGTGATGTCCCTTGATTAACAGATTAACAGTTCTATCAGCTTCACATGGGAATTGGGGAGGAGCAGTTCTCAAAGTGCAGGGTTGTAAGAAAGACTAAAATGTAATAGATATATGCTGTATTGTATTAGCATTTTGAGTGTCTTTTGAATCTTGTATTTTAGTTTTAAAGTTTTTTTTTTTACTCTGCTTTTAAGATTATGTTGGAGATTCCTTCACAGATGTTTATACCCCTTTGTGGGGCCAGCTGTACTTTATTCCAAGCTCATATAACACATATTTTCGTTCATAGGTTTGCAGAGTATTT
The DNA here is from genome assembly GCA_004023845.1 of Helogale parvula. Classification (NCBI taxonomy): domain Eukaryota; kingdom Metazoa; phylum Chordata; class Mammalia; order Carnivora; family Herpestidae; genus Helogale; species Helogale parvula. The sequence continues at coordinate 150,068 of PJEM01000799.1, forward strand.
TGAGAGTGAAAAATGGGAAACTAGTGTTGAGCTGATACTTGTTAGCTTCAGTGTTTTAAATGTTTTAAGACGTAGAATCAGTTGTTTATATAATTACCTTTGCAGTATTGGTCTGTAGTGTGAAGTTTTAAATGAAATCCTTGCCTACTGCTGTTAAATCCATTTTCCTGAATGTTTTACAGAAAAATTCTTTTGTCTTACAGATGGATATCAATCTGAAAGAACAGATTGTCATTTTAGATGAAGCTCATAACATTGAGGACTGTGCTCGGGAGTCAGCAAGTTACAGTGTAACAGAAGTTCAGCTTTGGTTTGCTCGAGATGAACTAGATACTATGGTCAACAATAATATAAGGAAGAAAGACCATGAACCCCTAAGAGCTGTGTGCTATAGCCTAATTAAGTAAGAGCATTTGACTGTCATTTCTATTGCCATTAAAAACATGCTGTATTATGCCATAGTATTTTATAATTACTACCTTTGACCAGGATACTTGGGAAATGGTTTGTTCTTTGCCAGTTAAACGTTTAGAAACACAGTTGATTTTTAAATTGATCATTGTGAGTCTTATTTCCAATTTAATGGAATAATTTAACAGCCTCATATATGATATATAAAGGCCATTGAGCTAAAAATAAATTAAACATGGTTTTAATTAACATATTTTAAATTTTTAATTTTTTTTAATGTTTATTTTTGAGACAGAGAGGGACAGAGTAGGGAAGGGACATAGAGAGGGAGATACAGAATCCAAAGCAGGTTCCAGGCTCTAAGCTGTCAGCACAGAGCCCAACGTGGGGCTTGAACTCAGGGACTGTGAGATCATGACCTGAGCCGAAGTTGGATTTTAACTGACTGAGCCACCCAGGTGCCCAACATATTTAAAAATTTTTAGATTTATTTTATTTTATTTTTATTTTTAATCTTTTAAATTTAATTTATTAATTTCAATAAAATTTAATTTATATAATTATTAATTTTATTTAAATTTTATTTTAATTTTAAAATAATTTTATTTAATTTATTGCTTTATCTTTTAGTTTTAGAAGGATCCTGATTTGGTGAGTTTCAATTAACCAAGATTTCAATACTCTAAAATAATAGATTTAGTAATAATTTTATTAAAATTTATGTTAGGTAAATTCCTTTTTATTAGACATTAGGGTGTTGATCTAGAATCTCTTTTTCTTAGACCTTGATAGTACATCCCATTACATTTCCTTTCTTTCTTTCTTTTTTTTTGAAAATAAGTTTATTTATTTATTTGGAGAAAGAGCACACAGGTGAGCCAGGGAGGGGCAGAGAGAGGAGAGAGAAAATTCCAAGCAGACTCTGTGATTGCTTGGAGCCCTGCTTGGGGATCGATGCCATATACCATGAGATCATGACCTGAGCTGAAATCAGGAGTTGGATGCTTACCTTACTGACCCACGCAGGCTCCCCCTGCAGCATTTTTCTTTTTCCTCACAGTGTAGTTCAAAAATATTTTGAATGTTGGGGTGCCTGCTTGAATGCATGCTTTCTCTCTCTCAAAATAAACAAACTTTAAAAAAAATGTTAAATTTTCCAAATGTTTTATAGTCTCATGTTTGAACATAAAAGGCATACAAATTTATGTTGTAGAAACTCTTTCCTATCCCATTCTCTGTCTGCTTAGTTCCTCTCCTCCTCCTCAAGTTTATCTGTCATTCGGTGCCTATTGATTAGCAATTCAGTGCAAATATGAGCTAATATACTTTCCCCTTTCCCTCCTTTTTACCCAAAGGATGGCATACTATACTTCCATTTTTTTTGTCTTCTCCATTTAAAGCATAAGAATAGATCTTCTTTTTAAGTCTATTTATTGAGGTATGATTGACATAAACAAAGCTGTAAGTATTTAATGTATACAACTTGATGAGTTTGCATATAAGTATTCATCCATTAAACTATTACCACAATCTTTGCCATAAACATATCACCTGTGAAAGTTTCCTTTTGCCCTTTTTAATTTTTTTTATAAATAGGAACCCTTAATATATGATCTACCCTCTTAGCAAGTATTTAAGTATACAGTACAGTAATGTTACTATTGGCACTGTACTTTATACTTCTGTCTTCTTATATCTTGCCTTTTTTTGCTTAACAATATATTTTGAAGATCTTTCCATATTGCCTAAAATTCCATTGCGTGGATGTTCACTAATTTATTTAACTAGCCTCTAATTAATAGGTACTGAAGTTTACAATCCTATGCTATTACATTACTGTAATATATTTGAACATATTTCATACATTTGGCATTATACAAGAAAATTCTTAGAAGTGGGACTATTGGGTCAGAGTACAGATCTACTTGTAATTTTGGTAGATATTTCTAAAATTTATACAATAGGGGAATGGATAGAAGACTAATTTATCCTCCTATGAGCAATGTATGAAAGAATGAAAGTTTTTTTCTAGGCTGATGGACAAAAAGTAGTATCCCAATGTAATCTTTACTTACATTTCTCTTAACATGATTGAAATTACGCATTTTGTTTTTTTATGTTTATTTATTTTGAGAGAGGAAAAAAATGTGAGCAGGGGAAGGGCAAAGAGAGGAGACAGAGATCCTGAACAGGCTCTGTGTGGTCAGCACAGAGTTGGATTTAGGACTTGATCTCATGAACCATGAGATCATGATCTGAGCTAAAATCAAGAGTCAAATGCTTACTGAGCCACCTGGGTGCTCCAAGATTAAGCATTTTAAAAGGCCATTTATTTATTTAAAAAGATTCTTTTAATGTTTATTTATTTTTGAAAGAGAGAGAGAGAGAGAGACAGAGTACGAGCAGAGGAGGGGCAGAGAGAAGGAGACACAGAATCTGAAGCAGGCTTCAAGGTTCTGAGCTATCAGCACAGAGCCCAGTGTGGGGCTTGAACTCGTGAACTGTGAGATCATGACCTGAGCCGAAGTCGAACACTTAACCCACTGAGCCACCCAGGCGCCCTTTAATAGGCCACTTATCTTTCCTTTCCTGTCAGCTTTCTGTTGACCTCTGTGTCCTCTTTTTGTTCTTGTTATAGTTTTTTTCGTTATGGATTTGTAGAAGCTCTTTGCAAATTAACCCTTTGCCTATGATAAGAATTGCAATATTCCCTCCCCCCCCATTTTTCCATGTGCTTGTGTCTTTACTTGTGGTATTTTTGCCATGTAGCAGTTTATCATTTTTATTTCACAGCATAATTTGTTGAAAGAATTGTCTATAGTTGCTAATTCTGTTTTCTCACTTCCTAGTCTTCCCTCATTGATCTCTGTTGTGTTGCTGTCTGCAGAATTCCACTCAAACTGTTCTTATCAAGGTCACCAATGATCCACATGTTGCCTAATCCAAAGATTATTATTCTGTTATCTTAATCTGTTAGTAGTGTTCTTTGGGTATAATTGACTGCCACCTCTATGAAAATGTGTTAGAGGTGAAGTTGTGAGGTGAGAGGGGACATACAAGAGTATGTTTTCCTAGATAGCCTCTATGAGGTCCTGGGACCTCATTTCTTCTCTGTCTCTGCACTTTGCCTAAATTACATAGCCAAGTATCACAGTAGTCCTAGTAAGGCCTGAATCTGTATCTAGCCTGATCTTTTTTTTTTTTTTAATGTTTTATTTATTTTTGAGAGAGAGAGAAAGAGACAGTGTGAGCAGGGGAGGGCCAGAGAGAGAGGGAGTCACAGGATCTGAAGCAGGCTCCAGGCTCCAAGCTGTCAGCACAGAGCCCAATGCAGGGCTCAAACCCATGAACCGTGAGATCATGACCTGAGCTGAAGCCAGACCCTCAACCGACTGAGCCACTCAGGCACCCTTAGCCTGATCTGTAATAAACCTATATTCTAGTCTGTCTCTGCAATGCTATTTTCATATACCCAACTGTACTTTATATATCTGTTTGAATATATCATTTCAACTTACAAAACACAATTCCTTCTTTTCCCATTCTATTCTCCCAAATGCTCACTGTCTTCCTTATCTAAGCAAACATTACCAACCAGTTCCTCAAATCAGAAATCTCTTTTCCTTGATACTGCCTGACTTCATCCAATTCATCAGTAAGTTTAATAAATGCCACCCGTACAATATATCCCAAATCCTTCAGTCTCCCATCATTCCAGAATCATCTCTCAACTAGAATTCTGTAATAGCCTCCAACAGGTCTCTGTTTTCATTCTTACCTTTCTCCTCTAATCCGTTTTGGCTTAGAAACTGGAATCTTCTTCTGAACACTTAAAATAGGTTGTCTCTTTCTTGTTTAAAATCCTTCATTTAAAACCTTCCCATTGCACTTTGAATAGAATCCAGATTCCTTACCCAGGATCAGCATGATCTGAATCCTGTTTATCACTCTAACATTTGATCATAATGTTATTCTTTTTTTGCCCATTGTGTTGCAACTTTATATTGGCTTTTTGTCAGGTTTTTAAATAAGTAAAATTTGTTAACCACTTCAGGATCTTTGCACTAGTTATTGTCTCTGTTTAGAATACTTTTTTTTCCGGATCCTTTCATGATTAGGTACTTTTTACATTCACTTGTTAGAATAAATGTCACTTCGGAGAGAACTTCTTTGACATTCAAATTAAAATAGCAATTAGATTACATTATCTTATATCACTACATTATCCTATATCGTTACATTGTCCTAAATTTTCATCATAACACTTTTCACTACCTGATATTTTCTTTTTTCATGTATGTGTTTCTAAGTTTATTTTTCCGTTTGGTAGAATGTAATTTCTATGAGAATGAGGATCTTGACTATTTTATTTACTGCTGTATTTCAGTACCCAGCGCAGTGTATGGCTATGTAATAATATACACATTTAAGCACTGACTGAATATAAAAATGTGTATATATTTCTAGAAATGAATATATTTTCTAGTAACTCTCTTTTGGTGTTAATATGTAACACTTTACTTTCTTTATTAGATTGTTTTGTGTTTCATTTATATGCATTTGGGATAAGCTCATAAGACCTGGCTCTCATTTGGAGAGACAGTCAAGTAAAGCAGTGTGAATTCATAAAACACAATTGGGAAATCACATGCATGTTTCTCTTTTCTGAATAAAAGCTTACTTTTTAGCTGTATAAATGTTTATTTTGCAATAGGAGACATGCATGCATTTTAAAAGATGTCTTAATCCTCATTTGTGTTCTAAGAGCTTCAAGGAATATGATCAATGTATCACTGTTCTCTTTGTTTTATTGAAATACTGCATGTAAGGATAATACCGATTGATGGAATTGTTATTTTATTTTAGTTGGTTAGAAGCAAACTCTGAACATCTTGTGGAAAGGGATTATGAATCATCCTGTAAAATATGGAGTGGAAGTGAAATGCTCTTAAATTTACACAAAATGGGTATCACCGCTGCTACTTTTCCCATTTTGCAGGTAAGCCTTTTTTGTACCTGTGACATTTATTTAGTGATTGGTTTAATAGTGAATAAATTAATCCAGACTAAAAAAAGTAGCAATGTAATTGTTTTAAATTTTTATTTATTTGAGTTTGATAATTTTTAACTGATGGTGTAAATTATGGGTGAAAAAGTAGTATTATTTAGTTTGAAAGAAATAAGGCTTAAAGGAATGAATTGCTTTGTTCCAGTCTAAAACAAGTCAATATGTTTAAGTTGTAGAATTATTTTGTCAGTAATAAAAGTTAAAAATTTAGAAAATGAAAAGATAAATTTATTTTTTGTTCTCCTTAACTTAGAGTTTATAAACCTAGGTTTACAGAGATCATGAGTGGGCTGGTGATTCTATGAATCTTAAGAAATTGTATGCAAAATTTTGTGAGTATGTACTTTTGTACTTTTTTCTGGATAGAGGCTTCATAACTTCTATTCTGAAAGAGTTTTTTTTCTCTCACATAAGAATGTTTTTATCCTTTTTTGTTATTTATTTAAATTAATAGATTTTGCTTTTAAGAGTGGTTGTTTTAGGTTTACAAAACAATTGAGCACAAAGGACAGAGTTCTAATATCACCCTAACCCTAGCCCCCCACCTCGCCACATACTTTACAGTTTCTCCTGTTATTAACAGCTTGCATTAGTATAGTGCATTTGTTACAACTGAACCAATATTGTTACATTGTTGTTAACTAAGACCATAGTTTACATTGGGGGTTCTGAGTTTTGATAAAAAACAAAGTCATGTATCTGCTATTACAGTATCATACAGAATGTTTTCATTGCCTTAAAAATATTCTGTGCTATATACTTCTTAATTCATCCCTTCACCACACCTCATTTGCCCTGCTGAACCTCTAGCAACCACTGATTTTATTTCAACTGACTTTATAGTTTTGCCTTTTCCAGAATGTCATTTAGCTGGAATCATACTTAGGTTCCTTCATGTCTTTTTGTGGCTTGATGGCTGTTTCTTTTTATTGCTAAACAATATTCATTGCATTTATGCACATCATTTGGTTATCCATTCACCTACTGTGGGATATATTGGTGACTACCAAGTTTGGGCAATTCTGAATAAAGCTTTTATAAACACTTGTGTGCATATTCTTAAAATGTTTTAATGTTTATTTATTCTTGAGAGACAGAGAGAGACAAATCATGAGCAGAGAAGGGGCAGAGAGAGAGAAAGAGAGAGAGAGAGATTCTGAAGCAGGCTCCAGGCTCCAAGCTGTCAGCACAGAGCCCGATGTGGGGCTCGAACTCACAAACTGAGATCATAACTTGAGCTGAAGTTGAACGCTTAACTAACTGAGCCACCCAGGCGCCCCTATGTGCATACTTTTGTATGGATGTGCTTTCTTCTCATTTGTGTAAATAGTAAATACTTAGCACAATTGCTGAATTATATGATAAGACTATTTTTAGCTGTGTAAGAAACTGCCATCTTCCAAAGTAGCTGTGCTATTTTATATTTGTGCCATCAGTGAATGAGGGTTCTTGTTATTTTGCATCCTTGCCTATATTTGATATTGTCAGTGTTTTGACTATTAGTCATTCTAATGGATATGTAGTATCTTATTATTGTTTTAGTGTACAATTTCCTAATGACATTTGATGTGAAACATCTTTTCACATGCTTGTTTGTCATCTATATATCTTTGTGTGTGTGTGTGTGTGTGTGTGTGTGTGTATAATTCCCTTTTTTTTCTTTTATAGTTTATTATCAAGATGGATTCCATGTAACGCCCAGTGCTCATCTCCACAAGTGCCCTCCTCCATGCCCATCAACCCCCTTCCCACTTCCCCCTCCCCCATCAGCCCTCAGTTTGTTCTCAGTATTCAGGAGTCTCTCATGGTTTACCTCCTTCCCTCTCCCCAACTTTTTTTCCTCCCTTCCCTTCCCCCATGGTCGTCTGCTAAGTTTCTCCTATTCCACTTATGAGTGAAAACATATGGTATCCGTCCTTCTCTGCCTGACTTATTTCACTTAGCATGACATCCTCGAGTTCCATCAGTTGCTATGAATGGCCAGATTTCATTCTTTCTCATTGCCATATAGTATTTCATTGTATATTTTGTCTTGATCGATTCATTGGTTGATGGACATTTAGACTCTTTCCATGATTTGGCTGTTGTTGAAAGTGCTGCTATGACCATTGGGGTACATGTGCCCCTATGCATCAGCACTTCTGTATCCCTTGGGTAAGTCCCTAGCAGTGCTATTGCTAGGTCATAGGGAAGTTCTATTGTTAATTTTTTGAGGAACCTCCACACTGTTTTCCAGAGCGGCTGTACCAGTTTACATTCCCATGAACAGTGTAAGAGGGTGCCCGTTTCTCCACATCCTCGCCAGCATCTATAGTTTCTTGATTTGTTCATTTTAGCCACTCTGACCGGCATGAGGTGGTATCTCAGTATGGTTTTGATTTGTATTTCCCTGATGATGAGTGATGCTGAGCATCGTTTCATGTGCCTGTAGGCCATCTGGATGTCCTCTTTGGAGAAGTATCTGTTCATGTCTTCTGCCCATTTCTTCACTGGATTATTCATGTTTTGGGTATGGAGTTTAGTGAGTTCCTTGTAGATTTTGGATACTAGCTGTTTATCTGATACGTCATTTGCAACTATCTTTTCCCATTCCATTGATTGCCTACTAGTTTGCTGGATTTCCTTTGCAGTGCAGAAGCTTTTTATCTTGATGAGGTCCCAGTAATTCATTTTTGCTCTTGATTCCCTTGCTTTTGGGGATGTATCAAGTAGGAAATTGCTGCAGTTGACGTCAAGAAGGCTGTTTCCTGCTTTCTCCTTTAAGGTTTTGATGGTTTCCTGTCTCACATTGAGGTCCTTCATCCATTTTGAGTTTATTTTTGTGTATGGTGTAAAGAAAGTGGTCTAGTTTCATTCTATTGCATGTTGCTGTCCAGTTCTCCCAGCATTATCTGTTAAAGAGGCTCTCTTTTTTCCATTGGATACTCTTTCCTGCTTTGTCAAAGATTAATTGGCCATACATTTGTGGGTCCAATTATGGGTTCTCCATTCTATTCCATTGGTCTATGTGTCTGTTTTTGTGCCAATACCTACTGTCTTGATGATCACAGTAGAGGCTCAAGTCTGGAAAAAACACACATGCACTACCAAAATTCAAATGGGAAGAGATAGAAAATCTGATCAGGGGCGCCCGAGTGGCTCAGTGGGTTAAGCGTCAGATCGACTGCAGCTGAGGTCACGATCTCACAGTTCGTGGGTTCAAGCCCCATGTCAGGCTCTGTGCTGACAGCTCAGAGCCTGGAGCCTGCTTCATACTCTGTGTCTCCCTCTCTCTTTCTCTGCCCACCACGCCCTCCCCGTGCTTGTGCTCTGTCTCTCAAAAATAAATAAACCTTTATTTATAAAAAAAAAAAAAGAAAGAAAATCTGATCAGACCCATAACTAGTGAAGAAGACTTAAGTGTATTATGAGTACTTTACTATATTAATAAAATTTTTTTCACAAAAGTTTTAATTACCGTGTAGTATTTTTGTGAGTACACATATTTTAAATTATTTGATTAATCTGTCATTTGAAATACAAGTTGTTGCCAGTTTTCCAAGGATAAGAAACAATTCTGATATCAACATGCTTGAAAATGTATCTTTGTATATATTGCTATTTTTTAATATATTCAAGATAATAATTCTTTGTTGCTTATTGCATTGTATATATATTCTTGTGTCTGTGGTTTGTTTATACAGTATTTTTCTAAAAATTTTTTATTTCAGTTGATTCAAATTTATTAGTGTTTTTTTATGAATTGTTTTTGAGTCTAGTTTTAGCAGTCTTTCCATATCTTGTGCTACATTTTCTAAAAGTATTATTATTTTTTTAAATAAAAGTTTTCAATCAGCCTAGGATTCATTCTTATTCTATTGTGAGGCTAGGAATCCATTTTATTTCCTCTATGGATCCTTTTCTCAGTATCATTTTATAAATAATCCATCCATTTTCCTTTAATTTATAATGACATTTCTGCCATATATCTATTCGTGAATTAATTTCTGGGCTTTGTTCTATGATTCTGTTTATCTAAACTGTCATATTTGCTGACTACTCTAGCATTAGAAAAACGTTGACATTTGGTGGGGTATATCTCCTCATTGTTCTTTTCCTTTGGGATGATCTTGACTGAATTTTATTATTAGCTATAAATTTCTATGAAAAATCTGTTGGAGTTTTGATTGGAATTACATTGAATTTATGGATTAATTTAGAAAGAATCGATGTAATTACAATACAGAGTTTTTCTGTTGACAAACAAGATATATAAAGTTCTTCATTTATTATGTCTTTATATCTTTTATATCAATATTTTATTATGTCTCATATCAAAGTTTTATGATTTTATTTTTAAAAGTTTTTGATGTTTTTGGGTAGATTTATTCCTACATAAGTTAAATTTTCTGTTTCTTTTTCACATAGTATATTTAAAAATTGCATTTTCTAATTACTAATTGGTGTATAAAAATGGTAGTTATTTTTATTTATTTATCTTGTAAGCAACTACATTGCTCAACTATCTTTTAGGTTTGTCTGTGGATTCCTGAATTTTCTATGTAATTTTACAATCTGTGAGTAGTAACTATTTTCTTTCCAACTCCATCACATTTTATTTCTTTGCTGGCTTCAACTTTCAGTGCCTTGCTTATCACAGGCAGTTAGACATTTTGGTCTTACTGTTATCTAAAAGAGGCTATATTACTAGTGTTACATCATTTAGTAACATTTAGTCTGCTGTATTGTTTTAAAATTATTTTATTTTTTATTAATAGCTAGACTGTGATATCATTCAGATGCCATAAAATTTACCATTTTTAAAGTATGCAATCCAGTGGCTTTTGGTATAGACACAGAGTTATGCAACTATCCGTGCTATCTAATTTCAGAACAGTTTCAGCACCTCCTAAGGACCGTGTACCCATTAGCAGGCATTCCCTATTTCCTTCTCCCCCAGCTCCTCGAAACCACTAATTTACCTTCTGTTTCTATAGACCTGCCTATTTTAGACATTTCACGTAAATGGAATCATGATATTGTGCTTTTGTGACTGGTTTCCTTCATTTTGTATGTTTTCAAGGCTCACCTATGTATGTCATAGCATTCATGAGTACTTCATTCCTTTTTTTATTACCAAATAATATTCCATTATATAAATCTGCATTTTGTTTATTTATCATCACTTGACACATTTGGGTTGTTTCTATTTTTGTCTATTATAAATAGTGCTATAACCATTCATGTCCAAATTTTTGTGTGTACATATATATATATATATATATTTTTTTTTTCCCCCTGTGTGTGTGCACAAAGGTGATTTTATTAAAGCGTGGGGACAGGACCATGGGCAGGAAGAGCCATCAATGTGTACATATATTTTTAATTCTCTTGGGTATATATTTAGGGGAGTCTCCAGGCCATATGGTAACTCTGTGTTTAACTCTTAGAAGAACTGCCAGTCTGTTTTACAAAGGGACTCCACCATTTTACAATCCCATCAACAATGTACAAGGATTCTAATTTCTTTCACATCCTCACTAATACTTGTTACCTCTTTTTTATTATCATTTTCTAGGGGAAATGAAGTGGTACTTCAGTGTGGCTTGATTTTCATTTCCCTCATAATTCCTAATGTTGAGCGTTTATTCAAGTGCTTATTGTCCATTTATGTATCTCCGTTAGAGAAATCTAATTCAAATTTGTTGTCCACTTTGAAATTGGACTGTCTTTTATTACTAAGAGTTCTTTATATATTCTGGATATTAACACTGTATTAGATACATGATTTGTAATTTTTTTCCCATTCCATAGGTGCTGGAGGATTTTTATAATTATATTTTTATTAGGTTAAGGAAATTTTCTCTAATCCTAGTTAGCTAAGAAACTCATCATTATGATTATTAAATTTTTAGAAGTTAATTTTTACAAAAGTAACATGTATATAATTTAAAGAGTCAGTACCATCAAGAAAAGCGTTCATCTGCCCCACTCCTTCTTAATCCCTATTTTCACTTGGCACTTTTAATTCTTACAGTGATTTCTTCTGACACGTAACTCCAGTTTTCTAAATAACATGTGGGGGCTGCTGCTTTTGAGTTTTCAATTTTAGATATTCTCTATTGACTTCCTATCATGTATGATGATGCGTTAGCTCCTTTACACACACACTGTCTCTGCCTCTTACACTCTTTTTCTTCTCTCTGTTCCTCTTTCTCTTCCTCCTTTTCCTCTCCTTTTTACCTTTTTCCACTCTTCATTCTTTCACCATAATTAATATTCAGTGTGTATATCATTGTGTATGCGTATTATCATAGCTCATGATAGCAACTATCATGTAGCTTACTTGAATAATTTTTTATGTAGCTTTATGTTTCCCGTGAGGTAATAATTACCAGTTTGTGGATTTTTTCCTTTCTTATTCGCTTAATTTTCTATTTATCTATAAACCCACATGTCAATTTTTAGGTGACCTCGGAAGAAGTACCCTTGGAAGTAGTTTCATGACTCTGTATGTAGAATTTCATTCAGTCCTTGTGTTTTTAGTACATTGCCTTCAGTCGTTGAGGATTTTCTGTAGTTTGGGTTTTCTTTCACTTTCTTGTTTTGTTTTTGTTTGTTTTGAAGTATAGTTGACACACAGTGTTCCATTAGTTTTCAGGCATGTTAATTTCAACTTAGTGACTCATCAAGTCTTCGTGTTATGCTGCGCTCATCACAAGTATAGCTACAATCTGTCATCTTATGCTATTAAAGTACCATTGACTATTCCCTATTCTGTACCTTTTATCCCTCTGACTTATTTATTTCGTAACTGGAAGTCTGTATCTCCCACTTCGCTTCTGGCAAACCATTGGTTTGTTCTTTGCATTTATGGGTCTGTGTCTGCATTTTGTTTGTTTATTTATTTGTTTTGTTTTTTAGATTCCACATGTAAGTGAAATCATGTGGTATTTGCCTTTCTCTGATTTATATTACTTAGCAAAATAGCCTCTAGTCCATCTGTGTTGCCACAAATGACAAGATCTAATTCTTTTCTTTGGTTGAGTAGTATTCTATTTGTGTGTGTGTGTGTACACACCACATCTTTATTCATCTATGGATGGACACTTGGATTGCTTCCATATTTTGGCTACTGTAAATATTGCTGCAATAAATGTAGAGGTGCTTTTGACTTTTGGATTAGTGTTTTCATTTTCTTTGGCTAAATACCCAATAGTGGAATTACTGGATAATATGATACTTCTTTTTTAATATTTTGAGGAACCTCCATAGTGCTTTCCACATGGCTGTACCAGTTTACATTCCCGCCAACAGTATAAGAGGGTTCCTTTTTCTCCATATCTTTACCAGCACTCTTTATTTCTTGTCTTTTTGAGTCTAGTCATTCTGACAGCTATAAAGTGATATCTCACTGTGGTTTTGATTTACATTTCCCTAATGATCAGTTGTTGAGCATATTTTCATGTGAGAGTTGGCCATCTGTATGTCTTCTTTGAAAAAATGCCTATTAGGAAGTTCTGTAGTTTTATAGAATAGATTGCCAGTGTTCTGCCAGTATTGGGGAAGAATTGTAGCCTTTATATAAAGTATTGCTGGGGCACCTGGTGGCTCCATCGGTTAAGCGTCCGGCTTCGGCTCAGGTCATGATCTCACAGTTTGTGGGTTCAAGCCCTCGTCGGGCTCTGTGCTGACAGCTAGCTCAGAGCCTGGGAGCCTGCTTCAGATTCTGTATCTCTGCCTCTCTCATCCTCCCTTGCTTGCACTGTCTCACTCTATCTCTCAAAAATAAATAAAAAACATAAAATTTTCTTAAAAATAAAATAAAGTGTTGCTGAAGGGACTTGATTTTTAAAAAGAACAATTGAATACTTGTTTTTCATTAATAATTTGTAGTGCTGAATGTTTTTCCAAGTTTATGTTTTTTCATTCTTTTTACTTTTTCAAAAGTCTTTCTATTTGTATCCTTCAGTGTTTTGTTCAGTGGAAACTAATTTTACTCTAGATGTGTATTTTTCGCATCAATGTGAAAATGAATGTCTTAGTTTATCTTAACTATTTTTTCATTTTTTTTATTGAACACACACCTTATTGTCAAACATCAGAGTTGTTACCAATATCTTTTACTTCAATATTCAGTTTTCTCTTCACAATGTGGAAATGCATACTTTTCTTTCATCTTATGTCCACCTTCTTGTTTTTTTAAGTTTGCTTTAAGCACTTTATTGTTTTTAAAAAAAAAAAATCTAAGGTTTATTTACTTTTGAGAGAGAGAGTGTGAGCAGAGGAAGGACAGAGTGAGAGGGAGACACAGAACCAGGTTCCAGCTCTGAGCTGTCAGCACAGAGCCAGACAAGGGGCCCAAGCTCATGAACCATGAGATCATCACCTGAGCTGAAGTCACATACTTAATGGACTAAACCCCTCAGGCGCCCCTCTTATGTCCACACTTCTCTCTGTATTAAAACTTCTTAGTCACATGAAACCAGATGAGCCATTTTGTATTTAGCATGTACTATTTCCTTGAGTCATTTTTAAGATTTTCCTTTTTATATGGTCATGTTATTCCAATTGTTGGAACACTCCCTGGAAATAATTCAGACTTATATTATCTTTTAAGCTCTTTGGAGAAACCATTTAGTACATTTTTTTAAAATAAACTATACGCCCAACATGGAGCTTGAACTCACAACTTTGAGATCAAGAATTGCCTGCCTTCACAACTGAGCCCACCAGGCATGCCTAGTTCATTACTTTTGAAGGGTACTAAATACCACCCTAATTGCCTGAAGAAGTAATGAACTTCCTAAATGTATAACTTATTGTTAAAGTGTCTTGAACTCTGAAGAGAATTTTGGAATATATGAAAATTTAAACATACTGTTAGCACTTGTGTATTGATAATATTTTCCTAAAATTTCAATGTATATTTCAATCGGATTTTATTAAAGTTTTGAGAGTTTTGTTTTCCTCTTCATCCCATTTCCTGCAGTATACTTAATAATGGTAATTTCTTACAGGGACATCTTTCTTCTGTCCTTCAAAAAGAAGAAAAAGTCTTACCAATTCATGGTAGAGAGGAGGCAAGAGAAGTACCGATTATTAGTGCTTCAACTCAGATAATACTCAAAGGACTTTTTATGGTGTTTGACTATCTTTTTAGGCAAAACAGCAGGTAAGTAAATATATATAATTTGTATTTTTACTCTTAAAAATATTAATTTTATTGGGTACTAGTATGCATTTAATCTGTACTTGTTTTGTGTGAGTACCTAGGATCATTGTAAATAAGTGGTATAAATATTACTCTTATTGACACAGGATTAGTCTTTATTAATGAAAATGAGTATTGAAATAAATAAATGCACTTTAAATATATTTTATTAGTTAATTCAGCATAAGTTTTTGGTTGTATATGCTGGAACTTTCTTACTGCATGCATAAAACCTATATCTGGTGAAATGTGGAATATGAGAAACCGTTAACTCCCCTCACTCTATCGCTCATTAAATTATAGTACTATTTGGTTCCTTTTTTATATATATATGGTAAAATATACATAACATAAAATTTACTATTTTAACCATTTTTTTACATACTTATTTAGTAGCATTAGGTTTATTCACATTATTGTGCAGTTATCCATTTCTAGAACCTTTTCATCATCCCAAATAGGATCTCTATATCCATGAATCAGTATGTCCCATTTCCCTCTTCCCACAACGTCTGATAACCTCTATTCTTTCATCTCCATTGATTTGCCCTTTAGGTATCTCTCAAAAGTAGAATCATATAATATTTGTTCTTTTGCTTCTGACTTATTTCACTTAGCATAATCCTTTCAGGGTTTATCCATGTTGAAATATATATCAGAATGCTATTCCTTTTTATGGCTGATTATTCCATTGTATGTATGTACCATATTTTGTTTATCCATTGTTACATTGATGGATCTTTGGATTATTTTCACTTTTTATCTATAGTGAATAATGCTAAGTGAATTTTGATGTACAAGTATCTGTTTTGAGTCTCTAGCAGTGGAATTTTAGGATCATATGGTAATTCTGTATTTAACTTTTGAACGTTAAATTGTTTTCCATAAAGTTATGTTGTTTTCCATAGCAACTGCATGTTTTAGATTCCCGTAGTTTTTTACAGCACTTCTCGTTGTCCTGCAGCCTTGCCAATACTTGTTTCTAGCTTTGGGATAATCCATCCTAATGGGTATAAAGTGGTATCTGCTTATAGTTTTGATTTTCCTACCCTCTACTAATGGCTAGTAATGATGAGCACCTTTTCCTATGCTTATTGTCCATTTGCAGGTGTTCACTGAAGTACTGTCTATTCATATCCTTTGCGCATTAAAAAGTTTTTTTAAGTTTATTTATTTTGAGAGAGAAACAGAAAGCGAGTGGGGGAGGGGCAGAGACAAAGGGAGAGCGAGATTCCCAAGCAGGCTCAGCCCCGGCAGCAAAGAGCGCAACGTGCAGCTTGAACCCACAAACTGCGAGTTTCTAACCTGAACTGAAACCAAAAGTCGAATGCCCAACCAACTGAGTTACCCAGGCATCCCTCTTTGCCCATTTTTTAAATGTTTGTTTATTTTTGAGAGAGAGAGAGCGCGCGCGTGCGCGCAAGCGCGAGTGGGGGAGGGGCAGAGAGAGACACACACACACACATACACACACATACACACAGAATCTGAAGCAGACTCCAGGCTCTGAGTCAGCACAGAACTGAATGCGGGGCTCAAACTCACGAACTGTGAGATTATAACCTTAGCTGAAATCAGATGCTTAACTGGCTGAGCCACCCAGGAGCCCCTCTTTGCCCATTTTTGAATTGGTTGTTGTGGAGTCGTAAGAGTTACTTATATATTCTGCATATTATCCCATATCAGATACATGTTTTACAAAGATTTTTCTATTCCTTAGTTGTCTTTTCATTCTCTGATAGTGTTCTTTGATGCACAAAAGTCTTTAAATTTTAATGAAACCCAGTTTATCTGTCTTCTTTTCTTGCTTGTGCTTTTTTTATGTATGTACAGGGAATTTAGCCAAATCTGGTATCATAAAGACTTTCGCCTCTGTTTTCTTCAAAATGTTTTAGAGTTTTTAGCTCCCTGTACTTTTATAAAATTCTCTCCACAGATTTTAGGGTCCTGACTTGAACTTTGAGATCTAATCTCTCTAGAGATGAAGGTAACAGTAAATATTATTGTGAGGACATGGTAGAGAGTACTAGTTTTATTCTCTAAGTTGAAGTGTGTGTAGCCTCTGTTGAAAGAAATTATAAGTTGGATGGGATCACAGAGATCAATACCTTCATTAAAAGTTAACAAAGAATAAAAAATAGTTAATGAAGACTGAGACCCATATTTTAAAGGACTTAAATTTTGTAATTAGTTTCCTAAACTTTGGAAGTTTTCAGTAAAAATTCTTTTCATTTTTCTCATGTAATAAAATCCACTGTTTAGTTTCTTTAGTAATAACTCTTATCTATTTTGTTGCTGATAATGTAGCACAGAGTACAAAGAGCTGTGGACTAGGAATTAGGAGACCTGGATTTTTATTCTGTCTCTGTCATGATTTATGTATTGTTTGAACATAGGGATGGGAAATGGTAAGGGGTGGCTATTTAGATAATACCTAATCTCTGTATGAGAAAGTTGATTGTAAGATTTAATGGTTCATTTTCTATCAGAATTACTGAATTTAATTAGTAGTGAGGGTTGTTGGTGGGGAAAATGTTATCTTTGAGTGTGAAGGTACCACAACTCTCAATTTAGTTTTAATCAGTTTTTACATTATATGTAGCTGGGACATCATATATGTTTCATAATGTTTTGCCATTTAATTACCGTTTTATTTTCATCCAGATTTGCAGATGATTATAAAGTTGCTATTCAACAGACTTATTCTTGGATAAATCAGACTTCTATTTCAGATAAAAATGAATTCTTTGCTCAAGCAAAAAATAAGAAACGTGCAAGACAAAAAACTGCAGTTCGTGTGCTAAACTTTTGGTGCTTAAATCCAGCTGTGGTAAGCCTATCATGTTGTAAATGAAACTTCTGTTTTCTTGCTTAGTGCCCACAATTAAATAAATATGTTTGATTCTTTTAAAGATGATTTTATGTATCTAGTAATGTTTCCTTTTAGGCCTTTTCAGATATTAATGGCAAAGTTTGGACCATTGTTTTGACATCTGGGACATTATCACCAATGAAATCCTTTTCATCAGAACTTGGTGTTACGTTTACTATCCAACTGGAGGCTAATCATGTCATTAATAACTCACAGGTTAGTTTTTTTGACGGCTCTCTATCTTTTTACCTCAATATAATTTTATATAAAAAAAAAACTGGAAGATACCTGAAATACTAGCAAAGAGATCCTGTAGGAAGTTCAACATCTTAGTTTTAGTATAAAAGAAAATCTGTCAGCTACTTGGTAGTGTCACCAAAAGGAGATACTGAAATAAATAACATTCCTTCAGTTTAGTGAGTAAAAATACACACTTTAGATGCAAAGACTATTTTGCAATTTCCTCATTTAAATATGTTTTAGGAGTTTTTAAAAAATAAGAATTAAAAACAAAACAAGGGGCTTCTGGGCTCAGTCAGTTAAGCATCTGACTCTGGCTCAGGTCAGGATCTCACAGTTGTGGGTTGGAACCCTTCATCGGGCTCTGTGCTGACAGTGTAGAGCCTGCTTGGGATTCTCTCTCTCCCTCTTTCTACCCCTTCCCCATGCCCACTGTCTCTCTTTCTCTTTCAAAATAAACTTTAAAAATTTTAACATCTTTACCATAGTTCCTACACATAATTATTTGTTCATGTGTTTCTCTTTTCCAATGGACTGTGGTATTTCTTTATTCCTTTTATGTTCCCATTGTTCCACTGCACCTAAATTAATACCTGGGATTAGTTAGTTAGCAAGTGCTCAGCATATGTTTGAATATCTGAAATGAATTAAAAATACTCACATGAGGCTTACAACTTAAATGTTTTAGAACATTTTTAATGTTTTTAGTGTTTTAGAACAATACCACATTAATGTTACTTAATTTCCTAGGAACATTTGAATTGTCATTTATCAATCTACCCTGTTTCTTTTTATGAAGTAATTTAAAGCAGCTAGCTACATATTGAGCATTACATGTGCGCCTAACACAATTCTAGTTCTTTATAAAGCTGTTGTTTTTTAACCAATGCGTATTTGTGAGGACATTTTGGTTTTCACAGTTACTTGGCAGGAACTATTGACATTTAGTAGATGGGGGCCTGGAATGCTAAGCTTCTATATAACTAAGAGTTGTGCTTTCTATAATGGCAGAGTGCTCCTGTTTGGAAACATTGCTGCAAACAATAGTGAAGGAAAAATATATATGCCACTTTTTAAAAAACTTTCTATTTACATTCCAGTTAGATAACATACATTGCAATATTAGTTTCAGGGATAGAACTTGTGATTTAACACTTACATACAATACCCAGTGCTCATCACAAGTGTACTCTATGCTCCATGGTTTTAAGTACCTTTCTTCAAAGGTTCAAATAAATATGGGAAGCTATTAATAACTTTAGCATATTTGCTCGAAAGAGTAGTATTATAGGCTCTAAGTTCTCAATCTAGTACACAGAAGCCTATTTAACCTGTAATGTCAATGGATTATAATAGTAAAAATACTAATTGTTCAGTTGAATTCTATTATAACATTTACCCCTAATTTTTTTCCTCTTTTAAAAAAATTTTTTTATGTATTTTTGAGAGAGAGAGAACATGTACACACGGGTTGGGGAAGAGGAGAGATAGAGCGAGAGAGAGAAAGAGAGAGTCCCAAGCAGGCTCCACACTGTCAGCACAGAGCCCAATGCAGGGCTTGAACTCAGAAACTGAGATCATGACCTGAGCTGAAATCATGAGTTAGACACTTAGCCGACTGAGCCACCCAGGTGCCCCTCCTCCCAACTTTTATAAAATTTTATTTTTTAAAATTGAAAAACAAATTTTTAAATATTTATTTTAGAGAGAGACAGAGCATCAGCAGGGGAGGGGCAGAGAAAGGGGGGGGAGACAGAATCTGAAACAGGCTCCAGGCTTTGAGCTGTCAGCACAGAGCCCAATACAGGGCTCAAACCCACAAACCACAAGATCATGACCTGAGCCACAGTTGGATGCATAACTGACTAAGCCACCCAGGCACCCCCAAAATTTATTTTTTATTGTGAAATGTTTTATCTTTTTAATATCTATAAGCTCCGAAGCCGTGTTTTCCTTTTATTTATTTACTTATTTATTCATTTAATGTTTTTTATTTATTTTTGAGAGACAGAGAGAGACAGCGTGAGCAGGGGAGGGCCAGAAAGAGAGGGAGACACAGAATCCAAAGCAGGCTCCAGGCTCTGAGCTAGCTGTCAGCACAGAGCCCGACGCGGGGCTCGAATCCAGGAACCGTGAGATCATGACCTGAGCCGAAGTCGGACTCTTAACCGACTGAGCCACCCAGGCGCCCCCATGTTCTCCTTATCCCTACTCGATACTATCAATTTGTATTCTCTGGTTTTATGTTTTTTCTTTATCAGTGTTGGTATCAGTTTATCTCTTTTATTAATCTTTTTAAAGAGTAAACTCTTGGCCTTCTTTGAGTTTTTCTATTAGAAAACATGATTTTTATTTTAATCGTAATAAAATATAACATAAAATTTATCCCCTTAACCATTTTTAAGGGTACAGTTCAATCTTGTTAAGTATATTCATTGTTGTGTACCCAATCTCTAGAACTTTATCATCTTGCAAAATTAAAATTCTTTTCCCATTAAACAACAATTCTCCATTTCCCCCTCCTCCTAACCCTTGCTAACTACCCTTCTACTTTCTATTTTTATGAATTTGATATTCTAATATAAGTGAAATCATAGGTATTTTTTGTGATTAGCTTATTTCACTTAGCATGATATCCTCCAAGTTGTAAATGAATCAGAATTTCCTTCCTTCTTACGGCTGAATGATCATTCCGTTGCATAAACTTCAGAAAGGTACAAAATATAGTCTTAATATGACAAACGTCTTTATACCCTTCACCTAGGTTCATTAATTATTAACATTTTGCATGTGTATATGAGAAAGAGAGAAGAGGAATACTGCAAAATGTTAACAGTCACATTATAGTGTATAATGCACATTTTTGAATAAACTATTAGAAAGTAATTTGTAGACATCATGACACTTTGCCTTTAATTAGTTTAGATCTTCTCTCTTAAGAACAATTACATAATCTCTGGTACCTGTGTATAGTTAAGGGTCAGACTCTTGTTTCAGCTCAGGTCTTGATTTCATAGTTCGTGAGTTCAAGCCCCATGTCAAGCTCCATGGTGGTAATGGGGAGCCTGCTTGGGATTCTCTCCCTCTCTCTGCCCCTCCCCTGCTTGCTCTCTCTCTTTCTCAGAATAAACAACCTTAAAAAAAAAAAAGAACAGTTACATAATCCTGCATAACTGCAATACCATGATCATACCAAAGAAATTTAAAACTAGTACAATAGGGCCAGTATTTATATTTCTCCGTTTATTTCCAAAATGTCTTTGTATCTTTTTATTTTGTTTATTTTTTTAATGTTTATTTTTGAGAGAGACAGACAGACACCACAAGCAGAGGAGGGGCAGACAGAGGAGGATAGAGGATTCAAAGGAGGCTCTGTGCTGACAGCAACAAGCCTGATGTGGGGCTGGAACTCACGAACCTTGAGATCATGACTGAGCCGAAGTCTGATACTCAACCAACTTAGCCACCCACGTGCCCCTGTTTTGTTTATTCTTGATCCAGGATCCAATCAAGTATTACATACTGCATTTGACTTTCATATCTCTTTAGTCTTTAAAACTGTTGTTTTGCCTTTTAATTTTTTTTTGGTCTTTTGTGATATTTTTATAGAATTCAAGTGAGCAGTTATCTTGAGGAATGTCTTATAATCTGGATTTTATCTGATTGTTTCCTGTTGATAAGATTCAAGTTAAACAGTTTGGTAATAATGCTATATAGGTGATATTGTTACTTCCCATTGCATCCTGGCAGGAAACACTTCATATCTGTTTTTCTTATTACTAGTTAATCATTTAGTTAAAAGTTGGTTAAACTGATGTCCATTAGATGTCTTCTTGCAAAATGTACCTCAGTCTCATACATTATTTGAAAATACAGGGCTATTACAGTTTCAATGGTTTGAAGTGTTCGTATTGTCTATAGATTACCAATAAAGTTTTTTATTTCTCTTAGATCACACTAACACTAGATCTGTATGAATGTAAATGAATTGCAAGTAACCAAAATTTGGTGGGTCTGATGTTTTAGGACTATAGATCTTTGAGCATCAGTAAATTTGTAAATTTGTTAGGTATATTTGTAACTCTTATCATAATCAAGTCTTAAAGACTTACTTATAGCAGATCGTACAAGCCTTCATCTCTAATAGTTTGGAATCATTTCTGATGTACCCATTTCATTTGTTCACATTATATCCAACAAAATTTTGTTACATATTTAGTTTTACAGAGCTATTTAGGAAATAGAAAAGTAAAACTTTTTTTTTCTTTTATCCTAAGTGGTCAGGGTGTGCTTAAAGTAAAACTTTTATAATTTAGATTTATGTATAATTAATGATAATAAAAATTCACCAACAATTTACAGTTCCTCTAAATTTGTTTCTTGATCTTCTTTTGACATATACTTAATATATGTAATTAAGGCTCCCAACTAAATGCAAATTTGTCTTCCTAGTTCAGTCATGACTCTAATGCATGTTTATATTCTAGGTTTGGGTTGGCACCATTGGGTCAGGCCCCAGGGGTCGGCATCTCTGTGCAACCTTCCAGCAGACAGAAACATTTGAGTTTCAGGATGAAGTGGGAGCACTTTTGTTATCTGTGTGTCAGACTGTGAGCCAAGGAATTTTGTGTTTCTTGCCATCTTACAAGGTAAGGGAATATTTGTTTCTCTTGCCTTTAAAAAATCACATGGGATTACCATGATAGGTTTCCAGAGTTCAGAAACAACAGAGGAATTATAATTTTCTAAGTATCATATAGTTTTACTTATTTATTGATTGAGATAGTTCATTCACCATTTTACTTGAAACTCTAAAAGAGTAAGTCTTCAAGCAATGTTTGTTATATGAGAACTGTTTATGTGTACATTATTTTTTCTTAGGGAAAGCTTGATTTTTTTCATAGTTGATAGAAAAAAGTATGTTCTTTTTCATTTTTACAAATTATACTTTTGAATGTTTTGTTAACCTGAATCTTAAGTCAGACTTTCTTTGTTACCCATCTTTTTACTTCATGTATTTGGCAAGACATTTTTATTATTTTTAGAGTCACTCGAGTTTTTAATAATATTGTGTAAAACTGAGTTACACAGTGAACTTCAGTCCTGTTATTCAAAGCATTAAAACTACATATAATTCCTGAGAGTAAAATCATACTTTATTGAAATCCAAGCTAAATTCCGATATAGAAAAATGGTATTTCTTTTTATTTTCTCATTGGAAGTTATATATATAAGGATAGTAGCATAAATAAGTAATATATTTGAATGACAATACTGAAGTACTTTTGGCTCTGCTTTTCCATATATACACATACTGCTGTACCTGAATGTGTCCTCCAAAATTTCATATGTTGACATTAGAAGTGGGGCCTTTGGGAAGTGCTTAAGTCCTGAGGTTAGAATTGTTATGAACAGGGTAAGGGTCTAATAAAAGAGACTCTGAGAGAAAACTTGCCCCTTCCACCATGTGAGGACATAGAGAAAAGGTGCCAGCTATGAACTGGGAAGAGGGACCTCACCCAATGTGACCATGCTGGTGCCTTGATCTTGGACTTACCAGCTTCCAGAAGTGTAAGTGATACATTTCTTGTGTTTAAAAGCTATTGAGGTATTTTGTTATAGCAGCCCAAATGGGACTAAGACACATACTTTTTTAGTTAGAGATACGGGAAGATAAATTAGTCTTCCTGTAGATAAATTGCCCAGAAAAAAAAATGAACATAAACATTTAAAAAATTCTTAAAAGAAAGCAATATTTATCCTAAGGTATGAACATTTACACCACACAGCTATGTTAAGGAAAGCTAATAATTAAGCTTGGAACTAAAGAAAAGTAAAATCTCACTACATTAATAAAAACCTTTTTAAAATTTCCAATCATGATCACAAAAGCAAGCCAAGAAATGCCCAGTTGAGTAAATAAGTAATTTCATATTCTGTTAGGTTTCAAAGACTTGGTAAGAATGATTGTTTATATACTAGGAAGCAGTTCGGTATGTTTTTTGGAGGGTTTTGTTTTTGTTTCTTGGGTTTTATAGTTTATCTGTAGAGGAAAACCAAATCTAATATAAAGGTATTCAAATTGACAATAATACAATTGTCACTGGAAAAGTTATAGTGAAAAAGAAAACAAACTGTTGAACAGTGCACCGTGTCATCTTGTACCATTGTTCTCAAATGATGTAATTTTCATTAGCTGGATTCAACAGTTTGAAAATACATCCTAATTTTTAGTATATTGAGATGAAATACATTACTTGGTAGATGAAAAGTAACTATTCTAAATATAAATGGAATGTTACCTCCTAAACTTAATTTTTGGAATACGTATAGCACAGTATTAATTTTACATTACTGAAATGGATGATTATTGGGTGACTACAGACACTGTAACATTTAAATATACTTTTGTAACCGATTTATAAATTGGCATAATGAATGGATTATTTTTCTGTTTCTACCTTTTCAACTAAAAAGAATGGGAAGATAAGAAAATAAGCGTTCAAACAAATTTTATTTGTCTTAGTTTATTTATTTTATTAATAGTGGAATTGATAGTTCTGGGGGGTTTGCTTATTTATTTTAATTTATTGTCTGTTTTACTGTATCGTTTTTATTGATTTTTATGGACTTAATAGATCACATGGATATTAATTCTCTATAATATCAAGATTTCCCATTTTTCATTTGTTGAATTCATTATTGTAATTTTTTAAGCTTTAAAAGTAAATGTGCTATCAAAAGAATTCTTATACCCAAATAATATAAAATGATCATAATGAAAAACAATAGTCCCCTGGATTACTTTTCACTTTTCAGTTCCATTACCTCAGAGATTTCTCAAATCTTTGATCTATTCCTCTGAGATTTGTTATTACTTCTTTTTTTTAAATTGTGAAGCATGCATAACATAAATTTATCATTTTAACCATTTTAGGTGTACAGTTTACTCCATTAAATATATTTGTAATCAGCCATAAACACTGTCCATTTCTACAACATTTTCATCATCCCAAACAGGAAATCTGTAGCTATGAAACAGTTGCTCCCCAGATTCCCTACTCACAGTCCCTCTATTCTACTTTTCGTCTGTAAGAATTTGTTCTAGGTATAAATGGAATCATACAGTATTCATTCTTTTGTATCTGGCTTACTTTTATTTCTCTTGATATAATTATAGTTTTCAAGGTTCATCCATATTGTAGCTTGTGTTAAAATTTCATTCTTATGGCTGAATAATATTCCATTTTGTGTATGTGCCACATTTTGTTTATCCATTCTTCTGTCAATGATCATTTGGGTTGTGTCCACCTTTTGGCTATTATGAATAATGCTGCTATGCACATTGGTATACAGATATCTGTTTGGGCTCTTGCTTCCGGTTCTTTGGGATGTATATGTAGAAATGGTATTGCTATATTGTATGATAATTCTGTATAACTTTTTGAGGAGCTAACATGCTGTTTACCACAGCAACTGTACAATTTTAGATTGAGAAAATAGCATTGTATAAAGATTTTCATTTCTTCACTTTCTTGCCAACATTTGTTATTTCCCATTTTTTGGTTAATAGCCATCCTAATGGATATGAAGTGCCATCTTCTTGTGATTTTGATTTGCATCTCTCTAATGACTAGTGATGTTTTTTGTGCTTATTATGCATTTGTGTGTCTTCTTTGGAGAAATGTTTAAGTCCTTTCCTCATGTTCAAATAAGGTTTTTGTTGTTAATGTTGAGGCATAGGAGTTCTTTATATTTTTTTTCATTTTTAAATTTTATTTATTTATTATTTTTTAATAGTTTATTGTCAAATTGGTTTCCATACAACACCCAGTGCTCTCCCCCACAAGTGCCCTCCTCTTTATTCCTCATATCCTCATTACCACCACCTCTTTCCTCCCTCCGCATCCCCCTTCAACCCTCAGTTTGTTTTCAGTATTCAATAGTCTCTCAGGTTTTGGTCCGTCTCTCTCCCCAACTCTCTTTCCCTCTTCCCCTCCCCCTGGTCCTTCATTAGGTTTCTCCTGTTCTCCTATTAGATCTATGAGTGCAAACATATGGTATCTGTCCTTCTCTGCCTGACTTAATTTCGCTTAGCATGACCCCCTCGAGGTCCATCCACTTTGCTACAAATGGCCATATTTCATTCTTTCTCATTGCCATGTAGTACTCCATTGTATATATATACCACTTCTTCTTGATCCACTCATCAGGTGATGGACATTTAGGCTCTTTCCATGTTTTGGCTATTGTTGACAGTGCTGCTACGAACATTGGGGTACATTTGCCCCTATGCATCAGCATTTCTGTATCCCTTGGGTAAATCCCTAGCAGTGCTGTTGCTGGGTCATAAGGGAGTTCTACGGATAGTTTTTTGAGAATCTCCACACTGTTTTCCAGAGTGGCTGTACCAGTTTACATTGCCACCAACAGTGTTAGGAGGGGGCCCGTTTCTCCACACTCTCGCCAGCATCTGTAGTCTCTTGATTTGTTCATTTTAGCCACTCTGACTGGCGTGAGGTGGTATCTCAGTGTGGTTTTGATTTGTATTTCCCTGATGATGAGTGATGTTGAGCATCGGTTCATGTGCCTGTAAGCCATCTGGATATCCTCTTTGGAGAAGTGTCTGTTTATGTCTTCTGCCCATTTCTTCACTGGGTTATTTGTTTTGTGGGTGTGGAGTTTGGTGAGTTCCTTGTAGATTTTGGATACTAGCCGTTTATCTGATATGTAATTTGCAACCATCTTTTCCCATTCTGTCGGTTGCCTATTAATTCTCTTGATTGTTTCCTTTGCAGTGCAGAAGCTTTTTATCTTGATGAGGTCCCAATAGTTCATTTTTGCTTTCATTTCCTTGCCTTTGGGGATGTGTCAAGTAGGAAATTGCTGCGGTTGAGGTCAAGGAGGTTGTTTCCTACTTTCTCCTCCAGGGTTTTGATGGTTTCTTATCTCACATTCAGGTCGGATGCTTAACCTACTGAGCTACCCAGGCGCCCCACTTTTGCTTCTAATATCTTTGAATGCCTTTGCACTTAGGATAATATTATCCTCATAGAATAAGTTAGTAAGCATTCTCTACTCTAAAGGTTTTTTTGGTAGAGTTTGAGTGGGATTGGCATTAATTCTTTTTTTAAAAAATAAAATTTATTTACTTATTTTTGAGAGACAGAGAGAGATAGCATGAGCAGGGGATGGTCAGAGAGAGAGGGAGACACAGAATCTGAACCAGGCTCCAAGCTCTGAGCTAGCTGTCAGCACAGAGCCCGACGCGGGGCTCAAACCCGCAAACGTGAGATCATAACCTGAGTTGAAGCCGGACGCTTAACCTACTGAGCCACCCAGGTGCCCATCTTTTGTTTCTAATATCTTTGAATGCCTTTGCTCTTAGGATAATATTATCCTCATAGAATAAGTATTTCCTACTCTTCAGTTTTTTTGGTAGAGTTTTAGTGGGATTGGCATTAATTCCTTAAAGGATTTATAAAATTCACCAGTGAATCCACTGGGTTCAAGGATTTTTCTTTGTTGGAAGATTTTTGATTGCTGATTCAATCTCCCTACTAGTTTTAAGTCTAGTTTCTAGTTTCTCTTTTCTGATGGTGTTCTCTGTTTTTTTTCTAGTCTTTGTTGCTTTTGGTCTTCTCCCTTACCCCCATCTTTTCTCCCCTTAGAGAGTCCCCCTTAAAATTTCTTGCAGGGCTGGTTTAGTGATCATGAACTCCTTTAATTTTTGTCTGGGAAACTTTTTATTTCTCTTATTTTGAATGAGAGCCTTGCTGGATAAAGAATTCTTGGCTGCATATTTTTCCGATTCAGTACATTGAATATATCCTGCCACTCTCCTTTCTGACCTGCCAAGTTTCTGTAGATAGGTCTGCTGCAAACCTGATCTGTCTTCCTTTGTAGGGTAAGGATTTTTTTCCCCTTGCTGCTTTCATGATTCTTTCATTGCCTGGGTATTTTGTGAATTTGACTATGATATGCCATGTTGATGGTCAGTTTCTGTTCAATCTTGTGGGAGTCTTATGTGCTTCCTGGATTTTGATGTCTGTGTCTTTCCCCAGTTTAGGAACGTTTTCCACTATGATTTGCTCACAAATCCTTCTACCCCTATTTCTCTCTCTTCATTTTCTGAGACCCCTATGATTCTGATGTTGTTCCTTTTTAATGAGTCACTGATTTCTCTTATTTTTAAATAGTGCTCTTTTGTTTTACTTTCCCTCTTTTTTTCTGCTTCAGTATTCTCCATAAGTTTGTCCTCTATATCACTGCCTCACTGCTCTGTCTCATCCATCCTTGCCACCGTGGCATTCACTCGAGATTGCAGCTCAGTTATAATATTTTTTATTTCATCCTATCTTTTACTTCTTTTATCTCCCTAGAGAGGGATTCTAATCTATTTTCAACCCTAGCTTGTATTCTTATGGTCATGATTCTTTATTGTGGTTCAGATAGCTTGCTTGCATCTGTGTTGGTTAAGTCCCTGGCTGACGTTTCTTCTTGCTCTTTCTTTTGAATTCTTTCATTTCGTCATTTTGAAGGAAGAAAAGGAATGAATAAGGTAAAAAAATATTTTAAATTAAAAAATTGAAAACAACACACACAAAGAAAAATCAAATAAATGATGCTAGATCCTAGGTCTGCGTTGCTCTGGTTATTGAAAGGAACTTGATTGATTAGAGAAAAAAAAATTAAAGAATTAAAAACAACACACAGACACAAAATTTTAAAAAATGATGCTAGATCCTAGGTGTGTTTTGGTCTGGTTATTGAAAGGAGCTTGATTGATTAGGGACAAAAAGGTGGGGGGGGGGGAAGAAAAGGAAAAAACAAAAAAAAGCAAAACAAACAAAAAGTTAGAAAATTTGAGAAAAAAAATACGATGAAATAGAATAACTTGAAATGGAGTAAAATAGAATTTGAAAAATTTACCAAAAAGTAAAAAATTTAGTTGAAAAAAATATTTTTAATAAAAATTGAAAATAAAAATAAAATTTTAAAATTATCTTTCTGTATTCAAGTAAAAGAAAAGAAAAAAGAAAATTAAAAAAAAAGAAAAAAGAAAATTGAATAGATGGGCCAGTGAACAGACTGAGATATGACTGATATTACATCGTTTTCCCCTAGAAGTCAAACGATGAAGCACTTTATAATCCCTAAACTAAAAAGGCTGATAGATTCGTGGTGTTTCTGAAGAGCGAGGTTGGCCCAGTTAAGCAGGGCTTAGTGTAACGGCTTCATTGTCCACTAGATGGTGCTGCTTAATTTACTGGGGTGGATTGTTGTGGCGCACGTAGGTGTGTTTGCACATGCACAGGTGGGATAAAAATGGCATCACCCAGGTATCCAGGCTAGTATCAGAATTCTGTGCTCTTCCCTACCAGGAATTGCACTTGTCCTTTATCTTCAGTTTCAGTCCACTCCCTGCTTTTGCACGTCCATAACCATGCCAGGTGGCACCTTGCTCCTGAGTTTTATCTAAGATGCTGCTATATTTCCCAACCCCTCACTTCTGAGGGACTGCGGCTTTGTCCCACTCAGATCCTTTGGGGGAGGGTATCTCTGAGCAATGGCTGGGTGCCAGCTGCACCCAGGAATGCTAGTGAGACCTTGCTGCTGCCAATATCCAGAGACTTGTGGCTGGGTGCCAGCCTGCCCCAGAAAAAATTCACGCAATTGTGTAGCAGCAGCATTTCTGGAATTATGGAAAATCTTGCATGGCCCGAGGACCTTCCTGGACCCACTCTTCTCCTGGGACTTCACCCTTCCCACCAGAGTACCACTAGGTATTTGAGCTGAGTTTCAGTCTCTGTGGTTCCCCTGTTTATAGAGTCTTAATGGAATTTAAACCCTCTCCTTTCTCCTTTCTCCCTTCTCCCATTTTCAGTCCCTGCGGCTGTTTCCACCTTTTTTTCCCCACTTTCTCTCCAGCTGCTTTTTTGGGAGGTGCTTTTCCCGTACTCCTCCCCCCACCTCTGTCTTCTGTCTGCATGCAAAAAGAACTCCCTCCCCTCACGTCTCCTCTCTCCCCCAGTTCACGTCTCTGTGCTGCGTGCCTGCTGAGTTCTGTGGTTTGGTTGTGCAGGTTGTTGTGTTAATCCTCCACATACTTACAGGTTTCCGACTTCTATCTATGGTTTAAATATCTTATGAATTTCACCCATCATTTGGTTTTTTGCCTTTTGTATTAGAATTTAATATTCTCAAATAATACAACAAATGTAAACTACAAATGTGAATTCTCTCAGTCTCTTGACTTCAATTTTAAGGTACCATATGTTCAAGAGCTACCACATTTTAAAACCTCTTTCAAAGAACACAGCACTGGGGCACCTGGCTCAGTCGGTGGTTAAGCGTCTGACTTTGGCTTGGGTCATGAGCTCACTGCTTGTGAGTCTGAGCCCCATGTGAGGCTCTGTGCTAACAGCTCAGAGCTTGGAACCTCCTTCGTATTCTTTCTCCCTCTCTCTCTGCACCTCTTCCACTCACTCTCTCAAAAATAAATAAACACTAAAGAAATTAAAGAAAAAAAGACATTGCACTTTTTACAGACATGGTGAATGAATGCTTAGAATTCATACCAGTGCATTGGTATTTGCCTTGTAACAAAGTAGTTACTGTTTCTGAATTTTTAGAAATAAAATTTGCCTCACTTGCCTGGTTTAGAACATTAGCCTATAAGTGGTATAATTAGAGGTCATGGTATCATGACAGATTTTGAAGGGAAAAATATCAAGGAAAAGATTCTACAGATTGCATTTCATTGTAGAAAAGTGTGCAGGTCATGTAATCTTTTTTTTAATAAACTATTTTTTTTAATTTTTAACGTTTATTTATTATTGAGAGAGAGAGAGACAGAGCATGAGCATGGGAGGGTCAGAGGGAAGGGGAGACACAGAATCCAAAGCAGGCTCCAGGGTCCGAGCTGTCAGCCCAGAGCCCGACACGGGGCTAGAACTCACAAACCGTGAGATCATGACTTGAGCTGACGTTGGATGCTTAACCAATTGAGCCACCCAGGCGCCTCTAGACTTTATCTTTTAAAGCAGTTCACAGCAAAACTGAGTGAGCAGTGCAGAGAGCTCTTACTCCCACACATGCATAGCCTCCGATATTATGAACATCCCTCAGCAGAGTAGTATATTTATCATACTTGATGAACTTATATTAACTTATCATGATCACACAAAGTCATGGTGTACACTCAGGGTCTTCTTGGTATTTTACATTCTATGAGTTTTTATAAACGTATTTTGATACATAGCTACCATTATAATGTCATGCATAGTAACTTCACTGCCCTAAAAATCCTCTTTGTTCTGCCTGTTCATTCCTCCCTCTCCTAATCCTTAGAAACCATTGGTCTTTTTACTGTCTTCATAGTTTTGCCTTTTCAAGGCTGTCATATAGTTGGAATCATACAGTATACAGCCCTTCAGATTAGCTTATTTCGCTTACTAATATGCATTTACGTTCCCTCCATGTCTATTGATGCCTTGATAGCTAATTTCTTTTTGACATTCAATACTATTCATTGTCTGGTACTATTCATTGTCTGGATGTATATATTTACCTCCTGAAAGACATCTTAGTTCCTTCCATGTTTTGGCAATTATGAAGGAAGCTCTGTGAACATCTGTATGCAGGTTTTTGTGTGGACGTAAGTTTTCAACTCATTTGGGTAAATACCAAGGAATTCAATTGCTAGGTATATAATAAGATTATGTTTACTTTTTAAAGAAACTGCCTGATTGTCTTTTTAAATATCAGTACCATTTCCTATTCACACTATGTCCTTGTCATCATTTGGATTTTGGCCATTAATAAGTGTGTAGTAGTATCTTGTTTTGATTTGCAGTTCTCTGATGTCATAAGATGTGAAGCATCTTTTCATATGCTTATTAGCCGTCTGTATATTTTCCTTGGTGAAATGACTGTTTCAGTCTTTGGCCCATTTTTTAATTGGGTTGTTTTCTTTTTTTTTTTTTTTAATGTTTTATTTATTTTTTGATACAGAGACAGAGCATAAGAGGGGGAGGGGCAGAGAGAGAAGGAGACACAGGACCAGAAGCAGGCTCCAGGCTCTGAGCTAACTGTCAGCACAGAGCCTGACGCAGGGCTCGAACCCACGAATGTGAGATCTGACCTGAGCCGAAGTCGGAGGCTTAACCGACTGAGCCACCCAGGCGCCCCTAATGGGGTTGTTTTTTTATTGTTGAGCCTCAGGAGTTCTTTGTATATTTTGGATAGTAGTCCTTTATCACATGTGTCTTTTGCAAATATACTATAGAAATACTACTGTCGTCAGTATGTTAGTTTGAGCCTCATCTCTGAACTAAGTTGTTGTTAAGTGGTCTTTCTTCCTCCATTCTTTGCTCCATCAAATATTTTCTCCACACCGATCATGTTATTATCTTGTTAATATATCTCAGTATACCAGGAAAAGTAGTCATAACTATTTTTTTTTTCATTTACAAAAGGTGGGAGCAAAGAGAGCTTTATTATAGCTATGTGTAGTACAGTTCAGTGTATGTGGTTATGTCCAGTATAGTTAATATTCAGTGTGAACAAGGTCAACTCCATATATTCATCTGTTTTTCTTCTTCTGCAGATTGTACACAGGGGAAGGAGGCTTCTTGGTTTTATAGGCCACACTTCCTCTGGATGTGCTCTCTTTTGATATTACATATCTTTTTTAAGTCATTTTAAGTCAGTAGGAATAATTTCTAGAAGAATAAAAGAATAGTTAAATTATTAGGAACTTTAATACGAGTTTAGACATAAAGTTTTGTTTTAAGTATATTTTGGTGTACAAATATAATAATCATAGTAATGCCACATCATTTTTTAGCCTCGATGAGATGGGAAGGAATGGTCAGTGCTGTTGCAGAATATTGTATGATGAAGTCCTTCCTGCTGAATAATCAACTTGATGAGACTACCATGGTCTCTTTTTCTTCAGTGAGCCCTGCATCCAGCGTGAGGCTCGAACTCATGACCCCAGAATCAAGAGTCGTATGCTGTACTTACTGAGCCAGCCAGGTGCCCCACCATGGTCCCTTCTTGGCTTTATATATTTACCACATATCAGGTCTTGAATTTGAGAACTTTTACGTAGGATATTGTTTTCTGAAGACTCAGAGGTTTTACTTAACACCATCCAGTTTCATCATTGTCACTAGAGTTGGAGTGTTTCTGTCTCTTCATCTTCTTACTCGTCTAGTAATTATGAAACATCTTCCTTTGTTAATGAACTTCTTTTTGCCATTATGGGCAGAAAATGAACATTTTTTAGTTCTCAGCACTATTCACTGAAAGCTAAAAACAGACTACAAATATGGTGTCCTCAATTCTCTTTTATGGTTTCTGAAAAGATGACGCAATACTTTGAGCAACACAATGAGAAAAAAGAATGGCAGTTTATTATTGTACCATCCTACGTGATACCATCCCTCTAATTTTATTTTAATTTTCTTTAGCATTACTAGGAATAGTTCATGAGTAGTAATGGAATGGTGTACAGGATAATGAAATGACTGAATGTTTCAAGGTATAGGAAAAATAATATCAGTGAGATTCCATAATATATCTTAGAATTATAAAAGAATCCAGTTAATCCATGTGGTAATTACAAGATACAGTGGGTTTCATTCTTTTTTTTTTCAAGTAAACTTTCTCTTGGAAATTTGGAAGCCCTCCAAGAAAAAAATACTGATGAAATTAATTATCTTTACAAATAGATATGTTCAAAAATTAGAAATTTGTCCATTGGACCATTATATATATCAAGGGTTAAAAACCTTTAGTGATTCTGTTTTCTGAAAGATAATGCCTATAAATCCCTTGCATTACCTAGAAGTCTTGGTTATTTTTCAGCCTACTCCTCCACTTCTCTATTCTATATATGCCCCCCTTTTTAAGTTACATTGTATTATTATGAGTACTTTAAGCTGCCATGCCTTTTCATGCCTGCATGTATGTGGTTGGCAGAATTCTGAAATAGCCCCCTAAGATTCCTGGCTCCTAGTGTATACACTTCTCCTATTTCTTCAATGAAATCTAGGTACTACTCTGAAGGGATTTTGCATATGAAATTAGTAGACCTTGGGGCCCCTGGATGGTCAGTCAGTTAAGCATCTGACTTTGGCACAGGTCATGATTTTTATGGTTCATGAGTTTGAGTCCTACATTGGGCTCTGTGCTGATAACTCAGAGCCTGGAGCCTGCTTTAGAGTCTTGTCTCCCATTCTCTCTTCCCCTCCCCCCACCCCTCTCTCTGTCTCTCTCAAAAATGAATAAACATTAAAAAAATTGTTTTAAGTCAGTAGACATTAAGATAGGGAGATTATCTAGATGGTCCTAATCTAATCACGCAAGCCCTTTAGAAGCAGAATTTTCTGCAGCTGGTTGCAGAAAAGGAAGTCAGAGATACATGATCTAGCCTGGAAGAAAGCAGACATCCTTGTTGTTTTTTTGTTTTTTGTTTTTTATTTATAGTTTATTGTCAAGCTGGTTTCCATATAACACCTAGTGCTTTTCCCTACAAGTGCCCTCCTCCATGTCCATCACCCCCTTCCACTTTCCCCCTCCCCCTTCAGCCCTCAGTTTGTTTTTATTATTCAAGAGTCTCTCATGATTTGCCTCCCTCCCTCTCCCTAGCACTTTTCCCCTCTTCCCCTTCCCATGGTCCTCTGTTAAGTTTCTTCTGTTAGACCTATGAGTGAAAACATGATATCTGTCCTTCTCTGCCTGACTTATTTCACTTAGCAGGACACCCTCGAGGTCCATCCACCTTGTTACAAATGGCCAGATTTCATTCTTTCTCATTGCCATGTAATACTCCATTGTATATATATACCACATCTTCTTGATCCACTCATCAGGTGATGGACATTTAGGCTCTTTCCATGTTTTGGCTATTGTTGACAGTGCTGCTATGAACATTGGGGTACATGTGTCCCTGTGCATCAGCACTTCTGTATCCCTTGGGTAAATCCCTGGCGGTGCTATTGCTGGGTCATAGGGGAGTTCTATGGATAGTTTTTTGAGGAGCCTCCACACTGTTTTCCAGTGCGGCTGTACCAGTTTACATTCCCACCAGCAGTGTAGGTGAGTGCCCGTCTCTCCACACTCTCGCCAGCATCTATAGTCTCCTGATTTGTTCATTCACTCTTACCGGCATGAGATGGTATCTCAGTGTAGTTTTGATTTGTATTTCCCTGATGATGAATGATTCTGAGCATCATTTCATGTGTCTGTTGGCCATCTGGACAGACATCCATGTTGTAAACTGACTAGTGGGAGGGGTGTAGTATGTGGTAAGGTATTGCAGGTGGCCTCTAGCTGCCAAGAGACATCATGGCCCATAGATAGCAGAAAAATGGGAGTAAGAGTCTTAAAGCCAACAGGAAATGAATTCTGGCAACAACCAGTGACCTTGGCATAAAATCCAGTTTCAGATGAGAAATGCAGTCCTGACAGACACCTTAATTTGAGCTTATGAGAGACCCTAAGCAAAAATCCAGTTGTGCTGTTACTGGACTTCTGATCTACAGAAACTAGGATTAAAAAAACGTGTTTTTATGCTACAATATGAATGAAACTGGAAGACATTATGCTGAGGAAAATAAGACAGTCCCAAGAAGACAAATACTGTATCGCTCCCTCTATATGAGGTACTGAGAGTAGGCAAATGCATAGAAACAGAGTAGAAGAGGAGTTGCCAGGGGCTGGGGGAAGAGGAAAAAGGAGTTATTTTAGGGGTATAATTTCAGTTTTGCAAGTAAGTAGAGTTTTGGAGATTGGTTGTACCAATAATGTGAATGTTCTTAACACTACTGAACTATACACTTAAAAATGGTTAAGATAATAAATTTTATGTATATTTTATCACAGTTTTTAAAAGTGGGTATTGGGGACGCCCGTAGTGCAGCTCTAACACTTTCAGAGTCCTCAGACACATTTGTGAGAGGGAGTGCTCCTCGTCAGAGAGGACTGTGGGACCTTCCATTTCCACTTAGACAGCCAGCAGCCACAAGGGATCTTACTTTCACTTGGGATGGTATTTCTCCATATTCTTCCTTATGCTTTACTGACTGCTTCTATATTTGTTGCAAATTTGAACCTGAAATATAACCCAGTCCCTTGAGGTGAAGATGCTGAGTCAGATATCACCAAATAGCTAGAGTTCAATAGGTATTTCTATTTTGGGCTTTCTTATATTTTACTTTTGAATACAGCAAAAATTAAGGATATGCCTATTTTTACTATAAAAGTTGTAGAAAACACTCCTACTTTGTTTTTCTTTTTTATTTCTGTTTAAAAGGAACTAGGGATGCCTGGATGGCTTAGTCAATTAAGCATCCAGATTCTGGATTTCATCTCAGGTCATGATCTCATACTTTGTGAGATCGAGCCCCACATTGGCCACTACACTGACAACACAGAGCCTGCTTGGGATTCTTTCTATCCCTCTCTCTCTGCTGCTCCTCCTCTGCTCGCTCACACATGGTCTCTCTCTCTCTCACACACACACTCTCTCTCTCTCTCTCTCTCTCTCTCTCTCTCAAAATAAATACATAAATTTAAAAAACATGAAAGGAATTGTACTTTATTTCTAACATGTGCTATCTATAAATAGGCACATATAGACTGAATAAAAGAAAGTAAATATTACTTTAATATTAGTACCTCATGAAATGAATAGTGAAGAATCCTCCTCAAATGGAAAATATGACAGGCTTTACTTATGAAATAAATCATGTGAAAAAGATTACAAAAGATGGTAGTCTGTTTAGGCAGACCTAGTAAAAGCATTAAGACTTGAGTACTGGCTATTAAAGTGAGTAAATGGCAATATTATAAAGTTAAACACATGCCAAAAAACGTTTTCCAGAGGACTGGGGTTGTAACAGTACAATTAATGAGGGCAAAGAGGTCTTAATGCAATTTGCACTTTCTAAAGTTTCAAAACGAGGCTTTGAGTTAGAGCATTATTAATGTGCGGACATCTGGAACTGTGTAAAAGCTATGGACATTGAGCAAATGCATAATTTCCCCACTCGGTTACATTCTAACTTATTGCCTCCCTAGTGAGATATGATTTAAGAAGCTTGAAAAAGTAATATAACAATATCCATCTAAAGCATAAACATTCCAAAGTGTCTTTTAATTTGTGAGATCTGACTAAAAAAAAAATGTGAAGTTACCAAATCCAAGTGATGTGAACTTCAGTTAATAGATTGTCTGTATGTGAATATCATTTGCTCTTTATAAACTAAGTAAAGTATTTTCCAACAGAGATGGCTCTGTGAGTGTTCTTTCCTCTAAGTTATTTGATTTTTAGGTGCCTAGTTGGGATACTTAAGAGATTTAAAACTCGACTGAGTAATGTGTGTCTTTAGTTATCTGTATGATTTCTCTGGCAAGGGGTGGGAAGTAATTAAGATGCATAAACGTGTAATTTGAGTATCGCCTGCAGTGAGAATGGAAAAGCTGTGTATCTAAATAATTTGTTATCTAAAACTGAAAATCTGCTATAGACCGTTTTCACCAAAATAATCAGCATGTGTTTGCTGTTTGCTGTAGAGCTGCTCCACGTGCACGTAGCCACGGTACCGTCTTTAACAGGAGGCTTTTAAGATACTTTTTTTAAAACCTCAACTGAAGAGATTAAAATAAACATTATGTTCTCTGAAAATATTGTCTCACAATTATCAAATTCCCTCTTTTTCACGGTGTTCCTTGTCTTCCTTACCTAAACTAAAATCTGTGTATACCCAGAGGACATGTTGTTTCTTCTTTAACCCTTTCATGTTGTGACTGTGTTTCCTCTGTTAACTCAGGTTTGATATCCTATTTACTTTCCATTGCTTTTTCTAAACCTTTACTTCTCCATTTTTACTGAAGGATGGAAGGGAAGGAAAGAAGGAGGGTGGGAGAAAGGGAGGGACATGGGGGAGAGAGAGATATAAAGAGAAAGAAAAAAACTCACCAACAAAAGTTCTAGTTTCTGAGCTCGTGTCTTTTAATTGACATATATCGCCCTTTCCCTTCATCTTTATCAACATCTGACAGACCACTTGAATACTCTTCCTATATTAAGGATGTTGGCACTAGATTGCACAGAATTTTTCCCCCCTTCTTACACCCCACTCTGACCTTCCATTGTTTTGGACCTTCCTTTTTTCATTCATTTATTAAATTCATTCAGCAACAAATACTCATTGAGTACTTTCTTTGTGTCAGGTACTGTTCTAGGTACTGGACAATCAACTGAGCAAAACAAACAGACATCATTGTACTTATAGAGGTTATATTCCGAGGCAAAACAAGAAAGTAAACCAGACATATAGGAAAGATAAACTAATATATTGGATGGTGTCCTGGGCTAGATGTGTGTGTCTCACCCCAACCCCCAAATTCATATATTGAATGAAGCCCTAATTCCTGTATTTGGAGATGGGGTCTCTAAGGAAGTAATTAAGGTTAAATAAGGTCATAAGGGTGGGCCCCTGATCCAGTAGTATTAGTGTCCTTATAAGAATAGATACCAGAAATCTTGCTCTCTTCTCTGCAGTGTGAGCAGAGGAAAAGTGATGTGATGACTCAGTGAGTTGTATGTCTGCAAGCCCAGAAGAAAGCTTCACCAGGAACTGTGTCAGCCAGCACCTTAATATTCAGCCTCCCAGCATCCAGAACTCTGAGAAATAAGTTTCTGTTTAAGCCATCCTGTCTGTAGTATTTTTTCCCTGCTTTATTGAGATATTGTTGATATAACCTATGTAAATTGTTGACATCCCATCAATGTGATCATTTGATTCCACATGTCTATTGCAAAATGATTATGTGGTATTTTCTGATAGTAGCCTGAGTGGACTAGTATAGCTAGTGATAAATGCTATGTAGAAAAATAATGCAAAAAGGGAAAAATGAGACTCCTGGGGGAGTAGAGAAGGGTGGTTTAGAATTTTAAGTGGATGGTTCTGGAAGGCCTGTCAGAGGTAGCATAGGGTAAAGGCTTAAAAGGAGGAGAGGAAGCAAGCCATTGTGATCAAGGAAGAATGATAGAGGGAACTTTGAGGTGGAGAGTGGTTTGATCAACAAGAAGGCTTCTGTGGCTGAAGTAGGGTGGAAGTGAAGTGAGAGGAGTAGTAGGACAGGATCAGAGAAGTAGCTACGGTAACATCATGCCACAGTCACGATCTAGGTTTTATCTAAATGCAGAGGGAAGCCACTGGAGGCTTTAGACCTAATTTTAAATGGATTACACTGGCTGCTATATAGAAAATGGACTGTCGGGAGCTTAGGAAGAAGCAGGGTAGGAGTCTACTGTAATAACTTATATGATAGATGGTGGCTTGGGCCGCTTTGGTAGCGGTGTTTGGAGTCAAGATATGATTTGAAAGTATTGCTGGCAGGATTTGCTGATGAACTGGATGTGCAATGTGATAGGGAGGGACGTTTTCTTGCTGGGCTTTTTTCTTTATTTGTACTTTATTTGTACTGCTAGTCAGTCACATCTGTGTTCATTATTTAAGTTACATCTGTTGTCTTTGTTTCCTGATTTCACATTCAATTCTCACCTCTCCTCTACCACATTCTAAACAGAAAACTCACTTCTTGTGTCCTCCTCTCAATAATTTGCTATAATACACTTTTACTTCTGACGCCTGGTGTGTGATTGTCTTATATAGTTTAATTCCAACACTGTCTAGAGGTAACATCAGACTACAGTTTAACTTAATTCTGACACTTTCTGCCTAGAGACAGAGCATCAGATTCCCTAGGTGAAAAGTTTAATTCCACCAGATTGTCCCCACTCTGACACCAATCTCAGGTCCAGATTGTTAACTTGTGTTTCTGACTGACTGACTGTAAATTGGAGGTACCCACCACTCCCTCCTCAGATTCGATTAATTTGCTAGAGTGGTTTATAGAACTCAGAGAAAGATCAGCTTATGTATACCAGTTTATTATAAAGAATATAAAGGATACAGATGAACAGCCAGATGAAGAGGTATATGAGGTGAGGTCTAGAAAGGTCCTGAACACAGGAGCTTCTGTTCACATGGATCTGGGGTATACCACCCTGCAGCATGTAGATGCGTTCACCAACCTAGAAGCTCTCTGAACTCCACCTTTTTGGGTTTAATGCAGGCTTTATTACATAGGCATGGTTGATTAAATCATTGGCTACTCTCAGTTGATTGATCTTCTAGCCCCTCTTCCCTCCCTAAAAGTTGGAGGTAGAGGCCAAAAGTGCCAACATTCTGATCAAATGGTTGGTCCTCCCTGCCCTTCCCTCCCGCCTCTGGCAACCAGTAGCCATCTTTAGGTTACCTAGGGACTATCCAGAAGACATCTAATTAACATATACTCAGATGTGGTTGAAGAGGCTTGCTATGAATACATAATTTCACCTTTTGACTCTGGAGCTATTTCAATAACTGGAACAAAAGATACCCTCTACAGCTCTTATTCTTAGGAAATTCTAGGGTTTTAGGAGCTCTGTGCCAGGAACAGGGATACAAACCAAAATACATATTCCTTATTATAAATCACAGCATCACGCACACCCATATATTGAACCGACAGATAAACATATTAATATGAATATCTCAAAGGCAACAAAGTTGTGATCTTTCCTCCCAATCTTGGTTCTTCTCCAGTATTGCCTTTATGAGTAAATGGTACCGTAATCTATATTTGGACTAATCATATAATCAGGGTCATCTGTGAACCTTTCCTCCCTTTTCCTGTCATATCCAATCTTATATTTCATTTTAAATTTTAAATATTTTTAAAATCTTATATTAAAATCCAATCTTATATTTCATTTTAAATTTTAAATATTTTTATAATTTGCTTACTTTTCTTTCTTTACAGTATAGTTTTCAAAAAGGCGAAATCATGACACATGTAAATATAAACAATTCATTCGAAGATTTTAATTTATTGATTAATGTTAAAGAGTTTATTCAGTTTATTGATTAATGAGGGAATGAGTATGATGTTAGGCTGATGAGAGCATTTAAGGAACTATAAACTTACAGGCCACTTACAGGACTACAACAGTGAGTTCAAGAAAGTACACTTCCTTATATAATCCTTGGATGGGCCTTTACCTTCATATGAAGTATATAAAACAAACATGTACATTTTATTTTGGTTTTTTAAATTCTTTTAATAGTTTGTTTAATTTTGAGACAGAGCACAAGTGGGGGAGGGTCAGAGAGAGAGGGTGACACCGAATCTGAAACAGGCTCCAGGCTCTGAGCTGTCAGCACAGAACCTGACGTAGGGCTCAAATCCACGAATTGTGAGATCATGACCTGAGCCGAAGCCGGACGTTTAACGAACTGAGCCACCCAGACACCCCTAAACATGCACATTGTAAATAATAAAATTGACGTTGGCATATGCACCACCAACTTAAGAAATAGAATGTTACTCTTAACAATAGAAGAACACACGTACCCCTTCACAATCATATCCTTTCATCTCAAGGGATAATAATTTTACATTTTTAAAAATTGTGTGTGTGTGTGTGTGTGTGTACATGCTTAAATAATATATTGGTTTTGAACTTAACATGAATGAAATCATTTATATGTTATCTATAATTTGCTTTGTCTTTTAAAGTTTATTTATTTTGAGAGAGAGAGAAGGCACACACATTAGTGGGTGAGGGGTAGAGGGGGAGAGGGAGAACACCAAGCAGGCTGTCAACACAGAGCGCATCGCAGAACTCGATCTCATCAACAGCGAGATCACAACCTGAGCCAAAACCAAGAGTTAGATGCTTAACCCACTGAGCCACCTCTGTACAGAGCATCTCTCTGTAATTTTTATAGATTTATGTTGATCTTTGTTGATACACGTTACCGATTTATTCATTTACACTCCTGTGTAGTATTTGTTTTTGTGTATGTATGGGTTTTTTTTTTTCAATTTTTAAAATGGTGGTGAAAAAGCATATAACATGTAGTTTGCTGTTTAACCATTTTTTAAAGTTTATTTATTTTGAGAGAGAGAGATTGTTTTGGAGTTATAGGATTTCTTTATATTTTCTGGATATTAATCTCTTACCAGATAAATGAGTTGTAAATATTTTCTTTTGTGGATTACCTTTTCACCTTCTTGATGGTATCCTTTGATGCACACAAGTTTTTAAATCTAGATGAAGTTGAATATATCTATATTTTTCTTTTGTTCACTGTGTTTTTGATGTCATATCTAAGAATTCATTTTTAGGGGCGCCTGGGTGGCTCAATCAGTTAGGCCTCTGACTTCGGCTTAGGTCATGATCTCACTTTCTTGGTTCAAACCCGCATCAGGCTCTGTGCTTACAGCTCAGAACCTGGAACTTGCTTCTAATTCTGTCTTCCTCTCTTTCTGCCCCTCCCCGCTCATGCTCTGTCTCTCTCTGTCTCAAAAATAAGTAAAACATTTAAAAAAATTTTAAAAAAGAATTCATTTTTAAATTCTTTTTTTTTTTTCATTTGTTAAAAGAGTCTCACCATTGAATGGTCTTAGTATTCTGGTGGAAAATCAATTGACCATGTATGTGTTGCTTATTTCTAGCCTCTGTTCTATTCCATTGGTCTATATGTATCTGTCCTTAGGCCTGTGTCCCACTGTTTGATTTGATTATGATTGCTTTGTATTAAGTTTTTGAAATTGGGAAATGTGAATCCTCCAATGTTTTTTTTAAAGATTCCATGTGAATTTTAAGATTTTTGTATTTCTGGGGGAATAAGTTGAGATTTTGGTAGGGATTGCTCTGAATATAAATCACTTTGGAGAGGATAGTATTGTCATGTTAACAATATCAAGTCTTTCAGTCCATGAACATGGTATGTTTTTTCATTTATATATTTATGTGTCTGTAATTTCTTTCAACAGTGTTTTATAGTTTCCAGTATACAAGTCTTTCACCCTTTGTTTAAGTTTATTCTTTTTTTTTCAAGTTTATTTATTTTTGAGAGAGACAGATACAGCATGAGCAGGAGAAAGGCAGAGAGAGAGAGAAAGAGATAATTTCAAGCAGGCTCCATGCCATCAGCACAGAGCTAGATGTGGGGCTCAAACTCCTGAAACCATGAGATCATGACCTGAGCCGAAACCAAGAGTCGGACACTTGACCAACCCACTGAGCCACCCCGGAGCCCCTAGTTAAACTTAAGAAGTATTTTATTCTCTTTGATGCTACTGTGTATGTGCTGCTAAAGAAAGCACTCTTTGATGCTATTGTAAATGGAATTGTTTTCTTCATTTCTTTTTATAGTCGTTTATTGTTAGTGTATAGAAATAAAGCCAATTTTTGCATGTTGATTTTATAACCTGCAACTTGGCTGATTTCATTTATTAGCTATAACAGGGTTTTGGGGTGGGGTGGGGGGTGAGATTTGATGTGTGTTCTTTGACGTTTTCTACATATAAGACCATGTCATCTGTGAACAGAGATAGTTTTACTTTTTTTCCAATTTGAATATTCTTTCTTTTTTTGCCTATTGCTCTGTTTAATAGAAGTGGAGAAGTTGGGGGCATCCTTATCTTGTTTCTGATTTTAGGGGGAAAGCTTTGGGTTATTTATCATTGAGTATGGTGTTGGGTATTCATAAAAGTTAGCTTTTCATAAAAGACCTTTGATATGTTTAGGAAATTCTCTTTGATTCCTAGTTAGAGTGTTTTTATCATGAAACATTAAATTTTGTCAAGTGCTTTTATACACCAATTGAAATGATCATGTGTATTTTTTCCTCCATTTTGTTAGGGTAGTGCATTACATTGATTTTTCTGTGTTGAACAACACTTAAGTTCCAGGAGTAATTCCCAATTGGTCATGATATATAATACTTTTAATATGTTGCTAAATTTTGCTTGCTAGTATTTGTTGAGGATTTTTACATTAGTATTTATAAGGGATACTGGTCTGTAGCTTTCTTTGCTTGTGGTATCTTTGTCTGCCTTTAGTATCAGGATAATGCTGCCCTCTAGAATGAGTCAGGACGTTTTCTCTCCTCTTTAGTTTTTTAGGAGAGTGAGGAGGATTGAGATTAATTCTTTATATATATACACATACATACATATATATTTAGATATCTAAGTTTATAAAAATAAGTATATTAATTCTTCTTTAAATGTTTGATGGATTTCTCCAGTGAAGCTATCTGATCCAGAGTTTTTTCTTTAGAAAGTTTTTGATTATTGATTCAGTCTCCTTACTTGTTACAGGTCGATTTAGATTTTCCTTTCTTTATGATTCAGTTTCATAGATCATGTGTTTCTAAGAATTTATTCATTATATCTGAATTATCCATTTTGGTGGTATATCCATAGTATTGTGTTATAATCCTTTTTATTTCTGTGAAATTGGATGTTATGTCTTTCTTTCATGGTTTTAGTCATTTTATTCTCCCTTTTTTCTCAATCTATCAAAGATTTGCCAATTTTGTTGATCTTCAAAGAACTAACTTTCATTTTTCTAGTTTTTTTTATTTTCTATTTCATTTCTTTTTGATTTACTCTTTATTTTTTTATTTTCTTCTGCTAGTGTTTGGTTTAATTTGCTATTCTTTTCTAGTTTCTTAAGATGTATAGTTAAGATTAATTTGAGCTCTTCTTTTTAAAGTATGTGTTTATGGTTATAAATATCCTTCATAGCACTGTTTCACTGTATCTCATAAGTTTTGGTATGTTTGCATTTTTGTTTTCATGTGTCTGAAGATATTTTCTAATTTCCTTTGTGATTTCTGATTTCTAGTTTAATCCAGTGGTTGTTTAAGAGTATACTATTTACAGGTACCTGGGTGGCTCAGTTGGTTGAGCCTCAGACTTTGGCTCAGGTCATGATCTCGCGGTTAGTGAGTTCGAGCTCTGTGTCAGGCTCTGTGCTCACAGCTTGGAGCTAGGGACCTGCTTCAGATTCTGTGTCTCCCTCTCTCTCTTCCCTTTCCCCACTTGTGATCTGTCTGTCTCTCCCTCTCTCTCTTAAAAATAAACATTTAAAAAGATTATAATAGTATATTATTTAATCACCACATATGTGTGAATTTTTCAGTTTTCCTTTCTTTTATATTATTTTGTTAAATTTTATTTTAGAGAGAAAGCTTCAGAGAAAGCAGGGAAAAGGAGCAGAGGGAGAGAGAGTCTTATGCATGTTCCATGCTCAGTGCGGAGCCTAATGTG
This sequence comes from Helogale parvula, assembly GCA_004023845.1. NCBI lineage: Eukaryota > Metazoa > Chordata > Mammalia > Carnivora > Herpestidae > Helogale > Helogale parvula. Next base: position 195,044 of record PJEM01000799.1, read on the forward strand.
GAGCTCAACCCCACAACTGTGAGATCATGACCTGGGCAGAAATCAAGAGTCAGACACTCAAGAGCCACTCAGGCACCCCTCAATTTTCCTTCTGTTACTGATTTCTAGTTTCATTTTTATGATTGTCCAAAAAACCACTCAGTCTTTTTAAAACTTATTATGACTTCCACTGTGACCTAACCTATGGTCTGTCCTGGAGGGTGTCCTCCATGTACTTGAAAAGAATGTGTGTTCCTACTTCGTTGAATGGAATGTTCTTTATATATCTGTTAGGTCAATTCGTTTTTAGTGTTTTTCAAGTCCTCTTTTTTTCTTTACTGACCTTCTATGTGATTGTTTTGTTGATTATTGAAATTGGAGTATTGAAGTCTACTGTTAGTGTAAAACTGTTTATTTCTCTATTCTGTAAGGTTTTGTTTCATATATTTTGGTGCTCTGCTTTTAGGCATTTATATTTTTATAGTCCCATTTTCATGAGTTGACACTTATTTCTATATATAATATCTTTTTCTCTTTAACAGTCATTCACTTAAAAGTCATTTTTTATGGTTTTGTGTTGCTGTCTAGCATCTTTTTTTTTTTTAATGTTTGTTTATTCTTGAGAGAGACAGAGTATAGGCATGGGAGGAGTAGAGAGAGGGAAACACAGAATCTGAAGCAGGCTCCAGGCTCTGTCAGCACAGAGCCCAACACGGGGCTTGAACCCATAAACCATGAGATTGTGACCTGAGCCAAAGTTGGATACTTAACGGACTAAGCCACCCAGGTGCCCTGCTATCTAGCATCTTTACTTCAACTTGAAGGACTCTCTTTAACATGTCTTATAAGGCAAGTCTAGGGGCAATGAAACAAACTTCCTCCATTTTTGTTATTCTGGGGAATTCTTTATCTCACCTTCATGTTTTACGGGATATTTTGTCCTTGGTTGGTTGGTTTTTTTTCTTTCAACATTTCATATATATCATTCTACTTCTAGCATACAAGATTTCTGCTGAGAAATCCACTCACAGTTTTATGAGAGGTTTTGTTTTGCTTTTGCTGCTTTCAAAATTCTCATTGCCTCTTACTTTTGATACATTTATTTATAATGTATCTCAGTGTGACCTTCTTTGTTTTCATCCTATTTGGTGTCTGTTGGCTTCTTGAAGCTGCATGTCCATTCCTTATCCCCATCCCCTTGGGGACATTTTTGGCTATTCTTTACATAAACTTTGTACTCCCTTCTCATTTTTTTTTCTTCCTCTAGGAGTCCCATATGTGTATATTTGTCTGCTTAATGGTGTCCTAAAAATACCATAGGCTTTAGTCACTGTTTTTCATTCTTTTTTACTTCTTCAACTGCATAATTTTAAATGATCTGTCTTCAGGCTCACTGATTGTTTATTTTGATTGATCAAGTCTGCTATTGAATCTCTTAAGTGAATTTTTCAGTAACTCTATTCCTCAGCTCCAAAATTTCTGTTTGGTTCTATTTGGTAATTTCTCTTTTAAAATTCTCATTTTATTGATATATCATGTTCCTGAGCTTATTTAGCATCTTTATAATGGTAATTTTGAATTCTTTGTCAGGTAATTCATAACTTCCATTCTTTATGGTTGATGCCTGGGGTTTATTTATTATAAATAATAAATTTATTATAAGTTTATCATCATTTATAAATTATTTATTATTTATTTATTCCTGGTTCCTTTATATCCATCCATTTAAAAAAAAATCTTTGGAGTGCCTGGGTGGCTCAGTCGGTTGAGCATCTGACTTCGGCTCAGGTCATGATCTCACGGTTTGTGGGTTCGAGCCCCGCATCAGGCTCTGTGCTGATAGCTAGCTCAGAGCCTGGAGCCTGGATTCTGTGTCTCCCTCTCTCTCTGACCCTCCCCTGCTCACGCTTTTCTCTCTCTCTCTCTCTCTCTCTCTCTCAAATAAATAAAACATTAAAAAAATTAAAAAATAATAATAATTGAAAAAACATTTATAGACTGGCTTTGTAGCTACAGACTCTGGGGACTTCCCCAACCTTTCCTATGGATGTTTCCTATGTATAGAGCCCTAATTAGAGGGATTTTCCCATTTTTTTCCCAAGAGCTCACAATTTCTTCTTCCCTCTGGTTTTTGTCTATGATACTACAGGTTCTGTGGAGTGCTGTAAGCCACCCAGGTCTCTTGTTTTCAGCAGCCTTTAGAGTATGTCAGGTCCCATCAGCTCTCTGAGTCAGGCAAGACAGAAACCAGCCCCTCAGGCAGCATGGCTTCCTGCCCCAAACTGGAATGTACACCTAGTCCCCTCTTCTCCCCATCCGGAGTAGAGACCACCAAGCTGTACTGGTCTGTCTACTATCCTGCCAGTCCTCTGGAGTGGCATCAAGCTTCCTTGCTCTCTTTTGTTCTCAGTGGTCCCCTGTCATCTAGAGTACGCTGGGTTCTGTCAGTGCTCTGAGACGTGTGACACAGAAACCTCCAGTCCTTCGGGTAGCTTCCTGAAAAAATGGAACATTGAATATATCGTCCAACTGTTTCCTTCCCCTTGAGAAATTGGGACTTGGAGATTTTCTCCCCTTAATTAAGACTTGAGCCAGTGAGGAGAGACTGTGCTGAGTGAGTATATGCTAGCCTAAACTTCAGCCTTTGTGCTCAGTGGCCCCCAACCCGGCACCATTTCCAGTCAGTGCTTAGATTTAGGCAGAACAGAAACCAGTGCCCTGGGTAGCCCCTTAACAGTCTGTACAATGGATGTATGTTTCAGTTTTCTCTTTCCCTCCTTTGGGAAAAGCCAGGATTTGGAACTTTTCCCTGACTCACACCATGCTGAGCTGGGGAGAGGGACTAAGGCAAGGGGTGCCACAAAGTTTTCTACCTTCTTCTTTGCAGCTGGTTTCACAGTCATCAAGTGGCAAGAGCCTCTTAACTGTTTTCCAGATTTCTCACAAAAGTAATTGGTCCAAGTATTGTTGTTGAATTGATGTTTCCATGAGGGCAAGGGGAGTTTGTCGATACATTCTTTATTGAATTTTAAAAGCAGAGATGTGAGTGGATGATATAAAATTTGTGTTTTGAAAATATTCTCTGGCTGAAATGTAGCAACCTAAGAGTGATAGGTAAGAAATAGGAAATCCAGTTAGGAGATTTTGAAGTAGTTTTTCAAGAGATTTTAATAGCTTCTACTGGGGTGGTGATTTTAGATATGGAGAGATAGAAGACAAAAATTCAGAGGGTTTGTAATAGATTGCATATGGCAATGAGGAGGAGAGGGGAGGAGGAAAGGGAAGGGAAGGAGGGAGGAAAGGGAAGGATGGAGTCTTCTAGCAAAGACAGCTCAGTGAATGGTGATATCCTTTATTGAAATAACCAGCGCTAGAATGTTATAAATTTGGTCTTATATGAGACATTTCAAGTGCTGTTGAGATCTAACTGGTGAATTTGACTAGAGTGTTGGACACATGAATATAGCATATAGAGGAGCAACCTGTAGATCAGATTTTGTAGTTTCAGGCCATATTGATTCTGCATCTTTAAGAATGTAACATTCTGTCACTGAAATGGAAGTGTCATGAAGGTAGGTACCTTTTCTATGAGGTTGCCTCTTTATCCTTAGATTTTTTTTAATGTTTCTGCCACCCTGTGGAAGCTAAATATGTTTCTTGTTTATTTCCTTATTTTTACCCTTCATCCCCACTCCCTGTTATTACTAAAAACTTGTAAAAGAAATATATCTTACTTCATTTTCACAGTCGTTATATAATATTTCATATTTGTATGAGTACATGTAATATATATGTTATAAAGTATATTAATAAAATGAAAACATTAAGACTTAAGAACTAAATATTACATTTAAAGTTATGAGGATGTCCCTTCTCAGTCCCGTCCCTTTGCCTACCCCCATAGAGTTAATAATTGTCCTGAAGTTTGTGATTATCATTCATTTTTTAAAATGGTTTTACCACATTCATAAATATTCCACAATACATACATTTTCCTAAACAATATTATTTAATTTTGCTTTTTTTTGAGCTTTAAAAAACATCGATTGGTATTGTATATAATTTTCTGCCATTTGCTTGTTTTCATTACTACACAGTAGGAGCTATTTTTATTGCTTATTATAATCCATTATATGAATATGAAACAATTTATATATTACCTTTAATCAATATTTTTGATTATTTCTGGTCTTTTTGTTTTTATGTTTTGCTGTTTAATGCTGCTATTGACATTTTTTAGAAACTGAGAAACTGATTTTTTTAAAATAGTTTATTATCAAATTGGTTTCTGAGAAGTTGATTTTAAGATATGGAAGAAACTTAGGATAGCTAAGATGTTTTAATATTTTTTTCCACTTTGTTTCCCTCTTGAACCTAGAAATTGTATGGAAATTTTTTTTCCTTATTTCTATGTCAACAAATTTTATTTTGTTTTGGTATAGAAGATCTTTCTGTTAATTTTCATTTCCAGTGAATCTGTATGATTCCAGATTTTTTAAATTTATTGCTATGTTCTTTGTGACTTTACATATATTGTTCCATGTTTGAAAAGAATCATTAATTTCCATTTAGCACTAAGTTCTTTACATATATTAGAGCAAGGTTGATGATTCTTATAAACTTCAGTCTTCTGTATCCTTACTAATTTTGTCCAACTCATCTATAGATAGCTAAAGGAGGTACATTGAAATCCTCTGTAGTATTTAGGCAGTTGATCAGTTTATCCTTGTATTTCTTGTTAACTTTTCTTTTCTGTATTTTGAAACTGTGTTTTAAGTGCATAGAGATTCATGACTGGGGCACCTGGCTGGCTCAGTCCATTAAGCATCTGACTCTCGGTTTCAGCTCAGATCATGATCTCATGCTGTGTTGGGCTCTGGGTTGGTAGCACAGAGCCTACTTGGGATTCTCTCTTTCCTTCTCTTTCTGCCCCTCCCCTGCTCACACTCTCTCTGTCTCTCTCAAAATAGATAAATTAACTTAAAAAAAAGATTCAAGACTTACATCTTTTTAGTGGATACACTTTTTAAGTATGAGGAATGCATATCTTATTTATTAGAAGACATTTTACTTTAAAGTCTCTTTTTATATGACTATGATTTGCCTGATTTCTTTTGGCATTTGCATTGCATTTCTTCTTCCTGATCTTCATTTTCAATTTCTGTGTGGTTTAGGGGCACCTGGGTGGCTCAGTCGGTTGAGCAGCCAACTTCGGCTCAGGTCATGATCTCACATATCGTGGGTTTGAGCCCTGCATTTGGCTCTGTGCTGATAGCTCAGAGCCTGGATCCTGCTTCAGATTCTTTGTCTCTCTCTCTCTGTCCCTCCCCCATTTGCACTGTGTCTCTCTCTCAAAAATAAATAAACATTAAAAAAAAAAAAAAGATTTCTATGTGGTTTAATTTTAAATGTCTTTATTGATAAACAACATATGGATGATTCTTCCCCCCCCCCCCCGCTTCTTTCTACCTTCCCTCCCTCTCTCCCTTTTTTCCAAACAATCTGAGTCTCTCAGTTTTAATAAATAAGTTAAATTCATTTGTGTTTGCTTGGATTCTAGGCACATTTGGACTTATTTTCTACCACCTTATTTTTGTGCCTTCTTTTACCTATTTTCCCTTTTTGTTTACCTTATTCAATTGACTTCTGTCCTTTTTTACCATAGTGATTTGGAAGTTCTGTGTCCCATTTATCATTTTCTCAGTATAACATATTTATTGTGATATAATTTGAGGACAGCTCACTTCATTTAAAGTGCAAATTCAGTGGTTTTTATCTGATTCACAAAGTTCTGCGAGTAATCCACCACTATATTTGAACATTTTCATCACTCCATGCCCATTAGTAATCACTCTCCATTTTCCCCCAAACTTTCTCCTTTCCCCAGCCCTAGGCAACTTCTAATTTACTTTATGTTCTCTGTGCATTAACTTAATCTGAAACTTACATGTAAATGGAATTATGCAGTATGGGATCCTTTGTGTCTTAACTTCTTTCACTTGATACAGTTGACCTTTGAAAAATGCACTAACTCCCTGCACAGTCAGAAATCTGTGTGTGACTTTTGCCTCCCTCAAAACTTAACTGCTCATAGCTTACGGTTGACCAGAAGCCTTACCATAACATTAACAGTTGATGAACATATATTTACACAAAGAGTTGATAACATATAACAGTTGATGTGTATTATATTCTGTATTCTTTCAATAAAGTAAGCTAAAGAAAAATCGTAAAGGGGAGAAAATATACACAGGGTACTGTACTATATTGAAAAAAGTCTGTTTATAAGTGCATCCACACAATTAAAACCTGTGTTGATCAAGGGTCAGTTGTATATTATTTTCCTGGTTCATATTAGAAAGGCTGATAGATGTCAAACTGCATAAATTTTTTTTCTGGAAAAAAATTGTTCTTTTCAGTTAAGCACATTTGAATGATTTCTATTTAGGGAAAAAAGTTTGCCCTAGTTATAAAATTGGCAGTAGCAATAAAGCTTTTCGACTCTAATGCAAACCTAGAAAAAATAGCCTGTCTTGATGTGTCCCACATTTTCCATTTCTGTTCTCTCCTATTCTCTGAAATTATAATCTTATATGTAAATATTAGATACTGACAGTTTTAAAAATTTAATAGAATTAAAGGGCTTTAGAACTAAAAACTTAAGGTATATCAGCAAACTTTAACAGCCTTATTTTGCAGATAATTTTTTAAAGACCTATTAACATAGACAGTTTGTTTTGTATTTTCCCCAGAAGTTTCCTGAAGTGATTGATGGTGCATATTATACTTTTTAATTATAATATTCATGAGTTATTTATAAATCTGTGGCCATTTTCATTGTCCATAGATTTTTGAAGTTTTTAGAATCCAAAAAATCAGTAGTTTTTTCTTCACTCATTATAACAAATTTTGAAATATTGCTTATATCATATCTTCTTTGAAATTTTTTAAACTTTTGTTAGATATTTTCTAAATTGTATGTGACTTTTTAATGTTCTAAATACTTTTCTACATAATGGGAATTTCTTTGGAGGTAAATGATGTACATTGAACTAATTTCTTTGTTATTTCTCAAATTGCCTTTTTAAATAGATTTTATGGAATATATTCTGGAATTACCAGCTTGATGATCTTTCTCAAGTAAAATAAAGAGGTATTCCTCAGATCTTGAATGTTAAATACGTTATTATCTCAAGATCAAGGAATCAGAAATGAAATGCTAGCTGTGTGTTCAGAGGACAGAAAACCGTATATCACTGAGTTAAATTCCATTGAGTATTAATAATTACACAAATTCATGACACATTTTATTCAGTTTTACATTCTTGGGATATTTATATCCTCTTCTAAACTGGTTATTCAGTAGAAAATGTAAAGAAATTACTGTATTATTCTGAGCATTATCAACGTTATAATAGTCTTGTCTTTTCAGTTGAAGACTCAGTTTGACTTTCCCATAGACACTGTAGCTCTGAATACTGTCACAAGGTTTAATAGTTCCTAGCACTGATGAGAGACGGACTCAGAGGCAGTGCATGTTCAAAAAGCAAATTTTAATACCCAATCCTTAGGCACTCATAAAAGATTTTTAGATTAATGATAGCTCTCCCTTTTTTTTTTTAACCTAAATCACATGGTGCTAATAGAGAATTTTTCTTTTTATTAATCAGGGTAACCTGATCACTATATAATACACAATGAGGTATTTTACCAATTAGTAATTTTCTTAGTCTGTTCCAGCTGTTAAAATACTGCACACTTGGTAGTTTATAAACAACAAAAGTTTATTTCTCACAGCTCTGGAGGCTAGAAATCCAAGATGACGTTGAAATACGGCCATTTTCCTGACTGGTAGCGAGGGCCTTCTGGCTGGGTCTCAGATGATGGAAAGAGCAGGGAACTCTGTGGGATCCCTTTTATAAGAGCACTCATGTCGTTCACGAAAGCTCCACCCTCATGACTTAATCGCCTCCCAAAGTGCCCACTTCATAATACCATCAGCTTTGAAGATACGGAGTTCAACCTAGGAATTTTGAGGGGACTCAAACATTTACACTATAGCAGCGATAACAGTTTTGTCTTACGATCTGATTAAATTTACTTCTAAAAATAAAGGTGAAGTTCTGAGGAATAAGTCATCTAATAAAAATTAGTTTTTGTTTTCTAGAGAATTTGGGGTAATGTCCTGTTGCCTATAATAGAATAATTGGCCCACATTACATAGAACTCTGCAAAGAACAAGTGGGTAAAACAATCAGTTTAAATGATAATAATCCTAATATTGGCTTTTGCCTTTTTATTTCAGCTCTTATGGTTATTGTTAACTTCTACTTTCTTTGCATTTATTGTTTGTTTTTCTATTTTTTTCCTCTTTTTTTAATGTTTATTTTTTTTGAGGGAGCAAGTGGGAGCTGGGGAGGGGCAGAAGGAGAGGGAGACAGAGGATCTGAAGAGGGCTCTGCACTGACAGCAGAGAGCCCAAGTGGGGATTAAACTGAGATTATGACCTGAGCCAAAGTCAGAAGTTCAACCAACTGAGCCACCCAGCGGGGCCTGGTTTTCTAGCTTCTTCAAAAGAATGCTTCATTGAGTTTCAGGTTTTTAAAATAAATACATCTTAAGCTACAAGTATATTTCTATGTATTATCTTTATTGAATCCCATATTTGGATTGTGGGTCCTTTTCTTATTCATACCTAAATATATCATTAATTTTACTGTTTTTCTTTTTTAACCGTATGTTTTTTCTTGTTTTATTGAGATATAATTGACATATAACCCATGTGTTCTTTAAGAATATAATCTTAATGTTGAGTTTGCTTGTTGGTTTTTTTACCCTACTAACTTTGTATTGTCTGTTAGTCTAAAGTTACACAGTTGTTAGAATCTGTGGTTAATCTTCTTTAAAATGTTTATTTATTTGGAGGCAGTGAGCCTGCTTGTGCATGAGCACATGAGTGGGGAGGGCAGAGAGAGAATCCCAGGCAGACCCCACGCTATCAGCGCAAAGCCCGAGGAGGGGCTTCATCTCACAAATTCTGAGATCACAACCTGAGCCGAAATTAAGAGTTAGATGCTAAACAAACTGAGCCATCCAGGCGCCCTAGAATATGTGGTTAATCTGATAAAGGTTCTTTGAAATTTGTTGAAAGTCCTTTAGTAGTCTAGCACATAGTTTTGATTTTTTTTAAATAAATGTTCTTTTGTGCTTGTATATTTTCTACTTGCTAGCTACCTGAGTTTCTGTTTATATATTTACTTAATTCAGTTTATTAATGGTGATCAAAATTTTAAACAGCTTAGCTGCCAAAGGACTAGGTATCTTTAAGAATCTTCAGTTGAGGAAATTAAGGAATTTCACTTTAGGCTTAAAGAGATAAGTGAAAGGGCGCCTGGGTGGCTGGCTCAATCAGTTAAGCATCCGACTTTGGCTCAGGTGATGATCTCGCAGTATCTGAGCTCGAGTCCCACGTCAGGTTCTGTGCTGACAGCTCAGAGCCTGGATCCTGCTTCGGACTCTGTGTCTCCCTCTCCCTCTGCCCTTCCCCCACTTGTGCTCGCTCTTGCTCTCTCTCAAGAATAAATAAACATTAAAAAATACTTTTAAAGCGATAACTTAAAATTTATCAACTTTGTCAGAGTCATTTTTCTGCTTTTGAAACCCCAAGATAGCAATCATAGAAGTAGCAGCACCAGCAACAGAAATAATGTTAGTAGTAATAGAAATAGTAACAGCAGCAGTAGCAGTTAAACCTATCAAAATCAGTTCATGAATTTAACCCAGTAACAACTTTATGGCATGTTACTGTTTTTCTCATTTTATAGATAAGAAAAGTAAAACACAGGTTATTAATTCACTTGCCATAGTCACATTGTAGTCACATTCTCTTTCAACAGACCAAGGTAAGTTTGTTCAGTTGGACACACAAAATGTTTATTTTTTTCTTTTTCCTTTCCAGTTATTAGAAAAGTTAAGAGAACGTTGGCTCTCCACTGGTTTATTGCATAATCTAGAGTTGGTGAAGACAGTCATTGTAGAACCACAAGCAGGAGAAAAAATTGATTTTGATGAATTACTACAGATATACTATGATGCAATCAAGTACAAAGGAGAGAAAGGTAATTGGAAATTATTCGATGGTCAATGAAAAAAATATTTTTTATCATAAAGTAAGTTGATGCTGTCAGAATTTTATTTATGTTACCTTTTAAATGAATTGCACTTAAGAGAAAAGTCATATTTTATAGTCTGGGTTAAAAGACTTTCTTTTATTTGGAGTTGTTCTATGAATATTTTCATTGGAGATGCCAATTCAACTTTAAGAAACAGCATAGATTCCAGTTAGGAAGATATTTAGTACAGTCTTCCTCACTACCTAAAATGTTCTGTGAAGGAGGATGGATGGAGCATGCAGAAATATCTACCTTAGTAGCCAATTGAGCCCTTCATTTTGATACAAAAAATGTACTTTATGCTTACATTCTATTATGTAAGGCAAATTTGAGTTTTCAAAGCACAGCTGAAGTCTGAATTTCAAGTTTAGAGAATGTTCATAGAAAGTTTGACAGGAAGGGCTAGTAGTAATAATAACTTTTGAATAGTGCACCATCTTAAAGATACTGTAACATTAATTGTGTCAATATTGTCAGAATGGTAAGATGATATACGGAGTGTTCTGTGTATGTTTTAAATGCTTTCCAATATAATATTGATTTAATCTATAGTACAAACTAGGGTTGTTTAAATCATTCTGAGGACTTTACATTCTGATGGTAAAAGTAATGATTGCAGTTTTACTCTTTTAAAGATAAACGAGTTGGTGCATAAAATTTCTCAGTTCATCTGCAAGTTAATTCTACTCTGATGTAGTTTCTCTGTGTAAGCTATCTGGGAGATACAATTTGTAAATTGGTTTGGTGCCATATTACATGGAAATGCAATTTTGTGGCCCTTTTAAAACTCTTATCTAATCATAGTTTTTTATTTTGATTTTTAAAAATCGCTAAAATTACCTAATTAGATCTTTTCAGAATGACAAGAATAAGTAGTTTTGAGGAATTTTAGGTGTACTTTTTAAAATATTTATTTTTTATTGCTTAAGATGGAGCCCTCTTGATAGCAGTTTGTCGTGGTAAAGTGAGTGAGGGTCTGGATTTCTCAGATGACAATGCCCGTGCTGTCATAACAATAGGGATTCCTTTTCCGAATGTGAAAGATCTACAGGTAGGCCATCAAAGCCTTAAGTTTTATTTACCACAGAGGTTGTTGATCTTTTTTTGTAGTTTTTGCTTAAATTCCAATTTGTTAACATACAGTGTAATATTAGTTTTAGATGCAAAAGTTGTTGATCTTTATATAAAGTTAATTATATGTTCTTATATCCTCAGATATTTTAATGCTTTGGTGATTCAGAATGAGTGAGAAAGGTTTGGTAGATATGGATGTATTTTATTTTTAATTTATGTTGTCTTTTCTCAATAAGGGTGATTTTTAGAGTGTGGTCTTATATCAGGAGTATCAGTATCACCAGAACTTGATAGACGTATACAGCTGAGTCAGAAACTATAGGTGGAGCCTAGCAATTTGTATCTTACCAAGCTCTTAACCACAGACTTACAAGCATTCCTCAGGGAATTCTAGGGGTCTTTCTCTGTCTGTCTCCCTTCTCTCAATGCCATGCCGAGCCCTGCTATTTCAGTGATTTTAGCTGCTCCAAAATCTGATCTTGAGCGTCGGTTCAGTAGGACCGCCATACTCTGCTTGCATATCATTGCTTTTTGATTTTGTCAGGAAATTATAATTTCCAGGAAGAGGGCTGAGAATCATGGAGCTCACCAAATGGTTTCCCTCATCTCAGAGATTATAGTCTTAGGCTACCTCATATCTACTCCCTGAAAAGCAATTGCTTTATCTGTTTTGTCCAGTTTTACATTTACTTCATTGGAAGGAGGGATATTCCAAACCAGTTATTCTACAATGGCCAGAAATAGGAGTTTTACTTCATTATCACCGATTGCTAACCATTTTATTTGAAAAGTTATTTATAGCAATACCTTGAAGCCTCGGGTGATGTTATTTTCCACCAGGAAGGATTTTCTCTTACTCTGTACTAGACGTTGAAGGTTCTAGCCATTTGAGACCCAGACTTCAGGTTTTCTGGCCTTTGAGCTGACTGAGTATAATTTATATCCCTCTTTCTAGGGTACGCCTGTTAGGGTCATATACCAAAGCAAGAATTCTTTCCCTAGGCAGTTATATTGATTGTTAATACTGTGAATTATGTAATATTAACAGTAATAAGCAGTATTTCTCTGGTTAGCTACTACTCTTCCCTAACCTCTGGATCTCTCTCTTTTTTTTTAATAACTTGTAATTTTAAACTTAAAAAAGATTGCAAGATTATTTCAGAAAGTTTCTGTACTCTTTAACCAGCTTTACTAATTGTTAATATTTTGCCCCATTTGCTTTATTATTGTCTCTCTCAATTATTTGAGAGTAAACTGCAGCCATCATGTTCCTTTGCCCCTAAATATTTCAGTTCTACACTTCCTAAGAACAAGGACATTCTCTTAAATAACCATAGTAGTGCAATTATCAAGAAAAAATTTTAGCACCAACAAAATGCTATTTTCCAATCAACAATCCATATTTAAACTATATCAACTGTCCCATGGGGCATCTGGTGGCTCAGTGGGTTAAGCATCCAACTTCAGCTCAGGTGGATCTCTTAAAAATTTCTAAAAGTCCTTAGGAGATTACCTAATCCTTTCAGCCTTCACTGGCTTTGGTGGCTTTCACTACCTTTCTTCAAATACTATGACTCTTACTGAGAGTGCTAACAATCATGCCCAGAGCTCCTGTTCTAAAATGGTTAATTCTGCCTCTGACTACAGTACTGATGAAATAGTTGACATCCATTCAAGCAAACTGTTGTGTTCACTATCAACACCCTTCATTGCCACATTCCACTGCTGACGGTACTGCTGTTGGCAGTATTACTGTCTCTCTTTGATGTCTTATCATTTTACCTTGGCCCTATATCCTTGTACTAATGCTGCTTTGTTAAAGTGGAGAGGGTCCCTTTCCCCTCTTTGTACCACACATTCTCCCAATGTCTTAAATATATTTTTTCCTAAAACTAGCTCTTTAAATTTTTGCTTATATCACCTCTCTTTCTTGGACCTATGTATGAATACTTGAGGACCCCAAAAGAAGATAGCTCTTTTGCTGATACTAGGTTGTACAAAACACTATGCTCACAAAAATAGCAAGTCCTGAAAGGATTAATTCACATCAAACTCATAATAGTGATTACATCTGAGAAGAGAAAGAAATGATATTGCAGCTAGCTATCAAAAGAGACTTTAACTTTTCCTATTTTGTTTGTTTTACTAGAGAACAAGTTTTAAGAAAATATAGTAACAATAAAGATGTTTTTTATGTCATTCTTTGAAAAAAATTTACATTTAAAGAAAATGTTACTTGTGAAAAAAATTACATTTACCTTCTATTTACTCTCACTCCCAACAACTATGATTATGGGCACTGTTATTGCACCAGTATTGAGTTCTTAATGCTCTCTTTCATCAGCATTATTTTTTCTCAGGCAGTGTCTCACTCTGTCCTACAAAAAAGATAGCTGGTAACCTGCTCTGACATTCCTTAGTAAGTGGTCTTGCTTGTTACGGTTCTGCTTACCCGAATTACAATGATTGTGGTTATACAGAGCAGCAAAACAAAAGGCTTCAGTGAGATCTGGGTGCAGAGGAAGAGGGTAATTCTAAAGAAGTTTCCCCAGTAGTTCCTGAAAGGGGCAGGTGGAGTAGACCTAAGAGTATTCCAAACTGCAGGGACAAGGGACAAAGAGGAAAATTCTTTACTGGCAATACCAGATATAAGGGAAGTGTATTTCTTACTGCCTTATGTCTAGATAAATTCTTCCTGTGAAGTAAACAGTTCTGAAACTTAATGGCTTAAAACATCAGTCATCTGTTACGAGTCACACATCAATTGGTGGGGGAGGTTGCTGGGTGGTAGACGATCTGGGTGAGCGTGGCTGGGCGCCTCTGCTGATTTCAGCTGGGCTCAGTCACCTTGCTATGGTTTCACCAATGTAGGTTTGGCCCGATTGGGTCAGCTCTGCTCTATGTATCTCATCCTTTGTATACCAGCAGAACAGCCAGAGTGTGTTACCATGTTGTATGCCTTGTCAGAGACAGAAGAAGGCAGGCTTGCTTGTGCAAACACTTTTCAAATACCTACTTATATCACTCACATCTGTTAACCTATTGCCCAAAGCAGGTTATATGCCTAACTAAGCCCAAAGTCAGGATCAGTGGGAGGGGTATGGTTCTTTTCTGTCACACATGGCAAAGGGCTTAGAGTCAAGACTCCAAAAAGGAGTTTTGGTTTGTTTTTTTTTTTTAATAACTAAAGAATATATGTAAGGTATCTACTCAAAAGACTGATGTTTATAAGCTTTAAGAGTATAAGTATGCAATGTTTATAATTAAGAAGGCCTTTCATCATTTGGAAATGACCAGAATATAGCTATCAATACCCAAAATAAAATCTGAATACTTGAAATAAATCAAAATACCATTATGGGTGGTTTTTTAAAATTCATGAATAATCCAACAAATATTGATAATATTTATTTGTGATAAAAAGAAAAATTATAAATTAAATTTATAAATTATAAATTTATAATTTTACGTTAACTCAAATATATTTATTTAATAATATATTTAGTAATTAAATATAATAATTTAATTTATAAACAAAATATAAAAGAATATAAATATATACATATGAAATGTAAACAAAATATAAAAGAAATAAAAAGTTTGGTAATGAAGTCACTATATTGTTTTGTTTTGGCCTATGCTATTGGTGTCATTGTTAGGAAACTATTGTCAAATCTAGGCCATGCAGATCTGTCCCTGTTTTCTTCAAAGAGTTTCATAGTTTGAGCTCTGAAATTTAGATACATGATCCCATTTTGAGTAAAATTTTTAAAAATGTTTATTTATTTTGGGAGAGAGAGAGTGAGCAGGGGAGGAGCAGAGAGAATCCCAAGCAGCCTCTGCACTATGAGCACAGAGGCCTACGCTGGGCTGGATCCCACAAACCAAACCGTAAGATCATGACTTTAGCCGAAACCAAGAGTTGGACACTTAACTGACTGAGCCACCTAGGTGTACTAAGTAAGTTTTTGTGTATAACATAAACTGAGAGTTCAACTTCCTTATATCTGAAATGAGTCACTTGTAGACACCATATAATTTTTAAATTCATTCAGCCAAAGTGTGCCTTTTGGTTGGAGAGTTTAATCTATTCACAAAGTAATTACTGGTAAAAAAAAAGATCTTAGTTCTATTTAACTATTTGTTTTCTGTGTGTTTTATGTGCTTTTTGTTCCACAGTTGCTTCAGTATTATCCCTTTTTGTATTAGTTGTTATTTTTATTCTGTACTGTTTTGGTCCCCTTCTTCCCTTCTTTTCTTTTGTGTATATTTTTTTGTTATTGATATTACTTTGGGTATTACAAGTGACATCTTAATCTCTGTCCTTCCCTTTTTTATCGTTACTGTCATAGATTGCATTTTTATACCTTGTATGCTCATTAACATAATTTATAATTATTGTTTTATGCATTTACCTTTTAAATCATGTAGAAAAAAAGAATTACAAACTAAAAGTATAATAATACTGGCTTGTATATTTAGCTACATAGTTCTTCTTATTAGATGGTGTCTTCAAGGATGGTGTCTTTAAGGATTAGGACAATTTCTTAAACATCTTTGCTCTATAATTAGAATATAGTGAGTATTTAATAAATATCGATTTAAAAAAATAAATGTCAGTCTAATTAACAACTTAATATAAACATATTGGTTAATATATTTAAGTCTTAAAAATACATACTTACATATTTATATTTAAGTATTAAGTATATTCAATATATTGATTGAACTAAAATTAATTAAACTAGAACTAAAAGTTAAATATGTATTTAATATAGGCATACCTCTTTTTAAAATTTTTCTTTTAATTTAAATTTTTGTTTGTTAACATACAGTGCAGTATTGGTTTTGGGAGTAAAATTCAGTGATTCGCACTTACATACAACATCCAGTGCTCATCACAAGTGCCCTCTTTAGTACCCATCACCCACCTAGCCCATCTCCCACCCACCTCCCTCTGTCATTAAGAGTCTCTTGTGGTTTGTTTTTCTCTCTTCTCCTTCACCCCCCGCTTCTCATATATTTCTATGTTGTTTCTTAAATTTCAAATATGAGTAAAATCATATGGTATTTTTCTTTCTCTGATTAACTTATTTTGCTTAGCGTAATACCTTCTAGCTTCATCCATGTTATTGCATATGGAAAGGTTTCATTCTTTTTGCTGGCTGAGTAATGTTCATCATATATATATATATATATATATATATATATATGCCACATCTTCTTTATTCATCATATGTGTTTCTGATTACTCCACTGACTGGCTGTTTTTCCATCTCTCTCCCTCTTCTTGGACCTATTTCCTGAGACACCACAATATTGAAATTGTGGTCCAGTTAATAACCTTTCAGTGACCTCTGAGTATTCAAGTGTCACATGTCTCACTTTAAATCAAAAGCTAGAAATGATTAAGCTTGGTGAGGAAGGCATGTTGAAAGCTGAGATAGGCTGAAAGCTAGGGCTCTTGTGCCAAACAGCAAAGTTGTGAATGCAAAGGAAAAGTTTTTTAAGGAAATTTAAAATGCTACTCCAACGAACAAAAAATGATGGACAAAATAGACTTATTGCTGATGGAGAAAGTTTTTGTGGTCTTAGAAGATTAAACCAGCCACAACATTCCCTTAAGCCAACACCTAATTCAGAGTAAGGCCTTAGTTATCTTTAATTCTGTGATGGCTGAATGAGGTGAGGAAGTTGCAGAAGAAAAGTTTGAAGTTAGCAGAGGTTGGTTCATGAAGCCATCGTCATAGTATTAAAGTGCAAGGTGAAGCAGCGAGTGCTGATGTAGAAGCAGCAGTTATCCAGAAGATCTAGGAAGATAATTAATCAAAGTGGCTACACTACACAACAGATTTTCAATGTAGATGAAACAACCTTGCATTGGAAAAAGAGGCCCTCTAGTACTAGAACATCTAGAAAGGAGAAATCAGTTCCTGGCTTCAAAGCTTCAAAGGATGGGCTGACTTTTCTTAGTGGCTAATGCAGCTGGTGACTTTAACCTGAAGCCAGTGCTCATTTCCCATTCTGAAAATCTTGGGGCCCATAAATTATGCTCAATTTACTCTGCCTGTGTCCTATAAATGGAGCAACAAAGCTTGGATGACAACACATCTGTTTACAGCATGATTTACTGAATATTTTAAGCCCACTCCTGAGACCTACTGCTCAGGAAAAAAGAAAAAAAAAGAAAGATTACTTTCAAAATACGACTGCTCGTTGACAATGCACCTGGTCACCCAAGAGCTGTGATGAAGAAATGCAATGAGATTAGTGTTTGTTTTCATGCCTGCTAATACCACATTCATCCTGCAGCTCGTGGATCAAGGAGTAATTTTGACTTTCAAGTCTTACTGTTTAAGAAATACATTTTTACAAGGCAATATTTGTTAGGGATTTCTCTAATGGATCTTGGCAAAATCAACTGAAAACCTTCTGGAAAGGATTCATTATTCTAGATGCCATTAAAGCCTTATGATTCATGAGAAGAGGTAGAAATAACAGTATTAACAGGAGTTTGGAAGGAGTTGATTCCCACCCTCAGAGATGACTTTGGAGGGATTCAAGACTTCAGTGGAGGGGTGTCTGGGTGGCTCGGTCAGTTGGACATCCAACTTCAGCTCAGGTCATGATCTTATGGTTCATGAGTTCAAGTCTTGTGTCAGGCTCTGTGCTGAAAGCTCAGAGCCTGGAGCCTGCTTCCTATTCTGTGTCCCCACACTCTCTGCCCCACCCCCACTCTCTCTCCCTTTCTGTGTCAAAAATAAACATCAATTTTTTTAAAAAAATTATAAAAAAGACTTCAGTGGAAATGTGGTAGAAATACCAAGAGAACTAGAGTTAGAAGTAGAACCTAAGGATGTGATTGAATTCCTCCAATCTCATAAGAATTTAATGGAAAAGGGATTGCTTCTATGGAAGAGCAAAGAAATTGGTTTCTTGATGTAATCTCCCAGAGAAGATGCTATGAAGATTGTTGAAATGACAGCAAAAGATTTAGAATATTACATAAACTTAGTCGATACAGAAGTGGCAGGGTTTGAGAGAATGGATTCCCAATTTAGAAAGAAATTCCACTGTGGGTAAAATGCCATGAAACAGTACCATGTGCTATAGAGAGAGTTCATGAAAAGAAGAGTCAATCAGTATGACAGACTTCATTGTTGTCACATTTGTAGCAAAGTGGATGGACCTCAAGGGTGTCATGCTAAGCGAAATAAGTCAGGCGGAGAAGGACAGATACCATATGTTTGCACTCATAGGTCTAACAGGAGAACAGGAGAAACCTAATGGAGGACCAGGGGGAGAAGAAGAGGGAAAGAGAGTTGGGGAGAGAGAGGGACACAAAACCTGAGAGACTACTGAATATTGAAAATGAACTGAGGGTTGAAGGGAGAGGGGGAAGGGAGGTGGAGGTGATGGAGGAGGGCACTTGTGGGGAAGAGCACTGGGTGTTGTATGGAAACCAATTTGACAATAAACTATTAAAAAAAAAAAAAAAGAAATTGCCACCCAGCCTTTAGCAACCACTACCCTGATCAGTCAGCAGCTATCAACACTGAAGGAGGAACCCCACCAGCAGAAAGATTACGACTCACTCAGATGATGATTAGCATTTTTAGCAATTAAGGCATGTGTGTTGTTTTTTTTAAAGACATAATGCTGTTGCACCCTTAATAGACTACAGTATAGTGTAATCATAACTTTTATATGTACTGATAATTGTAACAACTCATTTAACTTGTTTTATTGTCATATTTGCTTTATCACAGTAGTCTGGAATCAAACCCACAATATCTCTGAGGTGTCTATTTCTATTTACTATAAGTTATTAAAATAATATTTAGTTTTGCTGTTTGTTTTACTTGACACTGTTAATCAAAAACAACAACCCTGGGGCACCAGTCAACTCTTGACTTTTGCTCAGGTCATGATTCATGGTTCAGGGCTTTGAGTCCCAACTCAGGCTCTGCACTGATACCATGGAGCTTGCTTGGGACTCTCTCTCTCCCTCTCTCTGTGCCTCTTTCCTGCACATGTGCACATGCTCTCTCTCTCAAAATAAATAAATTAAAAAAAAATTCTCCAGTTCTACATACTCTAATTGAGACATGGTAATGGTGTTAATCATTATTAGATAATAATAGGACATTAGTACACATTAATATGACTTCAATGAGGCAAGATGTGTTATTACAGTCATTAAAGGAGCTCTAGAAGAAAATGCTTCATCCCAGTACCATTTTATACTAACACATAGTAGAACAGAATAAATGAAGGGATTGTCTTATATTGATAATACTGATTGTCACTCTTTATATATAATAAATTTTCTGTTGCTGCATTATAAATTATCACATAGTGGCTTAAAACAGCATACATTTCTTAATGTCACAGTTTCTGTGGGATGGGCATCTAGGTAAGGCTTAGCCAACTTCTTTCCCCAGGCTTCCACACGCTGCAATCAAAATGTTGGTTGGGTTGTGTTCTTATCTGGACCTTGGGGTCTTCTTCCAAGCTCATCCAGTATGTTGGCAGGATTTAGTTCCTTATAGTTGTAAGACTGATCCAGCCAGGGGCGACTCATCTCACAGAGGGTACGCAGAGCTCCTTGCCCTGTGGCCTTCTCATAAGCCCTCTCACCACATGGCAGTTTACTTCTTCACAAGGCCAACACGATAGATAAGAAGCAAGTCACAGGTTCTGCTCATACTTAAGGCGAGAGGATTATATAAGACACAACTCTCTGAGTCATCTTAAGGTGTTTGCCATCTTCTTGTTTTCAGTGAAATGAGATGATGAACTTAAGATTTTCCATAAATGGCTCTTCCAAAACTAAAATATTGCTTCAAATTACTAGACTATAACTTAGGACTTTTATATTACTAGTCAGTCTATCATACAGAAATAAGCAGAAGCTATTTATATTGAAAACCTTAAATATTACAGCTTCTGGAAATAATCTATTTCTACATTATTTTCTCCATTGTTTCTTTGCATTCATATTTTAAAAGGTTAACATCAGTGTCTGAGTTAGAAAAGTGATTTGAGTGGGAAAAAGAGCAATGACATTAATTTTATGATACTAAAATTTTTTTCTTAAATTTGAGACAGATTATGGAAGTAAAAATGAAAATACAGTTTAAAATACTAAGTTAAGGCTCTTATAGTCTGAATTGCAGAGTCTGGCTTTTAGAGAAGCAGGAAAATGTATGTTAGAGCCAAAAATATGACTTCTTTGGCTGTGACCAGGATTTCCTCTTCCTACCTTGGGGACTAGAAAGTAGAGGTAGGAAAATTTCATTTTGGAGCCAAGTGTGACTTGTTTAGTTCAAGTCATAATTTATTGCACATACCTCAGGGACTTGAAAATAAAGAAACCCACTATGAAATGTTGATAATGGGCCACTCTGAAGGGTAAGCATTAAGCTAACTTTCCCAGTGAGGATTTTTTTTCACTTCCACCTTTCCCAGATGCTTCTGATCATTCTATAAGGACATACTTAATCGTGTAATAGTTAAAAAGAAAACTTTCCGTGCACGAAACCATAGTATTTGAGCGGCAGGAATGTGAACCAAGGTCTTTATATGATTAGATGTCAGTGGAAAAGTATAACTGAAAGAAAAGTTTTCTTTTAATTCAGTTAAGTCACAATATAACAAGGCTGCCATTTAATGGACATCTAAGGCAAATCCTTTGGCCAGTTAGTACGATCTAAGAACTCCTAAAGCCTTCAACTTTCTAAACCAGACATCTGCATCTCAAATTGGTGGCGTATTTGTAATTTGTGAGACATTATAAGGTACAATATTTAGATTTTTAAAATTGAATTTTATTTATATTCCTTAACATAGTTTGATAGTATATAGATTTTTTTCATAGATATTGTGCCTTTACTCCCCTGTGGAAAATTCATAAAACCATGGCATATGGCAGAAAATTTTTATACTTTAAAAATGTTCAAGTGGTATATTAGATTTTTATAATTGGTTTCATAATATTTGATGGTAACATTCAATATCAGAAGTGCTCTTACAGCAATTGAAATAACTTAGGATGATAAATTTTATGTGTATTATTTTTCTTTATTAATATAGTATGTTGAGTTATTAAAATTGATTTTATTTGGAAACTTTAAAATTCAGAGGATGTTCTGATTAGTTATCTTAGTTTTGACATACTATTATTTTTTTGTTTAGGGAACTTTTCTTAGCTCTGAAGGTGCTGAACTATTTGAATATATTATTTTAATCAGTTTTGAAAAGTTATACTCAAATGAAAAATATAAGCATGTCAAATTAGTTATTGACTTTATAACAAACATATATAAATTTATAGACTTCTATGCATCCTTGGCATTTTATAAGCCTCAGAAAAAGGCTTGTTAGTTAGCGTTTGCCTGCTTCCAGAAGAAAACAGCATTGGGGAGCCTGGGTGGCTCAGGCAGTTAAGTCAGACTTCAGCGCAGGTCATGATCTCACAGTTTGTGAGTTCCAGCCCTGGATCGGGATCTCTGCTGTCAGCATAGAGCCCGGTTTGCATTCTTTGCCCCCCTCCCCCCACTCTTTGCCCCTCCTCTGCTCACACCCTCTGTCTCAAGTATTCATTCATGTAATAAGCTTTTACTAAGAGCCTAATTTGTACTAAATATAGTAATTATAAAAATGAACAGGATTCTGTCTCTGTACTACTAAAATCTTTAGTAAAGGACATGAATGTATTACAGTGTTTTGGTGGTACTGAATCTGATGTGTTCAAATGCTAAGAGAAAATAAATTAAGCAATACCTTTCACATCTCATCAAGATATCCATTTACTTAGATTTGCCTAAAATAGATGAAGGACGCAGAGAGATGAGATTTGAATCTCGTCTACAATGATATTGAAACATACAAACATTTGATAAAGTGGAATGGCCTCACCAAAGGCCAGATTACAACAAGATTATTCATATCATTAAGACTATTCAGAGTACTTAACCATTTTTTAACTGTCTGCTAAGAATACCAGTGCTTCATCGATTGGTGACACAGTGAACCACTACACTGATTATAGCCCTTTGACTCTTGGAACTTGCAGTCTAGCAAGAAATAGGGACATTAAAGTAATAAATAGTTAATTACAGTTGTGATAAAGGCTGTAAGAAAAAGTCAAAAGAACTATGAGAATGTATAACAGAATCCCGACCTGGTCTTTGTGAGTAAAGAAAGACTTCCTGAGAAAGTGATATTTAGGCTGACACTTATATAGTGTCCTAGAAGGCTAGGCTTACATAGGTGAACAGAATGGGTAAGAGTATTCTTAGCAGAAAGAGTGGCCTATGCTAAGGCTCTAAAGGTGTGAAAGAGGATAAGCAGTTTCCAGGAATTGAAAGAGGCTGAGGTGGAGAGTGGGGGAGAATGGCATGTGAATAGAGGCTGGGAGAGATATTAAGGAGCCAAATCATTTAGAACTCTGTATGCCATTTTAAGGATTTGAGACTATTCTAAGCCAAGGGAAATTCTAAGCTGTCCTGTGGGAAACCAGATCCGGGAATAGAGCCTGAGGTCAGAGTGTAGTGGAGTTGTAGTTACAGTGTAGCATCTGATACAGAAACCCACCTGGATCTAGCCCCAATAATAACATGTGGTTACCCAAGGGAAATGGCTATGTATATAAACTTAAAGGGCTGTAATACTAAACTCCCAACATTTAGGAGTCCAGCAATTTGCTGTCGGAATTTTTGGAAACACTTAGACCAAAGCACAGATATGGAAGAAAAACCTTGTCACCTCTGAAGGTCTAGAATGAGTTTATCCTCAATTACTTAAAACATTTTTATCCTCCTCAGAGCACTGTTTTTTTCCAAGATAGTTTGACCAAAAGTAGTATTAAAGTAGGTTTTAAATGTACCTTGAAATAAGAAAATTAAAATCTAGTTTAAATCTAATTATTCCATGTGTGTTGACAACTTGTAATTTGCCTCGGACAGTGAAAACTTAGATAACCAAACCCTTGCTCCCATCCCTTCTTAAAAACAAATAAGCATAACAACACAAAAATAAATGGCTGAGGTATTTTTAATTTTTAAATTTAAAAAAAATCCCATATTTCATAAAAGAATATTTGGGATCAGGAGAAGAAACATTTAAAATCACAAAATTTTAAGCAAGTTTCATTAGCCTTTTTCCTTCTTTTTTCATGATAATCATGTCATTCTAGTTCCAGGACGGGGGTAAGGGTGAGATAAAAAGCCATGCCTGAATATATTTACAAATTAAACATTTGGATAGTTAATAAAACAAAAACTTTTGGTTTATGAAAATTTTTGAAATGATATTTTCCTGTGTTCATCATGTTGGCAAGAACAAGAACTTTACTGACCTTTGTATTTTATTTTTGTTTTCTTAGTAGGTTGAAGGCTTTAAAAGTGATATTATCACTCTGGGGACATATAAGTTTGGTTGACACATTACTTCCTGTGGCCTAGAGCATAATCAGTACCACTACCTCAAGAGAAGTGGTGGAATTGACTTAACTGCTCTGAAAGTTTTCTTTTTCTTCAGAGTAGTATTTTTGTTGCAGTGGATTTTAGCTTATTTATATTTACTTAATCAGTCTTGGTGTGAGCAATGTCTTGTGCATCCTAGGATGTTTGGCAGCATCCGTGGCCTTTACCTATAGATGCCAGTAGCAGACCCTGCTCACCCCACTAGTTGTGACAACCAGAAATGTTTCCAGACATTGCCAGAATGTTATGTTATGGCCAGAATCAATGTCAGTTGAGCATGATTGCTTTATATAATAAGGCATAGGGGCACCTGGGTAATTTAATCAGTTGAGCATCTGACTCTTGACTTTGGCTCAGGTCATGATCCCAGGGTAGTGGGATTGAGCCCCACACTGAGGTGTGGTGAATGCTCAAGATTTTCTCTTTCTCTCTCTCTCTTCCCCTAAAAATATATTGGTGTGATATATATATATATATATAGTATGTATATATATATGTGTGTGTGTGTGTGATATATACACACACACACACATATACATACATAGATATAGATATATGGGTGCATGCCATGAGTTAAAATGAGCAATCTGCATTTACTTTTTAATTATTTTTTATCAAGTTGAAACAAGTTTGATAAAGCTTTCACTAAGAGCCTAAGTAATAAAAAATACAGTCGTTTCTTGGCTTCTGCCCCACTTCCAGCCCTTGCTTCTAAGAGGCAGTGACTTTCGCTTCTCTTAGCTGTTTTGTCTGGTATTTACCTCCATATTTTATCTTTAATCAGTTTTAGACCTAAGTATTTACTTCCTATATGAGATAAGAATTTTAGCTTACTATACCTTTCCCTTATTTTTCTTCCTAACATAGTTACATCACATTTTAAAAGTTAAATCCAGGAGCACATGGGTGGCTCTGTCGGTTAAGCCTCTGTCGTCAGCTCAGGTCATGATCTCACAGTCTGTGAGTTCAAGCCCCACGTTGGGCTCTGTGCTGACAGCTCAGAGCCTGGAGGCTGCTTCAGATTCTGTGTCTCCCTCTTTCTCTCTGCCCCTCTACTGCTCATGATCTCTCTCAAAAATAAATATTAAAAAATTTTTAAAAATCCATAATCAATATTCACATCATTACTATGAAAATATTGTTCACTGTAGTCAAATAATTTCCTTCCTTTCTTGAACTTTTTATCTTCCTATTAATAATGCCCTCTGCCCTTTTTTCATTTTTAAAAGATCTTTGTTTTGGGTTTTTTGTTTGTTTGTTTATTTATTTTGAGAGAGACGGCATGAGCAGGGGAGGGGCAGAGAGAAGGAAAGGGACAGGGGAGGGGCAGAGAGAAGGAAAGAGAGAATCCCAAGAAGGCTCAGTGCTGTCAGCACGGAGCCAACTGAGCCACCCAGGTGCCCCTAAAAGATCTTTAAATTAATTTTTAAATTT
Organism: Helogale parvula; assembly: GCA_004023845.1. NCBI lineage: Eukaryota > Metazoa > Chordata > Mammalia > Carnivora > Herpestidae > Helogale > Helogale parvula. The sequence goes on from PJEM01000799.1 coordinate 220,191, forward strand.
AATTTTAATTAATTAATCTTTTAATTAATTTTTCAAAGAATCTGTGCAACACTTCTCAATACAATTTTCCTATCATATTTATCAGATAATAGGTCTTTTTTTTTTTTTTTTTTTTTTTTTTACCCCTGAAGACATTGCTTCAGGTGCCTCCTGTTCTCCTACTTCAATCAAGACCAAGTTGTTCTTTAGCCCACTTAACTTCCAAATTCTTGAGATTTCCCTTTGCTGTTGTCCTGGGAATTTGATTTGCCTGTCTTCTGTGTTGGATCCCAAGGATCCTGGGTCTCAAATATTCTTCCTATTTCTTGTTTACTGTTTTCAGTATAGTCCTCCAGCAGTTTATCTATACATTAATTTCCTGAGCCATTTTGGACTCCTGCTGGCCTAACTGGCTCATTTCCCACCAGTAGCTCTGTGCGTACTTTGGATTGAACTTTTGCCTCTCTGCTCAGTCATATACCATTTTTCCATCTGCTTTTCACATTCATGTATCAGGTTTTGAGTTTGCAGATGTTTCTTAGTTTAATTGAAAATGAGGACTGTGTTTCTCTTATTTATCTTTTAAGTTTGGGGGAGTTTTTATGTCTTTTTTCCTTTCTGAAACTAGAAGTCTTCATTACTTTCTAAGCTAAAGTATGAGATTTTGAAAATGCTGTGATCCCAGGCGTGCCTGGGTGGCTCAGTCAGTTAAACATCCACCTCTTGATTTTGGCTCAGGTCATAATCTCATGGTTTTGTGGGTTCTAGCCCCACATCAGGCTCCCTGCTGATATTATGGAGCCTGCTTGCAATTCTCTCTCCCCCTTTCTCTTTCTCTCTCTCTCTCTGCCTCTCCCCCACTCTCACTGTCTCTATCTCAAAAATAAACTTTAAAAATTAAATAGGTAAATAAATAAATAAAATCTACCATCCCATATGCTTTATTCCCACCTTCACACATGCACATATGAAAAGCTCTAAATCACATATTACTAACAATAATATTGAAAAGGTAGAAAGTTTAATAATTGTTCTAAAAAATCAAGTATATAGTTATATTTGAAAATTTGAATGTAATAAAAATCTAGATGGAGAAAGTATCATAATTCATTTGTAATGTATTATGGTATTAAGCAGTTTCAAGGTTTTAAATATATTTCAGTATTTTTCAGTACTTCAGTGTATTTTAGTACTTCTATAATCTTTGTTACATGCACACTTTTTCGTGACCGTGTTTGTTTTTAAATATCAGTGTTTAATCATGTGAAATCTGAGTTCAAGCCTTCTCTTACTGTGATTACCTTCTACTTTCTATGCCTGCCATTGCCACAAAAATTTTATGCAACATCCCCTCTCCCACCCCACTCCACCCAGGGCCAAAGTGCTTAGTATTGCATTTTCTAGCATCTACAAAGCCTCTTTCATGAGAGATCTTGCCTTCCAGAGATATATAGGAGTAGGTGCGGGTCTCTGTCACTTGCTGAATGCAGCACTACTCATTCCCCTTAACGAAGCCTCTTTGTTGTTGTTGTTGTTGTTGTTGTTAAAAAAAAAATGAACAAATCAAGAGACTATAGATGCTGGTGAGGATGTGGAGAAACAGGCACCCTCCTACACTGTTGGTGGGAATGTAAACTGGTGCAGTCGCTCTGGAAAACAGTGCGGAGGTTCCTCAAAAAACTATTGATAGAACTCCCCTATGACCCAGCAATAGCACTGCTAGGGATTTACCCTAGGGATACAGAAGTGCTGATGCATAGGAGCACATGTACCCCAGTGTTCATAGCAGCACTGCCAACAATAGCCAAATCATGGAAAGAGCCTAAATGTCCATCACCTGATGAGTGGATCAAGAAGATGTGGTATATATATATATACACACACACACACACACACACACAATGGAGTACTACTGGCAATGAGAAAGAATGAAATCTGGCCATTTGTAGCAAAGCGGATGGACCTCGAGGGTGTCATGCTAAGCGAAATAAGTCAGGCGGAGAAGGACAGATACCATATGTTTATACTCATAGGTCTAACAGGAGCAACCTAACAGAGGACCATAGGGAGAGGAAAGGGGAAAGAGAATTGGGGAGAACGAGGGACACAAATTATGAGAGACTATTGAGTACTAAAAACGAACTGAGAACTGAAGGGGGAAGGGGAGAGAGGAAGGGGGTGATGGTCATGAGGGGGGCACTTGTTGGGAGAGGCACTGGGTGTTATGTGGAAACCAATTTGACAATAAAGTATTATAAATTAAGAAAAATGAAATTTAAAAAACTGTTTTTGATGTTTATTTTTGAGACAGAAAAAGAGAGCAGGAGCAGGGGAGGGGCAGAGAGAAAGGGAGATACAGAATAGGAAGCAGGCTTCAGGCTCTGAGCTGTAAGCACAGAGCCCAACATAGGGCTCAAACTCGTGAATCACAAGATCATGGCCTGAGTCAAAGTTGGACACTTAACCAGCTGAGCCACCCAGGTACCCCATCAAAGCCTCTGAATATTAACTCATTTCTTTAAGAGCCTGGGGTTTCATTTACAGCTTCACATTGCTTTCTTATGTTTGATGTTATTATACTTTGTTGGTTGTTATTGCTAGACGAGTTTGTTTATAGTTATTTGGCTCTCGTATGTGACTTTAACAAGGGAAGCTCTAGATGATAAGATATGCAAGTGAGATAATATTCAGACTAATAAAGGACCAGTCATGTATTCATTCCATAGATTATATGACTAACATATATATATATATATATATATACATATATATATATACAGTTCAAATGTAGGTCATGGGTTGCAAAGTGATAAAAAATATTATGAAAGATATTAAAAAGTACTGTTATAATTTGTCAGGAAATTTAAGATCCATTGCAGAAATTATTTAGCAAAAATTGTGTTTCAAAACTGAACACTGTTTTCTATGTCCTGCCAAAGTACATGTTTTCATTGATATTTGATAAAAAAGTATCCACTTCATAAACCTAAGAAATTTATTTTATGTTACCTAAAAGAATGTGGCTCTATATTGAATAGAATGATTTAAATGCTTTCATAGGGAGTTGATCCAGGTGTTAAAACCCCGATTTGGGGTGAACTGCCTAAGAGATGGCCTGCATTGGCTAGATGGCCCCCATTGTCTGGATTAGTTCTATGACTCCTTTCATATATGTGCAACAATACAGTATGACAATGTAAAGCCCACCCAAACCATTGGATTTTAGAAATAATGGTATAAGACTCCAGTCCACTTATCTCGAATATGTGATGCTTTACTGTTTTGTGTGTTATTTATTTTTTCAACTCTGTGTGGCAGGAATTATTTTCTTCCACTTACAAAGGACTGAGAAAGGAAGCTAAATTGAGGGGGTACTGTGCCTTGCCCAAGATCAGACAACTAATTAGTGTCAAAGCCTTGAATCTGATCTGTGTATTTTTACAATATACCTCCCTCCCTCAGAACCTACTATAGCATGAATATATATATACACGTGACATTTTCTAGAGATGATAACTTAAGCATTTTCAGATTTACCTAGATGGTATTTTAGTATGGGTAGCCTAACTAAATTGCCATAAAACTTATTATTTAAAAGAACTTTTTTTTTAACTTTGCCCTTTATAGAATAAGTATATTCAGCTTAAGGTTTCTTACATGTCTTAAAGTATTAACCGTCTTTTTTTTTCTTTTAATAGAAAATGTTAATTCCTGCTTTTTTCTGGTTTTATTGTCTTTTCTTCACGAATTATTTTTGTAATAAAAAATAAACCCAAAGATCTAATGCACCATACTGACAGAATATTTTTGCATTATTCAGAATTATTTAAGTGTTACTGAGTTACCAATAAACTACTCTGGATAGTAGCTAAATTATTATAACTAGTTGAGGTAAAATATGTTGAATATGTCAAGAATAAGAGATGCCTAGTTTGAGGAGAATGTTTTTTTTTATATTTGAAATTTCTGGGCTTTTTTTCCTTTTTTAAAGGTTATTGCATTTATTTATTTATTTTTAAGTAGTTTATTGTCAAATTAGTTTCCATACAACACCCAGTGCTCTTCCCCACAAGTGCCCTCCTCCATCACCACCACCTCTTTTCCCCCCTGCCCCTTCAACCCTCAGTTCGTTTTCAGCATTCAGTAGTCTCTCAAGTTTTGCATCCCTCTCTCTCCCCAACTCTCTTTCCCTCTTCCCCTCCCCCTGGTCCTCCATTAGGTTTCTCCTGTTCTCCTGTTAGACCTATGAGTGCAAACATATGGTATCTGTCCTTCTCTGCCTGACTTATTTCGCTTAGCATGACACCCCCGAGGTCCATCCACTTTGCTGCAAATGGCCAGATTTCATTCTTTCTCAGTGCCATGTAATACTCCATTGTATATATATACCACATCTTCTTGATCCACTCATCAGCTGATGGACATTTAGGCTCTTTCCATGATTTGGCTATTGTTGACAGTGCTGCTGTGAACATTGGGGTACATGTGCCCCTATGCATCAGCACTTCTGTATCCCGTGGGTAAATCCCTAACAGGGCTATTGCTGGATCATAAGGGAGTTCTATGGATAGTTTTTTGAGGAACTTCCACACTGTTTTCCAGAGCAGCTGCACCAGTTTACATTGCCACCAACAGTGTAGGAGGGTGACTGGGCTTTTTTTTTTTTTAAACACTGATAATTTATAACACAGAGTTCAATATAGATTTTCTCTGTACAAACTATGTTACCCACAACAGCCTTAAAGCATATTTTGACATAAGTTATGTTACTGATACTATGTCTGTTACTATGTCTTGATTCTTATTTCTCAGTAGATTATTGTGGTCAATTCCTAATGTAACAAACAAAAGTAAGTAACAATTAAAAACCATTTCTAATGTGTGTGGAGGGGGGGGGTGTGTATTTTTTTTTTTAACTCTAAAAGGGAGCCTAGCTTCTTAAGTCTTGGCAAAAATCCACTTTTCCCCTTTTAAGAAAATATATATACTATATTTGGTTAACTTGGTGTTTCAGAAATCTTGAAAATATGCCAGATGAAATAAAACCAGCTATATTCCTTTTATCTCACTAAATTATTTTACATACAGGATCTTATGCCGAGTTTAGAACTCTAACCGTTGGAATTTATATTGTGATACCCTGATAAAAAGTGTTTATACTGTGATGATATAAAGCAGTGAATGTCTCTAATGCACAGTCTCTGTCTCCAGATTTGGTTTGCTGTAAATGTTTATGTTTTAGGTCCTGTACCTTGGCGAAAGATAAAACTATACATCTTGAGTGTTTGTTGGACAAATGTGTTTATTTTTTTGAAGCAAAGTTTTAAAATATTTTTAATTAATAAGCTTAGCTGTTTGTTGTTAGTCTTATTTTGAGGCTTGAACTTCTGTTTTAAAACAACATAGGAGAAAAAAAGTTTATTCTACCTATAGTGATTGCTTTTAGAAAAGGATTTATTACTGAAATCATAATACATATTCATATGAATTGGGATAAATTCCCCTGTCTTTTATATGAGGCAGTAAACTGAAGAGATGCATTTATAATTTCAGTTCAGATTTATCACACCACTTATTTCTTCAGAGGCTACTTATAAAACTTATGAAAGGGTACTCTTGTGCAGAGCTACTTATGGCCCACACTGTTCGGTTTGACTAAGTTGAGAAAATAATCTATGTTCAAAAGCGTGACTTAAATTTCTTTTTGACATATACAGTATAATCCTTTTGGTTATTTTATATATTCTATACCCATTCAGTAGTGTATTCCCTATACTGTCTCCAATAAAACTGAGTCATTAAAGGACTTAAGGAACTTAACTGTTTGATCTCAAGTATATTATAGTATAATAGTAAAATCAGAATCCAGAACCATTTAACCTATACTTGATAATAGTTATCTCAGTATTTTTACATAATTCTGTAAGTGCCACCTCAACCTCTGTCTTGATTATCTATCTTTGCTATTCAGGATCTCATCTCTGCTTACCTCAGGTTAGCTTTTGATGCACAGATATTATTAGTTGCCTAGAAAGTACTATATTAAGGGTATTTTTTTTCATTTTCTGTGAACTTAAAGTCATTATAAAAAAAATGAGTCAGTGCAGCATCTGAACCAATGGATTGCAAACTCAAGCCACTAAAGGAGCTAAACAGCTTATTTAAATGAGTGAGCTAGTTGAGAGTCGACAAATAATTCAAATTATTTTGAACTACAGTAAGAACCACACAAAACATAACATTTGGGCCCTCAGTTTGTAACTTTGGATAAAATAGTTTGATTTCTGTCTGCTGTTCACACACCCCTTCAGAATTACACATATACTAATTTATTGGGGGTGGAGACCAAGTGGTTTAAACTCCTTCTACAGTGTACAATTAAATATAGCTTTCTATTTTGCAAAAGCCTTGTAAAATATATTTGGAAAGTAATGTTAATTGGTCTAAAGATCATCTTTCCAGACCACACTTCAGCTTAGTTTATAGTATTTATTTTCTGTCAAAACAAAAGAAAAAACATTCACAGTTAACTTCCATAATATAAAATGTCTGTCTCATTAGGCATTAAAGAAGGATTGGTCAACAGGTATAATGTTGTTAGACGGTATTGCTAATGTGAATGTGGACATGACCTCCCAAATAGATCAAAGACTAATCTCTTTGACAGTTACAAGATGGCAGAGCTTGCCATGGGCCTTTTGCTGCTGCACATTGAAACTATTTGTTTGGAAAGCGCGCCTGAGGGATGAGAATGCGTTTATAAGGATGAGCAGGTAAAAGTAAAAGGTTGTCTTTTGACATTTCAACTAATCCCTTCCAGCCTGTGGTTTCCTTAACATTTAGGCTATTTGCTGGCAGGAGAAACTGGCTTTTTCACATATGCTTTATGTCATTATAAATTGGGCACTGATTTTCATGCCTGATAATCCCTGAGTTATACAACGAAATAGATTCTGATGTCCTTATAATGAGGTATACAATCTTCCTACCCTTTCTAAACCCTTAGTCTTCCTTTCCCTAATGAACAGTGTTCCCCAAGACAATTTTTTCTTTTTATTAATTTTTAAAAGTCTGTTTCTTTATACAATAAAAAGATTTAAAGATTAATCGAGATATATATATATATATATATTTACTTTCAAAGTTTTTTTGTTTTTTCTTTCCATCTAAAATATTTTTCCTAGGCAAAATACTGGCAGTATTTTAAAGGCTATTCGGATTGTAAAAAATATTTGAAAATTTATAAGAAATTGAATTCTAATTTAAAAGTTAGTTCATTTTAACGAAAACTAAAATACCAAGGAGAGATGATTTTATTTAATCTAATAGTTGCTACATTATCTCTGTTTCACTTATAACTGATATAAACTAATATCCTAGAACAACTGTTATCATTGTAAAAGTATTTGTTTGGAACCGGGTGTAGGAAAATTTGAAAACCCTTAAGCTATTATGTCTAACAAAGGATAAATGCTACAATTTGGCAGGGGTTGGCGGTCAAAGAATATAGCGATACTACTTAGTTATATTTTGAGAGATAGGTAGAAAATATATATTTTTCCCAGTTGGATAGAATTTTTAAAGTATATTTTCTTTTAATCTCCACATATTATAATATACTTTATCACTGAATTGTTACTTTTACATACTATTAGCTATTATTTCCTATGATACCATATTATATTATTTTTTAAAACATAGCCTGTAAAGTACACTTCCTTTGTATTCTAGTTAGAAAGTTTTAATATAGAAATTTGACAGGCTATTTTGAGAGAATATAAAATACAATTTCTTTCCTAATAATTTGCAAGCTACTTGTCAGAAGTATACGCGTCTGATTTCTCGCCTAACACATGTCCTTTTGTTTTAAAAGGGCAGTAGTAATATAGAGTGAATGAAGAGACTTTACTTTCTCTTGAGTAGTTTTACAACTTTTTTTTTTTTTTTAGTTTTTATTTATTTTGAGAGGCGGGGGAGGGGGAGAGACAGAGAGAGGAAGAGAAAGAATCCCAAGCAGGTTCTGCGCTGTGTGCGAGGCCCTGAAGCTGGGCTCATACCCACGAAATGTGAGATCGTCACCTGAGCTGAAATAAAGAGTTAGACACTTAACCAACTGAGCCACCCAGGCGCCCCAAGTAATCTCACAGCTTCTTAAAACTAACTTGTTAATTTATCTTGAAAGTCCAGAATTTTCTCAAGAAAAGTAAAGATACCTTTAATCTGGCTTATACTACGAAAATATACTATATGCTTGCCCAGGAATAAATACTACATATGAGATCTTAAAGTTGACTAAGTGAAAAGAGCAATTCTTGCTGTTTCATATTAGATAACTAGTTGCTAGGTATCTCCCCCCCTTTTTTATGTTTATTTATTTTGTGAGAGAGAGCAGGGGAGGGGCAGAGAATGAGGAAGACAGAGAATCCCAAGCAGGCTCCACACTGTTAGTGTGGAGCCCGATGTGGGGCTCATACTCAGAAACTATGAGATCATGACCTAAACTGAAATCAAGAGTCAGAAGCTTAACTGGTTGAGCTACCCAGGCACCCCTGTAGTCAATTTCTGTGAGCTTCCAATGCTAACAGATAGTTACAGGTGAATAAATTGCTGTTGTCGTGTTTGAGAACCATTTTAAATTTACTTTAATTAAATTTTCTTACTCATTCCATTTCTAATTAGGAAAAGTAAGCCCCAACAGAATTGATTTACCTAAGATCCGTCAGAAACGCTATATAGTGTTTTGACTCCAGAGTTTTCACTCTTAGGAGAGCAAGCTCTGTAAATAGACTAGATTCAGTTCCCAGCTGTACTCCTGTGCACTGTGCTTACAACATTGTAGGAGCTCAGTAAATGTTATCATTTATTGTTAAGATCTATTGTTCCCATCTTTTCCAATTTCGACTTTGTGTTTAGCTAACTAATTTATTATCAATTTCTGTTCTTGAAATTAAGAAATATAAGAACTCATTTCTTTTTTAAGTAATCTCTACACCCACTGTGGGGTTCAAACTCATGACCACCAGATCAAGAGTTCAGTCTACCGACTGAGCAAGCCAGGTGCCCCAGAAATTATTTTCTTTATCATGAATTAAGCCAAATATACCCTTTTTATCTTCTTCCTCAGACATACTTACTTCTCTTCTTGTCATCTCTCAATGGATTATTGGATTGCTTCTTTCACTGGCTGGAAACTGTGTGAAGTCATTTTTTACTTTTCTCTCTGTAGTAAGCCCCACATCTACTTTGTCACTAAAGTTCTGTAGCTCTGCAATGTGTTACAAACTGGGCCTTTTTTCCATTCCTTTTGCCTTTCTAGGTAAGGCCCTCATTACTTTTGCAACAAGTTCATAGCATGTCTTCATTTCCCAACTCCTCTTGTATACACTATAATTAAAGTAAATACTTTAACATTTATATTTACTTGTGGGCCATTTGTACTCATTCTTCTCTGTTCCTTCTCTGTTCTCTTGCTAGGCAGAACATATTTTTAACTCCTCTTTGTATTCCCAGTGCCTATCACAGATGCTTTGTACACTGGTGAAACTGTTAATTTAGTATTTCTTTAAGCTACCAAGAATTTCTTTTTCCCATTATATCAGTTTTTCTACTTTAAATGTTCTATTTTTGATGCTTTCACAGCATTCTTTTTTATTTAGTTTTTTTTTAATTGAGACATAATTGATTCTATAGCATTCTTGAAAGCTGCTTAAAATATAACCCCTTTTTTCATTCAACTAGTGTATAAAAATAAAAAATCATAATGCATATGTTCGTTTTACTCAAAGTTGCATCTTTTTAGAGGAGAGCTATTATAACTTATATATTTAAATAGGTCAGTCTGAATTGTGTATACCATACACCCTGACCTTGCATAAAAGTAGTTCACTCTTGGAATGATATAATTTTAACATTTTTATGAAGACCAGATGAAGTCTGGGCATGTGGTGTCCTTTGGTGTGACACTGCTTTTAATAGGAATATAGCTTTATATGCTGTAATTAATTGTGTCCATCTTTGAAAAGGAGTATGATTATAATACCAAGCTCAGTTGACTAGATGGCCAGGATTATTGTGATTTCTTGTCCAGAAAAGAAGTTTAATTTAACACAGTCTCTGTGTGTTAGTAGATAGAAAATGAATGTAGATTCAGTCACTTGGAAAAACAAGAGATTCTTGATATCCTTTAATAGTGGGGCTTTTGTCTCAAATGTATTAGTACCGTTTCAACTCTGAATTTTAAATTTGTTCAGATCATCACTGACTGCTTTCATATGCTTTGATTCTTTCACACCTATGTCTCTGGTATGTGGGGCTCTAGTTGATACTTTTCACTGCTTCGTGGGTTCTGTCTTAAGATTTACCAGTTCTATCTTCTCTGATCTTCTGTTAAACCCATCCAATGAATTTTTATTTTAGTTACTATATTTTTCAGTTTCCATTTGGGTCTTTTTTATAGTTTCCATTCTTATGAAGTTCATTCATTAAGCTATATGTTTTTAACATGTTTAAATATATTTATAACAGCTACAACAAAGTCTTTGCTAATTCCAGTAGCTGGGTCCTTGCTAGATTGGTTTTTTGTTGACTATCTTTTTTTTTTCTTTGATTATGGCTTACATTTTTTTAGTAATTTTTATTGTACACTGGACACTGTAGATGGTACATTATAGAGATTCTGTTTTCTATTCTCTGAAGAATATTGATTTTTGTTTTTTGTAGGTAGTTGTTAGTAGCTGATCATCTTGAACTTGTTTGGGCATGATTTGACAATTTTTTTAGGGGAGCTCTGAGAAGAGCTCAAGGTACATAATCATTAAAAAAAATTTATGTTTATTTTTTAGAAGAGAGAGAGAGAGAGAGAGAGACAGAGCATGAGTGGGGGAGGGGCAGAGAGAGAGGGAGACACAGAATCTGAAGCAGACTCCAGGCTCCAAGCTGTCAGCACAGGAGCCCTGTGGGGGGCTGGAACTCACAAACTGCGAGATCATGACTTGAGCTGGTCTGATACTTCACCGACTTCACCACTGAGGCACTCCTCAAAGTACATAATCTTAAAATTCTGTCTCCTCTTTGTTTCTTGTCAGGGTTTTGGTTTAAGTCTTTTTGGGGGTTGGTTTAGAATTGGCATCTTTCTATATTATGGTCCTTTTTAAGAATATGACATCTGGCTCTGTGTGTGTGTGTGTGTGTGTTTTACTTGACTTTTTATTTACAACATATGTTTTGGCTAAATTTCCATGTCAAAATATATAAATCTATTTCTTAATCAATATTTATCTCAGAATAAATATAATATAACATTTAATTATCCACTTGATAATTAGACATTTGGGTTTTATATTTGTCTTTGGTACAAAGATGCTGTGAATATCCTTGCACATATTATCTATCTATATTTATAGGAAAATGTAAACAGTTCTGGGAAATATTTGTCAGTATTCTGCAGATAAAAACAGTGGGATTGTTAAATTTGCATCTCTTGGCTTACTAATAAAGTTAAGCATCTTTTCATGTGGGTTACCATCCAGTTATCATTCATCTAGTTCTGTAAAAGATACTATTTGGATTTTGATGGGGATTGCATTGAGTCTGTAGGTCACTTTGGATAATAAAGACATCTTAACAATACTAATTATTCCAATGCATAAATGCAGTGTCTTTCCATTTCTTTGTCTTCAGTTTCTTTCATCAGTGCCTTATAGTTTTTAGTGTAAAGATCTTTTACCTCCTTGATTTTTATATATTTTTAATTATTTTTTATTTTAGAGAGAGAGTGAGTGAGCAGGGGAGAGAGAGAATCTTAAGCAGACTCCACCTTCAGTGTGGAACCCAACACAGGGCTCAATCTCATGACCCCAAAGTCATGGCCTGAGCTGAAATCAAGAGTTGGACCCTTAACCAACTTGAGCCACCCAGGTGCCCCTCACCTCCTTGGTTTAATTTATCCCAAAGTATTTTATTCTTTTTGATGCTATTGTAAATGGGACTGTTTTCCTAAAATTTTTTTTTGGATAGTTTGTTGTTAGTGTATGGAAATACAACTGATTTTTTTGTATGATGTTTTTGTATCCTCCAGCTTCATTAAATTCATTTATTAGTGCCAACAGTTTTTTGGTAGAGTCTTTAGGGCTTTCTACATATAAGATCATGTCTCCCATCCAAGTACTAACTAGGCCCAACCCTGCTTAGCTTCTGAGATCAGACGAGATCAGGTACATTTAGGGTGGTATGGCCGTAGACTATAAGATCACGTCATATGCAAACAAAGGCAGTTTTACTTCGTCCTTTCTGGTTGGGATTACTTTTATTTCTTGCCTAGTTGTTCTGGCAAGGACTTTTAGTATTTTGTTGAGTAGAAGTGGTGAGAGTCGGCACGTTTGTCTTGTTCCTGATACTAGAAGAAAAGTTTTCAGCTTTTCACCACAGAGTATGATATTAGCTGTAGGCTTGTTATTTAGGGCCTTTATTATGTTAAGGTTTATTCCTTTTATATCTGATTTGTTGAGAGTTTTAATCGTGAAAGGATGTTGAATTTTTGCAAATGGTTTTTCTGCCTCCATTGAGATAATTATATGACTTTTCTCCCTTCTTTTAATATGCTGTATTACAGTTATTGATTTATGAATAGTTAAACTAATTTTTCATTCCAGGGATAAATCCCTCTTGATCACGTATCTAATCCTTTTAATGTGATGTTGAATTCAGTTTACTGGCATTTTGATAAAGATTTTTGTAACAGTGTTTATCCTATAGGTATATAGGCCTGTAATTTTCTCTTCTTGAGGTGTCCTGATCTGGCTTTGGTATGTGAGTAGTGCTGGCCTCTTAAAATGAGTTTGGAAGTTTTTCCTTCTCTTCAGTATTTTGGAAGCATTTGAGAAGGAACAGTGATTATTCTTCCTTAAATGCTTGATAGAATTTACCAGTAAAGCCATCTAGCCTTGGAATTTTTTTTGCTCAGATATTTTTGATTACTTCTTAAATTTTCTTAATTGTTACAGATCTGTTCAGATTTTTTATGTCTTCATTATTTAGTCTTGGTAGGTTGTATATTTTTAGGAATTTATCCATTCCTTCTAGGCTATCCCATTTTTGGCATATAATTGTTCACAGTGGTCTCTTATAATCCTTTGTATTTCTGTAGTATCACTTGTAATGTACTCTTTCATTTATAATTGTATTTGATCCTTTTGATTAGTTAGCAAAAAGTTTATCAGTTTTATCTTTTCAAAAAACCAGTTCATTTCAATGATTTTTATCTGTTGTTTTTTAGCCTCAAATTGTATTTCTGCTCTCATCTTAGTTTCCTTCCTTAAGCTAACTTTGAGATCAGTTTGTTCTTCATTTTCTAATTTCTTAAGGTGGAAAGTTAGTTTGTTTATCTGAGATCTTTGTTTTTTCTTACTGTAGATAATTATTGCTATAAACTTTTCTCTTAGAACTGCTTTTGCTGCATCTGATAGTTTTGGTTTATTGTGTTGCCATTTTCATTTGTATCAAGATATTTTTTAAGTTCTCTTTTGATTTCTTCTTTGACCCATTGATTGTTTAGTTGTGTGTTATTTAATTTCCACATATTTGTGAACCTTCCAGTTTTCCAAGTGTTATTGATTTCTAATTTCATACCGTTGATATTGTAAGAGATATATGATTTATACAATATGATCTATCCTGGAGAATATTCCTTGTGCACTTGAGAAGAATGTGTGTTCTGCTGCTGTAGATTTAAACCAGATCATAACAATATTTACACTAAATGTGAAGGGTCTAAACACCCCAACCAAAAACAGAGATTATCAGACTGAATAAACATAAAAAAATGAACTGCTGATGTATGTTTCAGTGCGAATGAATTCCAAAATCATTATGCTAATTAAAACAAGTGATTGCATAATGTATAATAACATTTACATGGAATTCTAGAAAAGGCAAAACAAGAAGCAGATCATTGTTTGACAGAGTTAGCAGTGAAGGAGAGAGACTGAAAAGGAATAGAAAGGACATTTAAAAGCATGCTGAAAATATTCTGAATTATGATTGTAGTGGTGGTTACATGACTATGCATTTGTCAGAACATCTACATGTACACTGAAAGTTTCTGAATTTTATTCTCTGTAAATAAATTATTTTTCAATAAAACTGATTTCATCACACAGCTAATTATTAGCATGTAGGAATTCAGGGAATGTAAGGGTGAATAGACATTTTAAATGAACTGAAAAAATATATAGTACTGAAATACTGAAAAACAGAATCTCTCTACTCTAATAAAATGATTCAGAAGGTTGGAAGTTAATATGAAATTTAAAACGAGCCTTAATTATCTACTATGTTTTTAATATTTTTTAAATTATTAGGTTGTACTAAAGCGACAGTACAATGATCAGCACTCCAAACTGAGAGGTCTTTTACCTGGTCGTCAGTGGTATGAAATTCAAGCATTTAGGGCCTTAAACCAGGCCCTAGGTAGGTAAGTGAAATTTAACATAATGTAACCATAATATTAACCTGTGGCCAGGGCTATAGAAGAGATAGTCTTTCTATGTTACTCGTTATGATAAATTTGATAGAATTGTATTTCACTAGAACCTTGTTTATTTATGAGAGAGAATGCATGTGAGTCAGGAAAGGGCAGAGGGGGAGAATTACAAGCAGGCTCTGTGCCATCAGCACAGAGTCCGATGTGTGGCCCAAACTCAGGAAACATGAGATCAAATCAAGAGTCCAATGCTTAACTGACTGAGCCACGCAGGTGTCCCAGGAACTGGTATATTTTTAATGATAGATGTCACAAGTGAAAGCCAGAAAGAATCAGTGGGATAAATGAAACCCTAAAAACTCAAAATTTGCTAAAGTTTAAAGATTTATGATTGGGATACTTGGGTGGCTCAGTAGGTTGAGCATCCACCTCTGACTCAGGTCATGATCTCACATTTGGTGAGTTTGAGCCCCGCATCAGGCTCTCTGCTGTCAGCACAGAGCATGCTCTGATCCTCTGTTCCCTCTCTCTGCCCCTCCCCCACTTGCGCTCTCTGTCTTTCTCAAAAGTAAATAAACGAACTTAAAAAAATTAATAAAAGGGTTTAAAAAATACATAAAGATTTATAATTGATCAAAAAATGAATGTCACACAGAAGAGGTATTCCATAAATGTTGATAGAAGTTCACCATCTCATACAATGAAAGTTTTATCTTGTGAACATCAGAACCCAGTTGATGATTTTGTGGATGTAAAACAAACTGTTTAAGAAGAGATAAAACAAGCCATACTTGTGGTACTAAAGAATTAACACCAACTAATAATATTTAATTGTAATACTTCTTTATCTAAGGATTCTGGTCCATTAAGATTTGTGTTTTGTAGAACTAGTTATGAAATCACCATTTTATAATATAATTTTCGTATTGTAGAACATCAACATTTAATTTATAAACACTGATTCTTATATTTTTAATCTAATTTAGTATTTCATATTCTGTATTTATGAAATTATAATTAGTTAAAGCCATGTAATAAACTTCTTCCTGTAAGGCACTCAGATAACTAAAAGAACACAGGTTAAGAATAAAATCATGAAGGGCACCAGGGTGGCTCAGTTGGTTAAGTGTCCAACTTGGTTTTGGCTCAGGTCATGATCTCATGGTTCATGAGTTTGAGCCTCACATCAGGCTCTGCACTGACCATGAGGAGCATGCTTGGGATTCTCTCTCTTACTCTTTCTCTCTGCCCCTCCCCAGCTTGTCTCTCTCAAAAAATAAATAAAAATAACAATAAAATTTTTTAAAAAGAGTAAAATCATGAAAACATGACCATTTGGTATTTTTTCAGTTCATCCAGAAGACCCATTGCTAACTATTATCTGACCTAACCAAATCCAGAATTAAATTTTTCTCAAGTATCTTATTCAGTCACATTAGTCCATTTATACATAAGCAGATTAGGCTGCAGTTGGGTTCAAATTTATAGATAACTAATGACATAGGACTACAGTAGCTGGATTTAACGCCCAAGAACACATCAACCACTCATGAACTGCAAGATCATGACCTGAGCTGAAGTCAGACTCTTAACTGACTGAGCCACCCGGGCGCCCCAGATTTTTTTTTTAACATTCATTTTTGAAAGATAGAGAGAGTGAGTCAGGGAGGGACAAAGAGAGACAGAGACACAGAATCCAAAACAGGCTCCAAGCTCTCCGCACAGAGCCTGACTCAGGGCTCGAATTCACAAACTGTGGGATTAGGACCTGAGCCAAAGTTGGACACTTAACTGACTGAGCCACCCAGGCATCTCTCTTCCCCATTATTTAAGAATGATATACTGCAACTGTTTTCTTACAAACTGAATGATTCAGTTCTTGATTAATTTATTGATATGGTTAGGCTACTGCCCTTCTCTGCCTAGAAATCCCATTGGTACTTGGCATCAAGTTCCATTATAAATTATTCTTGAAGCATTTCATCTGCTTACTTGGTCTCTCCTGGTGATCAACTTGTTTTGTCTTCTTTTATTTGTATTTTAATATTCAGCAAATAATTTCTACAGGAACTTGAATATTATTTAGTATTCCTGAATTTTAGTCATTATACTTAATTTTAGGAAAATAAATATTCTTACCTCTGTTGATTATTTTTCCCTTTAATATAGGCAATGCATTGAATTTTAAGAAATCATTTAAAGCAAAAATATATTTACTTTATCATTTATAAACCTTTTCTATATATATATTATACAGGTTGTAAGAGATGAAATTACTTGTCTAACATCACATACTACTAAATGAGCCTTCACATCTTGGCCCCCCACGTACTTTTAAAACCTCAAGACCTGCTTTTTCATCCTTACACCTTACCTTTATGCACTGAAGTTCTCACTGTTAAACATAAAACATTTCACTATTAAACATACATATCCCATCATTACTGTCTGCCGCAGCATACACGTCATCATACAATTCATTTGGCAAGTTTACCAATCAAAACCAGTTGAAATTTTTCTTTATGAAAATTTCTTTTTACTTTTCCAACCAGTGATTTACCCCTTAGGAAACCCATAGCAGTTTATACATTATTACTATTATAGCTTATATCTTATTGTGTTGTGATAGCCTGTTTATATATCTGCCTACTTTCATAAACACGTATTATACATTTGTACATTATTAGCAACCAACTGTGTCTCAGCTTGGGGCATGGATATTCAATAAATACTTGTTGAATGCATGAAAAATGGTGGGTTTGGTACTTTCCCCACTATACCATGTTGTCCAGAGAGCTTCTAGAGCCTCAAAACATACTTTTCCTAGAAATTCATTAAAAATGTATTTATAATATTTATATATAATACTGTAATTTTAGTATTTTATTAATTAAAAAATTGATAGCCCTACTGTCATTGTATTGATTTTCAGAGAAACAGTATCTGTAAGTAGCACCTTACTACAAAGAAACATATCCATTTAAAAATCAAGTGAGTGTTGTGTATCACTTGATAAAACTCATAATGTGTATTGATTGACATAAAAGGTACTTATAATCAGGACTCCTTTTATGAGGGATAAATTTAGATGGTTTAAAGTAAGCAGAAACAAATTAAGTTTTTTTAGAAATCCTTTTTTTAAGCCCACATGGGACTATTAGAGTATTTGAAGTAATGTAAGTCCATGAAATGTAATAACAGCCTTCGGGAATGTACCAGATGGTTTTGTGACCAGGTTACAACTGCACTATGAGTTTCCTAACGGGTCTGCTTTACTGAAAGTATAATCTTTGTCTCAAGTGTGCATAATTCATTTGAACAAGGCAGTATGAAAACAATAGAAAAAAGAAAGGTGAAATTCTTTTTCTCTGAACAGTTTTGTTAACTTAAATACCTTTCTACCATAGGACACTTTAAAATAAACCAAAGTAGAATCAAAAATAGAGTGGCACCCTGACTTTTCATTGATTTTCAGTACTGTTCTATAATATTGGCAGTATCCATCTTCCTCTCCTGCCTCATTTTGTGGCCTGATGCCTCAGAACCAATGGCTTCCTTTAATATCAAAAAACATGTTATATTAAATTTATATTTTTAAAAATCTTTGGAAAGTCAAATATATATATTAATATCCACCCCTCTCAAAATTCCATGATAGTAAAGGAATAAAAATGTCAAACCTAGAGTTAAAAAAGAGTTGGAGAGGGAACAATAACAGATGAGATGTCAGCAGATTTTGAACGCTGGAGAACAGATGAATGATTGAGTGACGTAGCAGCCAAAAGAAAGCTATTGCGAAAGCCAGTAAAACCCTTCAGATTCAGACATGGAAAAGCTCAAGATGTGGGAGCACTCTAAAGTATCATTTAAAATAAGAGTCGCAGAAGAATTGGTTTCAAGTTACTGTAAGTAGACAGCTTCCTCCCCCACTGAAATTTACTCTCTGGAGGGATTATACTAGAGAGTTTCTATATTCTTCAACTCCAACTATAGCTAAGGATGTATAAAAGATGGGGGTTAAGAAAAGTCTTGTTTATTGAATGTGAGAACTTCATCACCCTTTTCTTCCCAGCTCTGAATAGGCTTATAATCAGTCTTCTATCTCCAAGGCAGGAAAATACAGTTCTAGGGATACTAACTACCTTGTGAGTAAAACAGATAGTATCAAAGTGGTCCTTTTCCTACCAGAGTACTTTACTCTGGCAAAGCTTCCCAGTTTATAAGCCACACCCATGTAGGCAGAACTACCAGTCAACATTTGATATTCAAACAAAGTTTGTAACATGAAAAATACAGACCAAAACAGAAACTATACAACAAAAGAACTATACCAACAAAGGAAAACATGGTGAAGAACTGGTAGAAAACAGCAACAGCACAATAGTACAGAGGTTGTCAAACTTTTTCTGTTAAGGAGCAGACAATATATATTTTAGGTTTTGGGGGCCATGTCCAGTCTGCATGCATATTCTTTTATCTTTTTTCCTTAACCCTTAAAAAATGTGAATACCATTCCTACCTTGCAAGCTGTACAGAAACGAGGTATGGACCAGATTTTCTTTGTGGGCTTAGTTAGCCAATCCCTGCCTAGGAGAAAATACAAAACAAATGTAACAAAAATATCGGTAGAGAGGCAAAATATTTCCTCCATGAAACAAGAAGAGATTTACTGTAAGAAAAGTTTCCAGGCATTAACATGATAGGAGCAAATTTTAAATGCAGAATTGGGCTTAGAAGATAAAATTGAAATTTGCTAGGTTAAGATGACAAAAAGGTAGAAAATGGAAAAGAAAAACGAAAACATTTAAACATCAGTATGCAAGAGGCAACTTCTGAAATAAAGGAGACCTATATGAAGAGATGAGAGGAGATACAGAGGAAGTAAACCTATCAAAGAAATAATCCGAGAAAAATGCTCAGAATTGAAGGACATAATTTCCTGGTTAAAAAGGCCCACTCAAGGCTAAAATGAACAAATCAAGAGACTATAGATGCTGGCGAGGGTGTGGAGAGACGGGCACCCTCCTGCACTGTTGGTGGGAATGTAAACTGGTGCAGCCGCTCTGGAAAACAGTGTGGAGGTTCCTCAAAAAACTATCCATAGAACTCCCTTATGACCCAGCAGTAGCACTGCTAGGGATCTACCCAGGGGATACAGAAGTGCTGATGCACAGGAGCACATTTACCCCAGTGTTCACAGTAGCACTTTCAACAATAGCCAAATCATGGAAAGAGCCGAAATGTCCATCACCTGATGAGTGGATCAAGAAGATGTGGTATATATATACAATGGAGTACTACATGGCAATGAGAAAGAATGAAATATGGCCATTTGTAGCAAAGTGGATGGACCTCGAGGGTGTCATGCTAAGCGAAGTAAGTCAGGCAGAGAAGGACAGATACCATATGTTTGCACTCATAGGTCTAACAGGAGAACAGGAGAAACCTAATGGAGGACCAGGGGGAGGGGAAGAGGGAAAGAGAGTTGGGGAGAGAGAGGGTCGCAAAACCTGAGAGACTATTGAATACTGAAAAGGAACTGAGGGTTGAAGGGGAGGGGTGAGGTGGGGAAAGAGGTGGTGGAGGAGGGCACTTGTGGAGGAGAGCACTGGGTGTTGTATGGAAACCAATTTGACAATAAACTATTTAAAAAGTTAAAAAATAAATAAATAAATAAAAAGTCCCTCTCAATCACCAGTAAGAGAGAAAATCTACAGAGCACCTCACTGTGCAGTCTCAAAGTACCTGAGATAAAGAAAAGGTCCTAAAACTTTTCCGAGAGAAGAAAGACAGGTCTCCTACAAAAGACATGGAGTCACAATTGAAAGAGACTTCTTAAAAAGCAACATTAGAAGCTAGAAGACAGTTTTAAATTATCTTCAAGTTTGTGAGAGAAATTTTGACTTAGAATTGAAGTTCTATACAACTCAAACAATCAATAAGCTCTAAGGTAGAATAAAGCCTTCTACATGCACGGATCTAAAACATGAGCTTCAAATGCACACTTTCTCAGGACGCTACTGGAAGATATACTTCATCAAATAAGAGAAAAGCCAGAGGAATATCAAGGTTTCAGGGAACTGGAGTTCCAACCTAGAACAGATGAAAACGAAGTTCTCAAATGAGGAGGGAAGCTCTGGGGTGAGAGTGTGCAGCAGCCGCAGAGCAGCTGGTCTAGATTCATTCCTAACGGTGCAGACTTGACTGTACTGAGAAGAATTTTTACAGTTGTGGCAAAGTTTGGGAATTAATTAATGTAGAATACATAGAAAATGAAGCAAAAAGAAAAGAGTTATTAACTCTAGGGCAGGTCAAAAAATCTTGTACAAGAAAGAAAATGTAATCATAGTATACAATATAACTCACCTGTTAATGGTAATTTACTGAATAATCATTACAGAAGAATTGTGGTATAATTGTCAGGAAAATGAAGAGGTCATGAAGTATCGGTGATATAAGAAAATGAACATCTTTTATAAGAAGAGTCATTACATATTGTGTAAAGTTAAAAACCTAGAAGTAGTAGTTCTAAGTGTTACTTAGAAACATGGAGGTAAATGAGTGGAAGAACTAACATTTAAGGAATTTTTTTCTGAGGATTGAGAAATAGAGACAGGATGTGAGTAGATTAAAAAGAGATTTGTGTTTTTTTAATATAACTATTATACTATTATTTGACTTTTAAACTATACTTGTGCATTTGGTTAAAAATTAAAATTTACAAAGTTAAAATTAACTTTTATTTATTTTTTGAAAGTGTATTTTACTTGGAGGGAGAGAATGAGTGAAGGAGAGGCAGAGAAAGGAGAGAGAGAGAACCCCAAGCAGGCTCTGTGCTGACAGCACATGGGGCTTGATCTTATGAATGGTGAGATCATGACTTGAGCTGAAACCGAGAGTTGGATCTTTAACCAACGGAGCCACCTGGGTGCCTCTACAAAGTTAAAATTAAAATCAACTTTATTTTCTTTTTATTTTTTTAATGTTTATTTTTGAGAGAGAGAGAGAGAGAGAGTGTATGTGTGAGAGAGAGAGCAATAGAGGGGCAAAGAGAGAGGGAGACAGAATCTGAAGCAGGCTTCAGGCTCTGAGATGTCAGTGCAGAACCCAGTGTGGGGCTTGAACTCGCAAACCATGATATCATGACATGAGCCAAAGTCAGACACCTACCTATTTGAGCCACTCAGGTGCCCCTAAAATTAACTTTTAAAAAGTAGTCTGGTGCTTTCAACTCTAGGTAAAATGGAGCATGCATATGACATACTGTCTTAAAAACGTAGACAGAATGCATGGAACAGCTATTTGAGTGCTGTGAAAAGTAAATAGTAGCAGGCAGACTTGGGAAGAAGACTAAAATTCAAAATACAAGTGAACTTTTTGGAATAATTGTATTAATATCAGACAAAGTAGAATTCAGAGCAAAGAGTATTATTGGAATATTATAAAGGAAAATCCCATATTGATGAGAATTAATATACTGATAAGATACAACAATCCTTAATGTGTATGTACCTAACAACAGAACTTCAAAATATATGATGTAACTACTGACAGATCTGAGTAGACAGATAGGCAAATCCATAAGTATAGGTAGAGATTTCATATCCTCTCTCAGTTACAGATAGTAAGAGTAGACAGAAAACCAATAAAAGTAAAGATGATTTGAACAGTGTCATTAACCAACTGGATTGAATTGATATTATAGAGCACTCCATGCAACAATATTAGAATAAACGAGGAACATTTACCAATATAGGCCATATCCTGAATGAATAACTTTACATTTTTTTAAATCTTAGAACAAGTTGGGGAGGGAAGAGAGAAAGAGAGAGAGAACCTTAAACAGGCTCCACACTGAGCATGGAGCTCCATGTAGGGCTGGCTCCCATTACCCTGGATCATGACCTGAATTGAAATGCAGAGTTGGATGCTCAACCTACTGAGCCACCCAGGTGCCCCAAATTTTACACTTTTAAATATAATTGAAATCATAGTGTTCTCTGACCAAAATGGAATTAAGCAATTAAATTTAGATGTCAGTAACACATAACAGAAAAAAAATGTTCAAATACTTGTTAATTAAAAACATACTTCTAAATAATCCATAGATAAAAGGTAAAAGAAAAAGTCTTAGGAAAATTAGAAAATATTTTGAGCTAATCAAAAGTGAGAATATATCTAAATATGTGGGCTGCATCTTTAGCAGTGCTCAGTGGGAAATTTATATCAATAAATGCTTATTTTCAAAAAGAAGAAAGGTCTCAGTCATCTCAGCTTCTATCTTAAGCTATGAAAGAAGAACAAAAGAAATATAAAGTAAATAGAAGAAAGGAAATAATAAAGATAAAAGTATAAATCAATGAATTTGAAAACAAAAAAACAGTAAAGGAAATCAGTGAAACTAAAAAATTTTTAAATGATTTTAATAAGATCAATAGAATTGATAAACCTCTAGGTAAACTGACAAAAAAAAGAGGCCACAAATTGTCAGTATCTGGAATAAAAGAGGTCATATTACTATATACCCTGCAGATGATAAAAGAATAATATGGGGAAAAATATATGCATATATTCAACAACATAGATGAAATTGACTAATTCCCCCAAACCCACAAAATACCAAACTCACTCAAAGTGAAATAGATAACCTGAATAATCCTCTGCCTAGTAAATAAATTTAATTTGTAGCTTGAAAAAAAAAAACACTTTGATTGGTTCATTAGCAAATATTACCAAATATTTAAAGAAGAAATAATACCAATTCCATATGATTTCATCTAGAAGATAGATAGAACCCTTCCCAATACATTTTATGAGGCCAGCACTATGCTACCAAAACTAGATGATGACAGTATAAAAATAAGAAAGAGAAAAAGCTACAGACTAATATCTGTCATAAACATAGCTGAAACTATTTTTAACAAAATATTTACAAATTGGGTGAGATGCAAAAAATGACCAGAGAAAAGAACTCTGAAAATTTTCTAACAAAGGTATGAGAAAATAGGCAAAATAGAATGAGAAAATAGGCAAAATACAGTTTTCAGAACTGTAGATTAACCAGTTCACAGCATTCTAGGAAACATTTATGAAAATGACTGAATCTCATTAAGAACAGTGAGTGTTAAGGCATTTTCACTTGCCCAATTCCCATTCCCCTTTCTCCTAGTTCATGATAGTTATAAATCATGGTGAAAGCAAGCAATCTGCTAGCCACAATGGGGGCTGGATCTTATTCCTGGAGAATTGTCATTATGGAACCTCTCTGGTGATTTCCTGGAAGACCCTATTTACAGGCTATCTTGTAACTGATCACTAAGCAGATCTTGCAATGGTCATACATGATAGAATATAGACTTTAAAGAATTCGTTTTAAAAAGTCACAATAACAACAACAAAAATCCGTGAGTAGAAGGAAGAATCAGAAAGCTACAATTGCCACATTGTATTTTTTAAATGTACTTTTTTCAACAAAAATTATGACATATGAAGACAATGTATGCCCCATACACATGGGGGGAAAAGCAATCAATATAAAGTGTCCCTAAGATAGTTATATAAAGCTATTTTAAATATATTCACAGAACTAAGAAAAATTCTGTCTAAAGAACTATAGGAAACTATAAAAATGATGTCTCACCAAATAGATTTTATTTCTTAGTTTTTTGTTTATTTTGAGAGAGACAAAGACTGTAAGTGGGAAGGGGCAGAGAGAAAGAGAGAATCCCAAACAGGCTCTGCACTGTTAGCACAGAGCCCAGTGCAGGGATTGAACTCACAGAACTGTGAGATCGTGACCTGAGCTGAAACCAAGAGTCAGACACTTAACTGACTGAGTCACCCAGGCACCCCTCACCAAATAGAATTTTAAAAAAGAAGATAGAATCAGTAATAAGATAGAATATTTGATGTTTATTTATTTTTGAAGGAGGGGGTCATGGGGGAGGGGCAGAAACAGAGGGAGACACAGAATCTGAAGCAGGCTCCAGGCTCTGAGCTGTCAGCACAGAGCCCAATATGGGACTCAAACTCACAAGTCTTGAGATCATGACCTGAGCCAAAGTCGGACACTTAACTGATTGAGCCACCCAGGCACCCCTGAGATAGAAGTTTTGAAAAGAACTTAATGAAAGCAGTTGTGTCCAACTCTTGGTTTTGGCTCAGGTCATGATCTCACAGTTCATGGAATCAAGCCCTGTGTCTGGGTCTGCATTAACAGTGTGGAACACTGACTGCTTGGGATTCTCTGTCTCTCAAAATAAAAAAATAAAAAAAAATAATGGAAATTCTGGATTTGAAAAATTCAATAACTGAAATGAAAACTTCATTAGAGGGACTCAGTAGCAGTTTTGAGCAGGAAGAAGACTCAGTTCACTTGAAGTTCAGTAAGTTGAGATTATCCAGTCTGAAGTATTGAAAGCAAAAGGATGAGGTTGTCAGAGTTGTCACAGGGTCCAGTGGACCCTACGGTGTCCTGTAGGACCTCATCCAACACACCTGTGTACACATACTGGGAGTCTCTTAGAAGGATAGAAGAAAGGGACAGAAAGATGAGTTGAAGAAAAAAGGACTGGAAACTTCCCAAATTTGATGGAGAACATTAATTTCTACATCTAAGAAAACCAGCAAGTTTGAGGTACTTTAAAATAAAAGAGATCCATACATAGATAGTCCTAGTCAAAATGCTGAAAGACAAAGAGAACTAGAAAACAGAAGGAGAGAAACAACTCCTCACATACAGGGCATCCTCAATACTCAGTAACCTTAGAATTCTTGTTGGAAACTATGGCAAAGCAGAAGGCAGTGGACTGACATGTTTAAAGAGTAAGACTGTCAACCAGGTCTATATTTAACAAAGCTGTCCAAAAATGAAGACATTCCAAAATAAACAAAAACTGAGAGAATTAATCTCCCGAAAACTTGTCCTACCAGGAGTGCTACAAGGAGTCCTTTTCAGGTTGAAGTGATGAAACACTAGGCAGTAATTCATCCATATGAAGAAATAAAGAGCATCTGTAAAGGTAATTTCATAGATAAATATAAAAAACAATATAAATGGGGCACCTGAGTGGCTCAGTCAGTTAAACGTTCAACTTTAGCTCAGGTTACGATCTCAGAGTCCGTGAATTGGAGCCCTACATCAAGTCTGCTTGGGATCCTCTCTCTTCCCCTCCCCTACTATCTCTCTCTCAAAATAAACTTATATATATATGTAGTATATGTATATATATATGTGTACATAAATGTATTTTTATAATTTTATATATAAATGTGTTTTTATAGCTCCTTTTATCCTATTTGATTGTTTTTTTAAACAACTGCATAAAGCAGTCATTTTAAATATGTGGTGCTCGGCATTGTCTTGGAGGTCCCCAAACCACCACAGATTCAGTAATTCACTAAGAGCAGGAATACACTCCAATATATTGTATGCACATGTAGGATACATTACATTGAAAGAATACAAAACAAAATCAGCAAAGAAATGGGCACATGGACAAAGTCAAGGGGAAATTGGGCAAAAGCTTCCAAGATTCCTCTCTCAGGGGAGTGATATAGGACACCTTAATTCCCCAGCAGGGATTATGGTAACTTGTGTCAGATATTGCCAATTAGAAGAACTCAGTAGACTCAGCACCCAATGTTTTTATTTGGGGCTGGTCAGATAGGCAGCTTCTGCCTAGCATTTCACCAAAGTCTAGCCTCTTAAAAACAAAGCAGTTGGTCAGCATCAATCATTGTTAACACAAACATTTTAGACACAGGGAGCCCTTCTTACCAGTCAGTGATTGGAACCCTACTGAAATTTAAGTTCTTAAACACCAATCCAAAGCTACAGGCCTTTCTAGGGATAAGCAGTTTAGCCTCCTATTACCTTTCTGTACAGGCATAAACTGTATAAAGATGCAAGTTATATTACAGGAATAACACAGATGAAGAGGGAAGGAACAACATTATATAGGCGTAACATTTTTGTATACTATTGAAATTGGTATTAGTCTAAATTGTTATAAGTTAAGGTGTTAATTATCTTCAGAGCAACCACAAATAAAATAATCCAAAATAGTAAGAGATGACAGGATAGTTAACATGATATCTAAAAATATCTATTGCATACAGAAGGCAATAATGGGAAAACAGTGGAAAAAAAATAAGACGTATAGAGAACAAATAGTAAAAAAATGTATTTATGAAAGAGCTAATTAAATTCTACCTTATCTGTAGTTACATTAAATATAAATGCATTTAAACACTACAGTCAAAAAACAAAGATTGGCCAAATGGATTTTTTTAGTGACCCATCTATATGCTGCCCATAGGAGAAACGCTCTAGTTAAAACACACACACACACACACACACACACACAAATTAAGGCAAATAGATGGGAAAAGACATACCATGCAAACAGTAAACAAAAGAGAGCTGATTTGCTCCTACTTGATATCAGACAAAGTAGTAGACTTTAAGATAAGAATTGTTACTAGAGACAATAAATAGTCATTTTTCATTTTAAGAATAATATGCAATTATTAAAGATCACATATATGCAGCTAACAAAAAGGCCCTAAAATATATGTAGCAAAAACTGTCAGAAATAGTTCAACAGTTAAATAGTTGGATACTTCATTACCCTACTTTCAATAATAGAACAATTAGAAAATCAATAAAGAATGTGAGTCTTGAGGCACCTGGGTGGCTCACTTGGTTAAGCATCCAGCTCTTGATTTCTGCTCAGGTCATGATCGCATGGTTCATGAGATCAAGCCGTATGTCTGGCTCTGCACTGACAGCATGGAGCCTGTTTGGGAATCTCGCTCTGCCCCTCCCCTGCTCATGCTCTCTCTCTAAATAAATAAACGTTTTTTTGTTTCTGTTTTTGAGAGAGAGAACCCAGGAAGGACAGAGGGGGAGAGAGAGGCAGAGAGCAAGAAGTGGGGCCCACTCGAAGTGGGACTTGAGCTCACCCAAAGTGGGACTGAAGCTCACCCCATGTGGGACTTGAACTCACAAACCATGAGATCATGACCTGAGTCTAAGTCGATACTTAATGACTGAGCCACCCAGGCACCCTAAACATTTTTTTTTTTTAATGTGAGTCTTGAACACTTTAAACTAATGATTATACACCTGACATATATCTATTATACTCCACCCTCCTCAGGGTGCATGTGGCATATTCTTCAGGATAGACCATACATTAGGGTACAAAATAAGTCTTCAGTAAATTTTAAATAGTTAAAATCATAGAAAGTACTTTTTCTGATCTCAGTGGAATGAAAGTAGAAATCAATAACAGGAGAAGAAATAGGAAATTCATAAATAAGTAAAATTAAAGAATACATTTTTAACCAATGGATCCAAGAAGAAATCATAAGAGAAACTAGAAAGTATCTTGTGACAAATGCAAGTGAAAACACAGTACCAAATTTTTGAGGATACAATGGAAGCATTACTCATAGAGAAATGTATAGTTGTAAGTGCCTATGTTTTTTAAAAAGAAAGAAAGATCTGAAATCAATAATCTCACCTCCTAACTTAAGGAATTAGAAAAAGAAGGGCAAACTAAGCCCAAGGCAAGCAAATCAAAAATGATAATAGATATTAGAATGGAAATAAAGGGCATAGAGAATAGAAAATACAGTAGAAAAAGTAAGGATAACAAAAGTTGGTTCTTTGAAAAGATCAAGAAAAGTAACAACCTTTAACTAGACTGACCAAGAGAAAATACAGAAAGGACTTAAATTACTAAAATTAGGAATGAAAGAGGGGATGTAACTGCCAATCTTACAAAAACATAAAGCATTATAAGAGAGCACCATGAACAATTGCATGACAGCAAATTATGTAACTTAAGAATGGACAAATTCATAGGAAAACATAAGCTACTGCAATGGGCACGATAAATAGATATGAATAGATCTGTAAAAGTAAAGAGATAAAAAATAAGTAATCAGAAAACTTCCAACAAAGAAAAGCCCAGGACCAAATGGCTTCACTGATGACTTCTAGCAAATATTTAAAGAATTAACACCAGTCCTTTATAAACTTTTATGAAAACTAGAACAGCAAACATATATCAACTTAGTCTATGAGGCCAGTATTGTCTGTTACCAAAACCAATCAAAGACATTACAAGAAAAGAAAACTGCACAGCAATATCTCTTACAGGTATAGATGCAAAAATCCTCAACAGAAAAGTAGAAAACTGAATCCATCAACTTACTAAAAGAATTATACACAGTGACCAAGTGGAATTTATCCTGGGAATGCAAGGTTGATTCAAAATCCAACCAATTGTGTTGGTCCAACTAAATTAAATCAGTATATACCATATTAAGCAGAATAAAAAACATCTTCTCAAGATGAGGAAAACATTGACAATATCCAACACATTTTCATGATTAAACCCCTCAAAGCAGAAATAGAAGGACATCTAAGGCAAACCTATAGTTAACATCTTAATAGTAAAAGACTGACGGTCAGAGGACAGATACCATATGGAGATCCTGAGAAATTTAACAGAAGACCATGGGGGAAGGGAGGAGGAAAAGGTTACAAACAGAGATGGAGGGAGGCAAACTACAAGAGACTCTTAAATACAGAGAACAAACTGAGGGTGGATAGAGGGGTGGAGGAGAGGGAAAAATTAGTGATGAGCACTGAGGAGGGCGCTTGTTGGGATGAGCACTGGGTGTTGTAGGTAAGCCAATTTGACAATAAATTATATTCATTAAAGAAAAATAAAGACTGAAACTTTGCCCCTATGTTTGATAACAAGATAAAGATGTTCACTCTCACCACTTGTATTTAGTACTGTATTAGAGGCTCTACACAGGGCAATTAGGCAAGGAAAAAAAAATTATTTGGACTGGAAAAGAATTAAAATTATTTTAAAATTTGCAAATGACATGATAGTCTACATGGAAATTTATATATAACCATAAAATATAACTAATAGAGTAAGTTACAAAAGTATAATGAAAGTATACAAAAACCAATCACTTTATACAGTGGGAATGAATAATCCAAAAATGAAACTAATAAATTCTATTTGCCCATTGTAATAGTGTTGTGACAAATGGTAGCTACATTTGTTGTAAGTATAGTATAATGTATAGACTTGTCAAATAAGTTGTCACTTATCACTGGGTTGTAAACCTGAAACTCATATAACACTGTGTTTCAACTGTATACTTCAATAAAAATAAATATTTTTTCATTTATAATAACATCAAAAAGAATAAGATACTTAAGAGTAACCTTAACAAAAGAAATGCAAGACTTATACACTGAAAGCTACAAAACATTGTTGAAAGAAATTTCTAAATGAATGGAAATTTCTGTGACAATGAAGGGGAAGACTTACTGTTAAGGTAGCAACATTCAGTGCAATCCCAACCAAAATCCCAGGTGAATTTCTTGCAGAAACTGAGAAACTGATCCTAAAATTTACATGGAAATGGAAAGAAACCCAGAATAGTCACAAAAATCTTGAAAAAGAACAAAATTGGAGAACTGACAATTCTCAATTTCAAACTTACCGCAATGCTACAATAATTGAGACTGTGTTGTACTGAGATCATATAGACATGTAGGACAGTGGGTAGAATTGAAGGTCCAGAAACTAACCTCCATGTTTATAGTGAGCTTATTTTTGACAAAAGTGCCAAGAGAGTGAGAGAGAGTGTTAGAGGGGGAGGGGCAGAGAGAGAGGGACATTCGGATCTGAAGCAGGCTCCAGGCTCCTAGCTATGAGCACGGAGCCCAATACAGGGCTCAAACTCACCAACCTCAAGATCATGACCTGAGCCAAAGTTGGATGCTTAACTGACTAAACCATCCAGGCACCCTGGTAGACAATTGTTTCTTAAATCTGACATCAGCAGCACAACTTTAAAAATTAGATAAATTGGACTTTATCAAACTTTCGTTTCACTTTGTTAAAACTTTTGTTCTTCAAAGAATGCTAAAAAATAGAAGAGAACTCACACATGTGAGAAAATATTTGCAAATCCTATGTCTAAGAATGTAGTATCCAGAACATATAAAGAACTCTTATAATTCAACAATGAAAAAATAAATAATGCAATTTAAAAATGGACTTTGAATAGACATTTCTCCAAAAGAGATACACAAATGTTCAGTATGCACATGAAAATATGTTCAACATCACTAGTTGTTAGGGAAATGCAAATCAAAACCACAGTGAAATGCCACTTCACATTTCCTAGAGTACATTTAATGAAGAAGGTGGATAATAACAAATGTTGATGAGGATATGGAGAAATTGGAAATTTCACACAACACTGGCAGGAATGTAAAACTGTGCAGCTGGTTCAGACAAAAGTGTGACAGTTCTTCAAAAAGTTAACATTGAATTACTGTACTGAATACTTCATTCCTATTTAGATTCATATGAAAACTTGGACCCAAATGTCCATAGCAGCATTATTCATAATAGCCAAAAGGTGAAAACAGCCCAAATGCACGCTAACTTATGAATGGATAAATACAGTGGAATATTATTCAGCTATAAAAAGGAATAAAGTGACACAAGTAGTCTGGAGAAAACATCATGCTAAGTGAAAGAATCATGCTGTATGTTGCATGATTCCAGTTATATGAACTTTCCAAAATAGGCAAATTATAGAGACAGTATGTTAGTGGTTTCCAGGGGATCGGGGAAATAATTGATAAATGAGAGTGACTGATTGACACTGGATTTCTTTTTGGTAAGATAAAAATGTGTGGTAGATAGTGGTGTAGGTTGCACCACTTTGTAAATGTACTAAAAATCACTAAATTATACACTTAAAATTTTTTAAATAATTTTTAAAATTAAAAAATATTTTAACAAACCAAATCTAACAATCTATAAAAAGAATATTACACCATAACAACATGTGGTTATCTTAGTAATGAAAATCTGGGTCTGTATTTAGAATTTTGCCTATGTGATCTACCATGTTAACATTTTAAAGAAAGAGAACTACATGATTATATCAGTTGGTGCTTCCCAAGTTTGTTTACAAAATTAAACATTCATTCAAGATAAAAACTCATTAAACTACAACAAAGATCATCTACATAAAATATACAACTTATATGACATTGAAGGTAAAAATAATTTGGGTAGCTAAGTAAGATTTTGGAAAATATTTCCTATAAATGTTTGGCTTACAAAATAGAATCCATATAAACATTTTTTGACATAAGTTATCAAGAGTTGGCAAGAGTAGAAGAATTTTAATATACCTCCTTTGGTACATTGTATTGAGCTGTTTCTATAATCTTGCTCATACTAACAAGGCTTGGTTGAAGGAATATACCGCTGACATATCACCGATTTTTCTTAATCTTCTATCTGTCTCACAAGAAGTCTGGCTTTTATTTTCAGTTATTTTTGTTTAATTTTTCTCCCTATTCTTTATAGGTGTATTCGACACAAAAATGATTGGGGAGCTCTTATTCTAGTTGATGATCGCTTTAGCAATGACCCAGCTCGATATATATCTGGTAAGATTCTCAACTGGGCTTAGAGTAAGAATCAATAATAGTCACTGGTATTTAAT
Source organism: Helogale parvula (assembly GCA_004023845.1). Classification (NCBI taxonomy): domain Eukaryota; kingdom Metazoa; phylum Chordata; class Mammalia; order Carnivora; family Herpestidae; genus Helogale; species Helogale parvula. The sequence continues at coordinate 252,223 of PJEM01000799.1, forward strand.
AACTACTGGTTGTTGTTGTTGTTGTTGTTGTTAGTATTTATTTTTGAGGGAGGGAGAACACAAGCCAGGGAAGGGCAGAGAGAGATGGAGACACAGAATCTGAAGCAGGCTCCGCCCCACACTGTCAGCACAAAGCCTGATGTGGGGCTGGAACTCATGAACCTGTGAGATCATTACTTGAACCGAAGTTGGACACTCAACCAACTGAGCCACCTACGTGCCCCTAATAACTGCTGGTTTTAAAGAAAAATTTTGGAGAGGGGACCTGAGTGGCTCAGTCAGTTAAGCATCCGACTTTGGCTCCAGTCATGATCTTGCGGTTCTTAAGTTCAAGCCCTGAATTGGGCTCTGCATTGGGATTGGGATTCTTTCTCTCCCTCTGTCTCTCTGCCCCTTCCCCACTTGCATGCTCTCTCTCAAATAATTAAGTGATTTTTTTTTAACTGAGGGGGGGGCATATTTTTAATAGATCAAATATGAAAAAATTCACATCGACAGGAAATCTAGCTTTTTAATGCTTATGTGTTTACAAAAAAATCTTTATAGAGGAGAATCTAGTTACTAACACAGTATTAATCAGTTAGGTTCCTTCAATTTCATAGAATGTGGGACTTAGTTCAGTAACAGTAATTATTAATTTATCATTGTCAGGGGAAAGGCTGTTCACAGAAATGAATTTTCCAAAAAATAAGTTTTTATATTTAAGCACATAAGCACATCTTCTTTGGCTGCTTAGGATTCTTTATTCTTTCATTCTTGATTATACTAAAGTTTGTTGATTGTTTTTTGTTTCTTTAGAAATGCTTCAGCTGTTATAGAGTTCATGTTAGACTAGTATTTTCTAAAAGAAAAAAAGCTCCACTGTAGGCCTCAAGATTAAGTAGATGGTCGTTCTTTCCCATCTCAGATGAACAAATATTACGTGCCTATGGTTTTGATCCAGTATTCACACAGTCCCTTTAGAGACTTTACCAGGAATCCGTCTGTTATTAAAGAACTGTTGGAAATACTTGCATCTTTATTATCTTCAAAGCTAAAAAGTTCATACCACAATGATAAAAAGAGATGGGAACTTTTAAATTTGTTTCAGATAAGCTACCTATGGGTATAGACTCTGCTTTTTCAGTTTCAGAGCCTAATATTTGGTTTGGCATTAAAATGTATGCACCTGGATTAAAGCAGCAAGGACTGCTTTTATTAGTCTTTTCTGCTCTTTCCATGTAAAGCAGCCCATTGCACCTAGGGCCAGACAGAACTGAAAGCAAAATGTTAAGTGCTTCTGTTTAGTCAGCAGGTGGAGCTCAGATTCTTTGAGTTTTCAAAAGCAAACTGATGTTTTATACTGAAAAGGCTTTCTTTGATTACAAAAGTTCCACACGTGAAAGAGGCGAGTATAATACTAAAAATTTTCAATTTTAGAAAAGTTTCATGCTTAATCAGTATAATTATTTTCCCCCAACCAAACAAAACAAAGAACTTTAAGGGAAATCCTTATTTAAAATGTTCTTCTAGGGGCACCTGGCTGGCTCAGGGTTGATCTTGGGGTTGTAAGTTCAAGCTCCACATTGGGTGTAGAGATGATTTAAAAATAAAATCTTTAAAAAGTTAAAAATTAAATGTTCTTGTCAAATGTTTTCTTAACTTCAGTTAAAAAATGCAAAGTCTGAAAAGTTTTTTTTATTTGAACATCTAGAACTTCTTACCTTATAGTTCAGACTTGTTGAATTTTTAAAAGATTTAATTATTTTAAAAAATTTTTTATGGTTTGACTCCTTTCAGTTTGTAACTATTTTTTTTCCCTCCCTTCCCCATGGTCTTCTGTTAAGTTTCTCAAATTCCGCATAGGATTGAGAACATAATATATCTGTCTTTCCCTAACTGACTCATTTCACTTTGCATAATAACTCTCCAGTTCCATCCACATTATTGCAAATGGCAAAATTTCATTCTTTGTCATTGCCGAGTAGTATTTATTCCAAGCTAACTTGAAAATAAATTATATCTTAAAAAATAATTGTTTTAATTTTATTTTAGAGAGAGTGCGCAAGCAGGGAAGAGGGGCAGAGGTTGAGACAAAGGATCTCAAGCTGGCTCCATGCTCAGCCCTGAGCCCAAGGCAGGGTTTGATCTCACCACCTGAGCCAAAATCAAGAGTCAGACACTTAGCTGACTGAGCCACTCACATTCCCCTAAAGATTTTATTTGATTTGATTTGAGAGAGAGAGAGAGCGCCAATGTAGGGCTCAAACTCAAGAACCATGAGACCTCAGCCAAAGTCTGAGGCTTAATCGACGGAGCCACCCAGGCACCCCTGAAGATTTTATTTTTTAATTAGTCTCTATACCCAATGTGAGGCTCAAACTTCAACACCAAGATCAAGAGTCGCATGTTCCACCTACTGAGCCAGCTAGGCACTGGCGAGATTTTTTAAATTAAGAATTTTTCATTATTTCTGTATGGTTTTTATTTATTTTCTCTGAGACTCATAAAAGTGTGAAATCTTTCTATCTAGACAATAATAGCACAACAACATACAAATTCCTTTTGATGGCTAATTTTTATTTAAAGTCAATTTACATTAACTACAGAACTCAATTCATTTTGCATTAAATATAGAAAAACTCCATTAATAAAAAACTAAAGGAATGTATTTGAAATGATTGTATAGGAGTTAAAGTTGCTTGAAGCCCTGCCTCATTTTCCTTTTAACTTAAAATGCCACAATGACTTTTTAAATTACTCCAGAAGATGATGATAGTGTTAGTAACACCAACAGAGAATATTTATTTTCTAAAAGTGAATATCTGATTTAGAATTTCATCCTGAAATGAGCCATACTACAAAATACCTATACTTTTAAAATGGTTCAAGGTTTTACAGTTTTCATATGTCATAGGTCAGATCATGTCCCTTACAACTTAATTATTTACGTATTAAAAAATATAAATATTCAAATAGGACATGATTTTTCCATGATAACATTATTATTCCTTTCATTTCCAGGATAGTTTCGAATTGGGGGAGAAGAGGAATAAAAAACCTATGAAACTGGAATCTTGAATTTATTTTTGTGAAGGGAGTCAAAGTTAGAAAGTTGGAGTGGAAGATTGTGTTGTTTATAATCTTTAGTTTCTCTAAAAGTGTAGGCTATATTTGTGGGGAATTATGATGAAATTAAATTTACCTTGTCTTCCCTGTCACTCTAAACTGACAAATAATACATTTCTCCCAATTCACTCTGCTCCCACTCCCTCTTCCCCTCCGGTTGACAGTCACTGCATGTAAAGAAAAATGGTACTGATACATGAGGAATAATGAGCATAGTGCACATGGGAAGATTTTTAGGCAGGAAAAATATTGAGAATCTTTTTTTTTCCTGTTTAAATCCATTAGTTAACATATATTGTAATAATGGTTTTAGAAGTAGAATTTAGTGATCCATCACTTAAATATAACACTCGGGGCTCATCCTAACAAGTGCCTTCCTTAGTACCCGTAGCCCAGCTTCCCACTCACCTCACTTCCAGCTACCTTAGTTCTTGTATTTCAGTCTCTTAGGGGTGCATGGGTGGCTCAGTCCGTTAAGCATCCAACTCTCAATTTCAGCTCAGGTTATGGTCTCATGATTTATGGGTTCAAACCCCACATCAGACTGACAGTCTGGAGTCTGCTTAGGACTTTCCCTCCTCTCTGTGCCCCTCCCCTGCTCGCTCTCTGTCTCTATCAGTCTCTCAAAATAAATACATAAACTTAAAAAAAAAAAAAACTCCTATGGTTTGCCTCCCTGTCTCTTTTTATCTTCTTTTTCCTTTTCTTCCCCTGTGTTCATCTTTTTGTGTCTTAAATTCCACATATGAGTGAAATCATATGGTATTTGTCTTTCTCTGACTGACTTAGCATAATACATTCTAATTCCATCCACGTTGTTGCAAATGGCAAGATTTTGTTCTTTTTGATCACCATTATATATGTATAATGGTGGATATCTTCTTTCTCCATTCATCATCTGTCAGTGGGCATTTGGGCTCTTTCCATAATTTGGCCCTTGTGGATAGCATTGGGAGGACATGTGCTCCTTCGAATCAGCATTTTTGTATCCTTTGGATAAATACCTAGTAGTGCAATTGCGGGTCATAGGGTAGCTCTTGTTTTAATTTTTTGAGGAACCTCCATACTTTTTTCTAGAGTGGTTGTACCAGTTTGCATTCCCACCAACAGTGCAAAAAGCATTCCTCTTTCTCCACATCCTCACCAACATCTGTTGTTTCCTGAGTTTTTAATTTTACCCATTCTGATTTGTATTTCCCTCATACTGTGTGATGTTGAGCATCTTTCCATGTGTCTGTTAGCCATCTGGATGTCTTCTTTGGAAAAGCATCTGTTCATGTCTTTTGCTCATTTCTTCACTGGATTATTTGTTTTTTGGGTGTTGAGTTTGATAAGTTCTTTATAGACTCTGGATACTAATACTTTAGTTGAGATGTTATTTGCAAACATATTCTCCCATTCCATCAGTTGCTTTTTAGTTTTGTTGATTGTTTCCTTTGCTGTGCAGAAGCTTTTTATCTTAATGAGGTCCCTATTAATAGTTCATGTTTGCCTTTGTTTCCTTTGCCGCCAGAGGTGTGTCTAGTAAGAAGTTGCTACACCGAAGTCAAAGAAGTCATTGCCTGTTTGTTAATGGTTTTAATGGTTTCTAGGATTTTAATGGCTACTTGTCTTACATTTAGGACTTTCATCCATTTTTGTTTATTTTTAATTTTTTTAATGTTTATTTATTTTTGACACAGAGACAGAGCACAAGGGGGAAGGGACAGAGAGAGAGGGAGACACAGAATCAAAATAGGCTCCAGGCTCTGAGCTGTCAGCACAGAACCCGACGTAGGGCTCGAACTCACAGACTGCAAGATAATGACCGAAGCTAAAGTCAGACACTCAACCAACCGAGCCACCCAGGCACCCCCATTTTGAGTGTATTTTTGAGTGTGGTGTAAGAAAGTGGTCTAGGTTCATTCTCCTGCATGTCACTGCATTAACCATTTGCTGAAGAGACTGCCTTTTTTCCGTTGGATGTTCTTTCCTGTTTTGTCAAAGACTAGTTGGCCATACATTTGTGCGTCCATTTCTGGGTTCTCTGTTCTGTGCTGTTGATCTATATATCTGTTTTTGTGCCAGTATCATACCGTCTTGATTACAGCTTTTTAATCTGAAATTATGATGCCTCCAGATTTGTTTTTCTCTTTCAACATGGCTTTGGCTATGTAGGGTCTTTTCTGGTTCCATACAAATTGTTTGTTCTAGCTCTGTGAAGAATGCTGGTGTTATTTTGATAGGGATGGCATTAAATGTGTGGATTGCTTTCGGTGGTATAGACATTTTAACAATATTGTTAAATATTTGTTAAACATATTTGTTCATAAGAACAATTATGAACTCAATCCATGAGCATGGAATGTTTTTATGTCTTTTTCAATTTCTTTCATAAACTTTCTCTGGCTTATAGTGTAGCGACTTATTCGGTATACCCTAAATTCATGTAGATTACTTCATTAGAAAAATTATGTTTTTTCTTAATACATAATGCTTAGGAAACTAACCAGAATTTCTTCCCTGGGTTTACTTTTTTCCTTAGGACTTTCTAAATGGATACGGCAGCAGGTTCAGTACCATTCAACCTTTGAAAGTGCAATGGAGTCCTTGGCTGAATTTTCCAAAAAACATCAGAAAGTCATTGATGTATCCATAGAGGACACAAAGTTCATACAGGACAGTGAGTCTACACTTGAAGTGGCCTGTGTGAAGGACAATACCTTAACTTACTTATTAGAAGCAGCAAATCATCTACCACCAGAAAATCCTAGGGAGGGTGAAGCAAAAATTTGTGTCCAAGAACTACACTGTCCTAAAATAACTACAAGTCCATCTCTCCCAAGGGACATCATCTCCCAAAAGGAACAAGGTTTGAAAAGTTTTGCCTATTTACATTTGATAGAGAAGTCTTTCATTGTATCTAGTGAAATGATATTTACTGTGTGATAGATTAATTTCCTTAAATATGTTGACTTCTAATAGAAGGTGTTATCATAAAATAATAAAATAGCATGGTGTATTAGAATGGGAACAAACTTTTGTCAAGAGACCTGAGCCTATTTTCTGGTTTTCCACTCAAAACTTTGTCACTACCTAGCCTTGTGACCATGTCACATAACTTTTTTGAGTCTTAATAGAAAAAGGAATCTCTGGGGCACTAGAGTGCCTCAGCCAGGTAAGCATCTGACTCTTGATTTCAGCTCAGGTCATATCTCAGGATCACGGGATCGAACCCCGTGTCTGGCTCTGCACCTTAGGCTGAGCCTGCTTGGGATTCTCTCCCCGTCTTTCTGTCCCTCCCGTCCTCTCTCTCTCCCTCTTCCAAAATAAATAAATAAACTTTCAGAGAAAGAAAGAAAAAAGGGATCTCTGCATACCTAACCTTCAGCAAGATCTGATAAGATGATAAATATCATTGCATGGTAAAATACTGTACAAATGGCAGGTATCTTCCTAAAGGCTATATTAAAAACTGGTCTAATTGATAGATAACTTTTCTTATATAAATTTATTAACTTAGGGAAGTAAGAGTCATTTATTCTAAATAATAAAAAATAACATTTTAAGATATGTTAGAATATAATAGTCCGTGTCAGGGATTGGCAAGGTATTGCTTATGGACCAATTTAGCCATCTGTTCTTGTATATCAAGTTCCATGGTACGTAGCCACATCCATTCCGTGATGTGTGGTACACAGTAGCAGTTGAGTCATAGTATATTTTGCACTAGATCCGCATAAGTACTTACATACCTTGGAGATATTGTGGGTCTCGTTCCAGACCACCACAATAAAGCGAGTATCAAAACAAATGAATTTTTTGGTTTTGTAGTGCATATAAAAGTTAGTTTACATTATATAAATACTATAGTCTCTTAAGTGTGTAATAACATATGTCTTAAAAATAATGTATGTACCTTAATTTAAAAAACTTTATTGCTAAACAGTGCTAACCATCAACTGACTTTTCAACAAGTCATCATCTTCTTACTGGTGGAGGGTCGTGCTTCGGTGTCTCTGGTTGCTAACTGATCAGGGTGGGGTGGTTGCTGAAGGCTGGGGTGAATGCAGCAATTTTTAAAATAAGACCACGATGAAATTTGCCACATCAAAATTGACTTTTTTTTTATGAAAATTGACTTTTCACTCACAAATGATTTCTCTATAGCACACAATGTTGTTCAATAGTATTTTTCCAAATTAGAACTTTCAAAATTGGAGTCAGTCCTCTCAAACTTTGCTGCTACTTCATTAAGTTTATGTAATATCCTAAATTCTTTGTAGTCATTTCAACAACTTCATAGCATCTTGACAAGGAGTAGATTTCATCTCAAGAAACCACTTTCTTTGCTAATGCAGTTCCTCTTCCATTGAAGTTTTCTTATGAGATGGCAGTAATTCAATCATATTTTCAGGCTTCACTTCTAATTCTAGTTCCTTGCTATTTCCATCACATCTCCACTAAAGTCTTTTTTTTTAATGTTTTATTTATTTTTGAGAGAGAGAAAGACAGCATGAGCAAGGGAAGGTCAGAGAGAGAGAGGGAGACACAGAAACTGAAGACAGGCTCCAGGCTCTGAACTAGCTCTTAGCACAGAGCCTGACACGGGGCTCGAACCCACGAACCGCAAGATCATGACCTGAGCCAAAGCCGGACGCTCAACCGACTGAGCCACCGAGGCACCCCTCCACTAAAGTCTTGAATCCCTCAAAGTCATCCGTGAGGATTGGAATCAACTCCTTCCAAACTCCTGTTAATGTTGGTATTTTAACTTCTTCCCATGAATTTTTTTTTGATAGTTTAATTTTTATTACATATTTGAACATGAACAAAACACATGAGAAGATTCACCCTCAAATGTAAACATTCTGTGTGCATTTGGCCCCAATAATAAACCAGTTATGTTAAATACCAGAGACTTAGAGTTTGGAAAAATAAAAATTAGGACAACATTTAAAAATTATTACATAGTGCATACATTCTTGGAATGTATTAAGTATCAGAATTTCCACCTGGTTTTCCATATCTACTCTTATTTCTGCCTGTATACCCACATTCAAACTCTTATCTCCACCCATAGACAACAACTGTAGCTCTAATCTGCACTGAGTTCAATCATCCCTCTGGACCTTAACAATGTTTCCATCATTTGGTCCGACTTCACCACTGCTATTTAGCAAATAGCAAAGGCCTATCAGAGATGGACGTGGCTGACACACTCCCATCTATTTCAAGCCACAGAATCCCAATAGGTCAGAAGACTTGCCCTCCTCTGGACCCAATTTCTTGTCGTGTATCATGACAGTAATGATTTCATAAACTTTCTTTCAAGGTTGGTCCTGACAGCATCTTCCATAGCTCACCTGATCCAGCGTTTAGTCTTCTCTGACTATAGATTCATATTGAGCAGTACCAATGAAGTAGTAGCTCATCACCCTAGGATTCTGAGGTCTAAATTTCATAGGATCAAGGAGTATTTGCTAACCAATCTAGACAATAAATGGAAAAACACTATAATATTAATAAAATTGGCAATCATTGCTTCATAGGATCAAAGCTGCCCTCGGATCTGGAAGGTGAATAGAGCTTGAATGTTTTATTTGATACTATGTGACTCAGAAATACATAGCTTTCTTTAAAGATAGTGCCACAGAAATACCCCTCCCAGTCTCCTGATTCGTATTCTAAATGTGGTAAAATGCTCATTTATTTCAATACTAACCTAATTTTTTCAACTTAGCCTATCTTTGAGTTTTCTTGCCTTTGCAGAAATGGGAGTTTCTTTTAGCTAAAGAGAGTATTAAGGAAATGGGGGAAGAGGGGGGACCAACAACAATAGTAAAATTATTCATTTTCTATATTCCTTTAAAAAAATTCTCCCGAGTTTTACTGTGAAAAGCCAATGAATAGCAATTCTTCATGAAACTGACTGGATTAAGAGATGAGAATAGACTTACTTAGAAACATAAGAGTCAACCTCAAATAAAATTAATAATAATAATAATAATAGATTCAACCCCATTGTGTGTACATTTCCAGGAAAATTTTATGCATTCTATTCTAAGCTCTTAGCCTTAGGTAAATAGACTCATAAGTGGAAATATGCCATTTTCAGCCCTAGAAGCAGCATCATAGTCCATTAACAAAATAATGCAGAAAATGGGTAGGTAAATGAATTTACAACATAAAATGTGCTGGTGATGAACCTACTAAAGTAACATAAGTGAGGTTTACAGTATTTTTTTTTACCAGGAAGCCCAATTGTAAACTTTTGCATTAAACTACCGCCCCTCCCCCAAAACCTAACCAACCACACAAGCAAAAATCATGGTTTATGACCGTAAAGTCATGAAGAATTTGTACTGCATGGCTCTTTGTTTGGGTGGTTTTCAAAATAAGACACGAGCTGCATTAAATAACTTCGCTGATTTCTCCGTCTTGAATCACTGCCAGTTCTGGAACTTCATTCATGCTCAGAACCTTTGCATTAGAGCAAATCTGGGAAGTGGCAACTAACAGATAAAACTGTCACATCAAAGGTGTTCTGGTTTGCGACTGGACTGAATTTCCAAACAAAAGTGGGTGAGGGATGGAACAGAGGCAATATGCTGCTACAGAGCCCAAAAGGAGTTTGAGGCACAAGTGGAAAGCATCTTTTCAACAGCTGAAGGAAGCCCCCTCCATTTAGTAAACTCCAAAGTGAAGATAAGGATCTCATCACTGACTGAGTCAATCCATGAATGCAGAGTAGATTCAGTGGGTCAAATCCAGCAGGCAGGAGAGATGGTGGCCCTTCCTTACATTTTGTCTGTGCTTTAATTACATGATTTATAAATTCAGAAATATGGTTCCATGGTGCCAGTGGACAACCTTTCTTCAAAAAGTAGCGAAATACTGAAAGTTTCTCATACTTCAAGCAGTATGCCAAATGAAGTTCATTTAGCTGGGTTCTGTATTCAAAAGAATATTCACAATTCCAAAAAACTCACAGTCCTTTTGGAAAGCTATACACATGGGAGAACTGAATCCAGAGATGAGGCACATCTGGGCATCTGGATGTAGCCATGTTGGAGGAACATTTCTAGGCACTCTTCATGCCCTCCGAACACTGCAGAGTAAACGGGGCTCGCTTTGTTTGGCCCATGTACAAACCCAGTTGGTAAGTGGTATTAAGAAGTCTAAGATTTTTGTATGGACCATTTGTGCAGCTGCATGAATAGGCAACTGCCAATAGCCCTCATTACAGTAAAGATCAGGATCTGCCCAGGTGAACAGCAAAAGCTCTACACATGTTGTGTGGCCCTCTGGAGCGCCAATGAATAAGGGAGTAGCTCCCTCCAGTGTTTGACAGTTATTTGTACATGATAGCCACAAATAAAAGTATGATTCCAAAGTCATCCTGGCATTCCTTGTTTGCTCCTTTTTTAAGAAGCAATTTTATGATCTCAGCATCTTCCTGAAAAGTAGCCTGATGTAAAGCACTGCATCCACGCACAGCACGGGATCCGTTAACGTTTGCTCCGTGTCGAAGCAACAGCTTTAATACATCTGTTCCTTTTCAACAGCTAAAAACAGTGACATGGATTTCTCTGAAATAGTGACATTCGGATCTGCCCCAGCTTCTAAAAGAGTGTGTACTCTCTTCCAATGTCCTTGACTTGCAGCAAGGTGTGCAGAACCCCTCAAACATCTTTGTCTTAATGTAGTTTTCAGATGAATCTGCGTGAATTAACATCCGTAAACATTCTACGGAGTTGTGATAAGCTGCTTTGTGAATCGGTATCCATCCCCCGTTATCAGCAACGCTAACCCTGTGTCCCTTTTTGAGCAGTTTTCTTAAGACTGTAACATTGCCATCCCCATATCAGATAAAGGGCTAGTATCCAAAATCTACAAGGAACTCCCCAAACTCCATACTTGAAAAATGAATAATCCAGTGAAGGAATGGGCAGAAGATCTGAGCAGACGCTTCTCCAAAGAGGACATCCAGATGGCCAACAGGCACATGAAACGATGCTCAGCGTCACTCATCATCAGGGAAATACAAATCAAAACCACACTGAGATACCACCTCACACCGGTCAGAGTGGCTAAAATGAGCAAATCAGGAGACTATAGATGCTGGCGAGGATGTGGAGAAATGGGCACCCTCCTACACTGTTGATGGGAATGTAAAGTGGTGCAGCGTCTCTGGAAAACAGTGTGGAGATTCTCAAAAAACTATCAGTAGAACTCCCCTATGACCCGGCAATACCACTGCTAGGGATTTACCCAAGGGATACAGAAGTGCTGATGCATAGGGGCACATGTACCCCAATGTTCACAGCAGCACTGTCAACAATAGCCAAATCATGGAAAGAGCCTAAATGCCCATCACCTGATGAGTGGATCAAGAAGATGTGGTATATATATACAATGGAGTACTATATGGCAATGAGAAAGAATGAAATCTGGCCATTTATAGCAAAGTGGATGGACCTCGAGGGTGTCATGCTAAGCGAAGTAAGTCAGGCAGAGAAGGACAGATGCCATATGTTGTCACTCATAGGTCTAGCAGGAGAAACCTAGTAGGAGACCATGGGAATGGGAAAGGAGGGAAAAGAGTTGGGGAGAGAGAGTGAGGCAAATCATGAGAGACTTTTGAATGCTGAGAACAAACTGAGGGCTGAAGAGGGAGGGGGAAAGAGGTGGGGTGCTGATGGTCATGGAGAGAGAGACTTATGGGGAAGAGCACTGGGTGTTATATGGAAACCAACTTGGTAATAAACTATTGATAAAAATAAATAAGTCAAAGGATGCATAAAAACAGTAAAAAAAAAAAAAAAAAAAAAGCCTTCCCTGACAGCAAGTCCAACCATGGAGCATGTGTCAGAATAAGCCTCTATAAAATCCCTTCTTTTGACCAGTCAGCTCTCGGTACTGCCACTTCTGCGCAGAAACACCTGTTCCGAGGCGGGGTCTTCCGAAGTCTGCTCCCCAGAGGCCACTCAAATCATGAATGTTCTTAATGGCATCTAGAATGGCGAATCCTTTCCAGAAAGTTTTCAATTTGTTTTTCCCAGGTCCATCAAAGGAATCACTGTGGCAGCTGTTGCCTTACAATAATGTCTTTCTTAAATAATAAGAGTTGAAGGTCAAAATTACCCCTTGATTTATGTTGGTTTTCAACATGTCTTCCTCACTAAGCATATCATTTCTAGCTTTTGATTTGAAGTGAGAGACAAAAGTAAATAAAATGAGAGGCATGTAACTCTTGTTACTTAGAAGTCATTGTAGGATTATTAAATAGCCTAATTTCAATATTGTCGCATTTCAGAATAGGGAGGCCTGAAGAAAGGGAAAGAGATGGGCGAACGGCTGGTCAGGGGAGCAGTCAGAACACACACATCTCTCTATTAAGTTCACCATCTATATGGCATGGTTTATAGTGCCCCAAAACAATTACAATGGTAACATCAAAGATCACTGGTCCCAGATGAGCATATCAAATATAATGAAAAAGCTCTAAATATTGCAAGAATTACTAAAATGTGACACATAGACATGAAGTAAGCAAATGCTTTTGGAAAAAATTTGCTTATAGGCTTGCTCGATGCAAGGTTGCAACAAACTTTGAATTTGTAAAAAATGCAGTATCTGCAATGTGCGGTAAAGCAAAGTGCAATAAAAAGAGGTATGCCTGTAGTTGCAACAGATACAATATGACCCACAAAGCCTAAAATATTTACTGCCTGGCAATTATAGAAAAAAAAATTGTCAAACTGTGGTCTATATCATTGGATACCATTTTAATTGTTTTAACTAATATATGATAATTTAATATATCATGTATTAAATATTTACTTCATAGTAAATGGTGTTTTGTTTTTTAAATAAATGTCATAGTGAATGCAAAGCCATTAGACTGGTAATCAGGAAACCTGAGTTCTAGTTGGGCCTGATTACTAACCAATTTTGTAACTTTAAAACAAATAATTTAGTCCTTGTGGTTGCTGGTTTCCTTTAGGAAATTAATCTAGGTCAGTTCTTCCCAATCACTGGTTAGTGGATTTTCAAGGCAGATTTTTATAGTGTATTTCTTCCATTACTCAGCCCTCTTCCTATTCCTTTTTACCCCTCCTTTTCTCATTCACTCCGCAAGCCCCTGGTGTGGAATTTGATAGTTTACCAGACAGCATTATAACTTGGGCTCAGAATCACTGGGGACCTAGGATTCCTTTCAGAGCTCACATTTTGTGCTTTATGTTCTAAGACGAAGTTCTGCTACTATTGGTTGTCAGCTCTCAATCACGATCCCTACAGTTACTTCATTATTTTTAACAAAAATTACTTTAATGTAACAATTATTTATATTAGTCAGGAATGTAAAATTAACGCTCTTAAATTTTTGTATTTATAGATGATCCTGTATTATTGGAAGAGTCTGCCCAGACAATGAAAGCAGAAAAAATTGTGATTTCCAGATCGACAAGCCCAATCTTCAACAAACAGACAAAGAGAGTTAATTGGTCTAGCTTTAATTCTTGGGGACATTATATTACTGATGCAATTCTGACTGCAGCACCTAAAATCAGGTCACGAGAGGACTGTGCCTCTAGGGCTTCCCCTTTTGAAACAGAAAAGGAATGTAAAACAGTTTTTCCACTCACTGATAAATGTGAGTCCTCATCTCTGATGGTAAACACATCAGTTGGACCATGCCCTCAATCAGAAATCATTATTTCATCAATAAAGATTGATGCTACCTTTCATAAAGAAAATTATTCCAAACAGCCATTCTATGAAGAAGCCCTGGATCCGGACATTGAGTCGTCTCTAGTTAGTGAAGAAGCTAAACTTTCCGCTTCACGTAGAGCTTCTGACATAGAAGCAGAAGATGAATCTATCTATTTTACACCTGAGCTTTATGATCCTGAAGATACAAATGAAGAAAAAAATGAACAAGTTGAAAGTGATAGAGATAATAGATGTGCTAATGATTCAAATTGCATTTTAGCTGAAGATCTTTTTGAAATTAGAACTGAGGAAGGAGTAGAGTCAGTCCAAGAAATAAAAGCTGAGGGTTGCACAAAGTTGAATGGACTCATGCATATTAAAGAAAGTAAAATTGATGACAATATAGTAATGTAAGAACAACTCATATAAATACATTGGGCCTGGGGAAAACTTGTGAAACAGATATAAAGAATATTAAACAGTCTCCTTCCAGACAATAAACGTGTGTTCCCTGGTGATAGGTAATGATACTTAACTGTCACACTCTAAAAATGTGTTGTCATGCTTATGTTAAACTCTATTATAAATGACAGTTTATACATTGGATAAGTGGTATAGTTTTTTTTTTATATTTTTCACTTTAATTCATTGTTAGAGTTTTTAAAAGTCTATATTCAGAATGTTTTATTATTCTTGAGTTTTGATAAAGCGATTCATACAAAATATTTTCCTCCAACAAGTCTTCCTTAGCTGAACACAATTTAAAAATTAACCAATGTGAAAGACATGTAGTTTCCTAGGGTACCATCTGTTTTTATACTAATACATAAAAATGAATAACAGTCTAATCCAGCCATATTTCAGTCATGTTTCACTTAAGTGAATATATTTACCTCAAATCAGTATATTATCTTAGAAACCAAAGTTTTGAAAAGTTTATTCCTGTATCAAACTGCCTACTTAGAAGGAATTAAGAATTAAGAAAACTGTGTGTATTTTTAATTGATATTGCTTTACATTTTTTTATTTGATAGACCACAATCAAGCACTGAATATTAGCAAATTATGTAGTTACAGAATGTCAAATGAACGACTCCAAATTTTCAATTCTAATTATTTAGCTTCATCATTGTAGAAAAAATGGACATGTTCTTCTAGCATGAAGGTTGTGATTATATAACTACTGCTGAAAAATGTTCTCTTATAGCTCACTAAATTCTTCTGTAATTTTTTACTCTGTTTATGTATTCGTGAATGAAGCTGTATTTCTGACCAAAAATGGTTATAAAGGATGCATTTCTCTGTCATCATTCCAAAAATGCATTCACTCATCTTTTTCTAAGAAACATCTCTTATTCAGTGGATATTTAGGCTTCGTGTGAGCGATTTGAATTGAAATCTTACAAGTTGTTCAAGTCAAAATTCCCAGGAATCCAGTATTTTATATATTTGTTTGAATAAGTGAATTATTATACGTCTGTATGTTTACTTTTATTTTGAAGGTGTTTAGATTGAAAACACCTTGTTTCTATAGCAATGGATAGTACAACTGTAAGCATAGTTCAAAGAAATTTAAATGATAACTTACCAGTTAAAGTATTTATCTATAAGATATATTTGATCGCTAGTATTGTATATTTTTCTTAGTTGATCAGTGAGTAATAAGTTACAAGCACTAAAATAAAAGAAAAATTTTAAATTATTTTCTAGGTGTGAAACCATTTACCCTCTCTGATGCAGTTGCTAATCCATAGATAAGGGTAGTGGGGTAGTAGAAAAAATACCAGGTGGAAGAAAATTTGTGCTCTGTTCCTGGCTCTGCCACTAATTTGCTAAGTCTTGTTGGCAATCACTATGCCTTTTGGGAAATTAGTTTCATCTGTGAAATGTGGGATTTAGTATATAAAATCATGTAAATCCCTTCAGCTTTAAAAATCATATAATTTAATATGTTGATATTTTATTCTGAGTCAATTTTCATTTGCTTTTGTTCCAGAATGCTTAACATAAGGTAAACCAGGGGCACGTGGGTGGCTCAATAGGTTAAGCATTTGACTTTAGTTCATATCATGATCTCAGTTTGTGGGTTCCAGCCCCACATCAGGCTCTGTGCTAAGCCCAGAGCTTGGAGCCTGTTTCAGATTCTGTGTCCCCCTCTCTCTGCCCCTGCCCCACTCATGCTCTGTCTTTGTCTCTCAAAAATGAACAAACGTTAAATTTTTTAAAATAAAACTTAAAAAATAAACAGGTACCTAGGTGGCTCAGTAGGTTAAGCATCTGACTCTTGGTTTCTGCTCAGGTCATGATCTCATGGTTGGTGGGTTCAAGCCTCACATCAGGCTCTGTGCTGATGGCATGGAGCCTGCTTGGGATTCTGTCTCCGTCTCTCTGCCCCTCCCCTACTTGCTTGCTCTGTCTCTCAAAAATAGACATTAAAATTTTTTTCTTAATAAACCATTTTATAGAAAATGTGAAGTAATACTCATGCTTTAAGGAATAATTGTTTATGTGCATAGTAACTTGAGAAGAAAGATATTTTTATTTTGAGAGAGAGAGAGCAAGTGAACAGAGGAGGGGCAAAGAGAGGGAAAGAGAGAATCCCAAGCAAGCACTGAATGGTCGGCACAGAGTCCAATGCGGGGCTTGAACTCACAAACCGTAAGCTCGTGACCTAAGCCAAAGTCAGAGGCTTAACCAACTGAGCCACCCAGGTGCCCAAATATTTATTTTTAACAATGCTGTAATGAAAACATTTTTCTGCCCTTGACATTGCCTTTTGAAGAATTGGTAAATTACATGAGGAAAATTAAGCACAATACTTTTTGGTCATACCTTGGTATATTATCCAACTTAATCTGAAATTTATTCTCTCCAAAATCTAATTCTCTCTGAAGCTAAAAATTTCCATTAACTGAGAATGTATGTAGAATGTGCCACTAGCATGTAGTAATTCCAAAAAAGTATTTCAAAAATTTTGTGCAATGGCATCATTGCTGAAACAGGTACATAGTCTTGGCAACTTTGACCAGGACAATATTGCAAGAATTAAAGTACCAGTGTTTATGATAGACTAGGAGGTAGAGCATTTTAATTAGTAATAATGTACTTTTTTAAAGAAAATTTTTTAACATTTATTTTTGAGAGACAGAGATCACGAGCAGGGGAGGGACAGAAAGAGGGACACGCAGAATGTGAAGCAGGCTCCAGGCTCCTGGCTGTCAGCAGAGCCCAGTACAGAGCCCAACGCCGTGCTTGAACCCACAAACTGAGATCATGACCTGGGCCGAAGTCAGATGCTTAACCGACTGAGCCACCCAGGCGCCCCAGTAATACTGTACTTTTAAAAGAGATGTTTTAGAGAGTTAAATAAATTAAAATGTGAAAGCATATCTGGCACATGGCAAATCCTCAAATATTAGCTAGTAAATCAATCATATATCTAAAGTACACCCTTGCCTTATATGATGGCTTCCCTTTAATGATGATAGATGACAGATACATCGGAGGATAAATGTACAATAAAGAATTGTTATATAGTAGGAAGGAAAAATTATTTGGCCTGTTATTTTTAAGGCGTTGAAGATATTGTTTATCAGGGAGGCGCCTGGGTGGCTCAGTTGGTTAAGTCTCTGACTTTGGCTCAGGTCATGATCTCATGGTTCATGAGTTCAAGCCCCACCTTGGTCTCTGTACTGACAGCTCAGAGCCTGGAGCCTGCTTTGGATTGTGTCTCCCTCTCTGCCCCTCCTATGCTCACACTCTGTCTCTCTCGCTCTCAAAAATAAACATTAAAATTAAAAAAAAATTGTTTATCAGGTAATTTGCCTTACCCATTCAATGGATATATGAAATAATTATACTGAATTTAAGGGCTGAAAGTATATGAAGCATACTGGCCATGAATCAGGAAAACTACCAGTTGGAGAAAGGGCTTTATTGATGGAGAAAGGTATAATGTAAAGAGTAAATGTTTCGTGACTTTACTTTTGAAATTTAATTAAATTATTTAAAACTTTATAATCGTATTGGAAATTAATGACAGCTCATTAATAACTGCTACTATGCACTTAGTTATTACATGGTTTTTAATTTGCTGGTGTATCTAAGTTCTCATAAGGCTCTGTGGTTTTTTTTTTTTTCATTAAGAATTTTTTTTTAATGTTTAGTGTTGAGAGAGAAAGAAGGGGCAGAGAGAGCCGGAGACCCAGAATCCAAAGCTAGCTCCAGGCTGTGAGCTGTCAGCACAGAGCCCAGCGTGGGGCTCAAACCCACAAACCACAAGATCATGACCTGAGCCAAAGTCAGTGCTTAACAGACTGAGCCACCCAGGCACCCCTTGGTTTTATTCTTTTGATCTTTGTGTTTGTTAATTTTTTAAAGGGTTTTCCATATTTTTCTGCAATGACTTTGTCGTGTTATTTTTCCAAAGTAAAACACATTCAAAAATTTAATTCTTCAAGATTGTTTATAAAACTTGATGAAATCAAAGTGTCTTTTGTAAAATCACTTGAAAGACTGATTATTGTAGTTATTTAATGTCTAAGTGATGGCATTTTTTTGAATTTGATTACTACACAATTATTCTTACTCATGCCTCAGATTTATCAATGAGTTGTACCAGATTTTACTTAGACTTTATAAACTTGGTAGTTTCTTGTCTATTCTGTAGACCAATGAAGTCAATCTTTTATAAGGAGAAGGGCAGTATTAATACTGGACATTTTCATAATAAAAAAATAAATTTAATACCACATCAGACAATGAATGTCTTAAGCTAAAACCATAACATGAAGTATATGTGCAGCTATTAAATGTACAATAAAAGAACATCACTTCAGGAAATGGAAATTTAGACAGATGACCTGGGCTATGATTCTCTAGGCTTAAACAGTTTTCATGTCTACCAGCCTCTCAAGAAAAGAAGTTGGTTTCTTAAGGTTTCATTTGAATAGAGCGTTAGCTGCCCAGCTTCCTGTACTCTACAATGGAGCCTTGTTATAATATCCATGGGATCTGAGCCAGTGGATCTGCTTATTGGTGAAAATATAAGGTGAAACCACCTTATAATGAAGTGCTTTCAGTAACTAAACTCTTGGACAAGGTCCAAAACAACCCATCTTATACCTAATTCCACTCTGTAATAAACAAGCTTCAATGTATTAAAAGAAAAATAAAAGCTGCATGTAACTTACTGTTCCCAGAAATTAGCCTTTGAAAATCTCATGGTAAATACTGATTAAGAGGAATATGTTTTAATACGGCATAATCAGGTAGTTAGTTTAGTGCTTTTTATAATAAATTTATATTTTTATCTTGGTCTTCCTTTTTAAAGCAGTTTGTCTGATTTTTATTTTCTTATGCTTTTCCCCAAATTCTGTCATTTTACATAAGATTATTTTACCTCAACATTTATAAAACTCAATGTTAAAATATTTCATTTGGCTCTTTGCTATTGTAAAGTACTAAACTGTACAAGTAGCATATCATTTATCTAAACTATTAGATGCCATCATCTTTCATATGTGATTCATATATAGTTGAAAGATTTAAAGATACTAAATACTGATTGTTATTTTGAGTCAAGTATAGTTTTGGTACATTTTCCTTTTCAAACTAGTGTTAGGGTATTTATATTTAAATATTAACATTCTTTCAAACAATTATCTGTTTCATCTATTGTAAAGGACCCAAATAACCTAACATGTCTTGCCAGTCAGGACGTTATTATATTGCATGTGGCACAATTACTTAAAGCAAGAGGTAGGAAATATAAAAAATGTTTATGCCATCCTTAGTATAGCCCTACCTAAAATCATAATTAAGCATATTGATATATTAATATTTATTAATATTACCATATTTCAGCCTTTAAAGTTTATTGCAATACACATGAAGTTTGCTACCATTGAACTTGGGAACATGTTCCAATTCCACCTGTTGACTTACTTTGGGCAAGCACTTAACTTCTCTGGACTTCCATTTTTTTCTTCTTAAAATGGAAATAATAATTTCATAAGAAATAGATCAACCATTGTGACTCTCAGATTCAGTAGAGTGCATAAAGGCTTTCTTTTTATTTAAAAAAAAATTTTTAATGTTTATTTTTGAGAGAGAGCGCAAGCTGGAGAGTGGCAGAGAGAGGAGAGAGAATCCGAAGCAATCTCCAGCTGCCAAGCTGTCATCACAGAGCCCAACATGGGGCTTGGGCCCACAGATTGTGAGATCATAACTTGAGCTGAAGTCAGATGCTTGACCAACTGAGCCACCCAGGTGCCCCTTTTTATTTTTTTAAAGTAGGCTCCATGATGGGCATGAACTTATAACCTAAGACAAAGACCGGAGCTAAGATCAAGAGGTGGATGCTCAATCAACTGTGAGCCACGCAGGCACCCCATAAGGTTTTTTTTAATCAGACAAAGAGAAAAATAACAGAATTTGGGATCAAAGAAATAAATTTGCATTTTGGCTCTGCTATTTGCTGAGTGACCATGGTCATTATTTTACTTCACTGAGCCTCAACTTTATTTTCTGGGTGGGAAAAAGTGAGCAATATCTACCCAAGAAAATTGTGAGGATTATGAGACATGTGAAAGTGCTTTATAAATTCTGAAGCACTGTTAGTTGTTATAAAACTGAAATAATATGGTGTAATTGTCATCTCAGGATGCCGAAATTATACCTTCCATAGAACTAATAAACTTGTTAGAATTTGTTCCGTATACTTGAAAGCACTTTGAGCTTCTTTCAGAAAAAACTCAGTGTGGTTATTCTTTTACTAGCAAGATATATATTGTGAGATTTTATTTTCCATATTTTACATTTAATTTTTATATATTAAAATGTATGTACATTGCAAACAAAAATTATCAAAGGAACACTGAAATTCATAAATCCTATTGAGAACATTCTATGTAAGAATTATAGGGAAGGGATTTCTTAAATTTTTTTTTATACTTATTTATTTTTGAGAGAGAGAGAGAGAGAGAGACAGAATGTGCAGGCAGAGGAGAGACAGAGAGAGGAGACACAGAATCCAAAGCAGGCTCCCGGCTCTGAGCTGTCAGCACAGAGATGGAGGAGGGGCTCAAGCCCATGAACCATAAAATCATGACCTAAGCTGAAGTCAGAAACTCAAACGGCTGAGCCACCTAGCCCCCCCCCCCATATATTTTAAGTCAGTGTTAGTCACTGCTGTGCTCCCAGCATTATATTTACTGATTAAATATATGGATTCTAATAGTGTATTTCTCTCAGGATGTTATCATATGATACTTGACTGTCATAAATGCCTATTTCATTTGACCAATTTCTAGACTCTAGTGACCTCTTTCCAAATGTTTTACGCTTATTTCTTTATTTCTTTAATAGAATTAAACCTTTCACATTTTCTCTGTTCCTTCAGTTGTGGGCCAGAGATTTTCTTTCCTCTCTCTTTGTTTTTTATTTTGTGGGGTATACTTTTACCAACTTTACCTACAAGGAATGTTGAGCTTTTGCACATTCTGTTTAGATGTCCCCGAACAGTATTATTCTGACACAGTTGGATTCTAAAATATTAATTGAGGGACGCCTGGGCGGCTTAGTCATTTGACCATCTGACTCTTGAATTTTGGCTCAGGTCATGATCCCAGGGATTGAGCCCCTCTGAGCATGGAACCAGCTTAAGATTCTGTCTCCCTCTGCCCCTCTCTCCTGCTCTCTCCTATAAAATAAAAATAAAATAAAAATTAGTATTAATTGAATTTCATATTAGCTAAAATGTCAACTATTTTGTAAGCTTTTCATTACCACCCTGTGATAAAATAAATTATTACCAATGTAACATTTACTGCATGATATTGCAATTAATTATGGAGAAGTCTGTCTCTGGCACACTGTGACTGCCTAAAATTAAGGACAGCTTCCCATATTACCTAGCATTTGTTCATCCATTCACTCAACTAGAATATTTTGAGAGCCTGCTTGCATTAAGAGCTAGGCCGTGCTCTAGGAATACCAAAGATCAGTAAGACAGATCTTATCCACCAGGAATTCACAGCCTAATTAACATCCAAGCAGACACTTAGGGTACCGCGCAGTAAGAGCTGTAACAGCCGCAAGGCACACAGCATACTGGTATGCATAGTTAATTATTCTAGTTAGAGGATCTGTAAGTTAACAGCAGAATTTAACACAGGAAACACCTTGACATTTTCTTTTGTTTTTTTAATGGAAAAGTGCTTACAATTTTGAAATATATTCTAGAGGAAATTCAGGATATGCTATTTTCCTGATAATCCTATCTTTAGGTCTCTTAAGCTCTCTACTCAGGATTATTGAGTTATTAACTTACCTAAAGGAAACAAAGCAAGAACACGGCGAGTAAATCTTCCGTAGTACTTTTAGTATATCGCACGCAGTCTACCAAGCTTTCCCAGCCATTAGCACACTTGGTTCTCAAAATAGCCAGCCAATGTTAGCAACACATGTTATAAATGAAGAAAATGAAACATGAGACCACAACCAAGGTCATGATGCTCTTTCCACTGTTCTGTTGCAGTTCTGTACTTTCATATTGATATCAGTTCATCTCTGTTTCCAAAAATCTCTTTATGAAAAGTAAAGTTTTAGAATCCTGAAAGCAAGTTTCATTATCTTACTTTTTTCCAAGGGAGTACTTGCCAGAATCATCTTAACATTTCTTACTATTGTTTTTAATTTTTTGATGTTTGTTTCTTTTTAAGAGGCAGAGAGAGAGAGAGAGAGCAGGGAAGAGGCAGAGAGAGGGAGACACAGAATCTGAAGCAGGCTCCAGGCTCTGAGCTGTCAGCACAGCACCTGATGCGGGGCTCGAACTCATGACCCATGAGATCATGACCTGAGCATGAGATCATCCGACCTCTCAGGCTTAACTGACTGAGCCACCTAGATGCCCCTTAACATTTCTTACTATTAAATAAACATCCATTAAGGAGTTTAAGCTCTTTGAGGGCAGAAATGGTCCTAGAGCATAGTATACTGCTTGACCTGTAGCAGATGCTTAGTAAATATTTTTTGAAAAGAAGAAGGAATCTTTTCACAACCACCCAAAAACCTTAACCTTCCCTTAGGTTGCATAGCTAACTAGTGACACTAGAGTTCAGAACTTATACACAGGTGCAATAAGTTCAAATTTTATATTCTTAACACCTTACCAACTTGCCTAATACCAAATCCTCAGTTTCTTGACTTCTTTTGTGATTTCACTTCCATTTCATCCACCCACTTCCATTGACTATACCCTGAAACTTCCTTACTCATGTAACCTTGAATGAATATCCTTCTCTCTGATTACATTTCTGATCCTCCAGCTTTTACTCTACTCCTCCTTGTTTTCTCAGTTTTCTCCCAAGTTATCAGCCTCCTTCAGTCTTTGCTTACTTCCTTCCAAGTTTTGACTTCATAGTCAGTTACTGGAACTATTTTCTGCCTAGTGTCCTGAACAACTGTCTACCGTTGTCATTCTATTATCTTAGTCTTACAAAATCAGAAGCCTAGTTTAATGTCACAGTTTGTTTTTGTTATTTCTACATCTGGGGAGTTGACTACTACTGAAAAACATTGTATAGTAGTGTGGATTGGTGCCACTACTGTATTATGGCTTCTAGTCTTAATTGGATTCTCAATACTGCTTTTCCACTTAGGTATTTTCCCTGATTAGTTCTCCCCCTCCCCTCACCTACTAGCAACTGGACTAAACTTACATTTACTTCTTAGCCCAGTTTCCTTCCCAGTTGATATTCTTCCTCTGAATAATCTTATCCTCTCTTGAACTGTATACCAATATTTCACTTGTGCAAGATTCTCGCCCTCTCCTTTGCCTGGCAAACTCCAACACGTTTTGTGAAATTCAACTAAGGCATTATTTCTCTGAAAACATTGTGTTCTCCCAACTGCATTAAGTATACCTCATCAAACTTTCTTGAACCCCCACTGCCTAACATCGTCATATTCAACATAGACATACTCAACATAGTCTTTTCACCACCATGTTCAGTTGTTTCGTTTTGCTTGTCTCTGTACTTGTTTCTCTTTGTCACTCTTGTATCTGGCACATGCTTTAAAACCACCAATTTACAGCGCTCTTCGGTTCCACAAGCTGAGCTGAACCATGCTATTTTAAGATAGGCTACTTTTATTTAGGTGCTGCTTAGGTTTATTATATTGTTTATTACTGTTTTAATATTTTAGTGTAAGCCAGCCTTTAGGAGTCATATACTCCGTTACATTAAACTTGAGGTAACTGAGGCCCCGGGAGAAACCAGATCAAGACCATTGATAGCAACGTACCACACTGCTTGTTTTTAATATAGTTTAGTAGTTTAGCCTCTTTGTCAAGGCATTCCTAGAGCAAAATACAATGTTAGATAACCAAAACCTAGCAAATTAAGATACAATCAAGAATCTACTCAATCGGGCTGCAGAGGGAGGGGGCAAGGGGAAGAGAGGTGATGGTCATGGAGAGGGACACTTGTGGGGAAGAGCACTGGGTGTTATATGGAAACCAACTTGGTAATAAACTATTAATAAAAAAGAATCCACTCAATCACATTCTTTGTGACTTCGTAACTATAGAGTTTATTATGAGAAGAAGTATATGTTGGTGATAATAGATTTTAATGATAATACGCTTATTTGTTTTATTGTTACCATTATATCCAATAATTCTCCATTGAGTTGTCTTCTGATTGACTAAACATATATCCCAAACCTTAACAAATTACTACAGCCAGCAGTATATTTTTAGGAAATTAATATAGTTGTTAGTGTGATATGCCTTCCCTAAATCTCTTTCACCTAATTTTATTCTTTTTTTTAATGTTTATTTATTTATTTTTAGAGAGAGAGAGAGAGCAGGGAAGGGACAGAGAGACAGGGAGAATCCCAAGCAGGTCCCACACTGTCAGCACAGAGCCTATGTGGGGCTTGATCTACAAACCCTGAGATCATGACCTGAGCCAAAATCAAACGTTGGATGCTTAACCAACTGAACCATCCAAATACCTTATTTGATTCTTAGGAATTTTTTAAAAAGCTTTTTTCAAGAATCCAAGAAATCCAAAGAATCTTCCTGATATTAAATTACACAAAATCCCTTTGCCATTGCTTAACAGAGTACAGATCAGAAAAAAATTTATTTTATGTCACTGACAACAGTACTGCCTTTAATTATTTAAATGCCACATTAATGGTTTATCAGACTTCAGTGAAGAATGAAGGTAAACTTATGTAATTGCTACATTGCAATTGCTACATTTGAAAAACATCAAATGTAAATAAGACACCTTTCTCATTTTCATGTGAATTCTGAAGTGAAAAGCAAATTTTTTAATGCCTGGTTTTGAGAGAGGGAGAATGAGAGTGCATGCACCTGCGTTCACAAAAAAGGAAGGGGCAGAAAGGGGGCGGGGAGAGAGAGAGAGAGAGAGAGAAAGAATCCCAAGCTGACTCCATACTGTCAGCACAGAGCCCAGTGAGGGACTTGATCCCACGAACATGAGATCATGACCTGAGCTGAAATAAAAAATGGAACACTTAACTGACTGAGCCACCCAGGTGCCCTGAAAAGAAAATTTTAAGCTGCTCTTCAAAATACAGTATATTGACTTAATAATTGCAAGGAAGAAAAAATAAAATAATCTCAAATTCTGTTCAAAACAAAATAATAAATGTCACATTGCGGCAGATAGGCATTGATCTGATAACGTGTCTATGTCTGATAATAAATTTAAAAACAAGCAAAAAATATTCCCAAGGTACACATAATCCAGGTCTCATGCTCTGGCAGGCTTGAGCTGGGGAAGGGATGAGCAATAACTCATGGAAGCAACCTAAGGATGAAAGGGACAGATTTCACCAGCTATTCCTAAAAAACAAGGTGATGGGAGCTCGTATACAAACAAGTGACCCACAAACATTTTTACTTTGTATAAGTATGTCTCCGTTTGTCTGCTACCCTTTTTCAATTTCCTAGTCACTTTTAATGTTGCCCTTTATGTCCATTTTTATTCTGTTACTAATACCCACTTCTATTGTTGCAAAGAAGGGACTAAGTCACACACGTCAGGCCCTGCACTCAACTAGAAACAATCCTGAACTCCACTTTTCCTAGGAACAGTATGGCCAAGGAGAAGCATTTTAGTTGTATTCCAAAATACTTACTTAAATAACCAAGCATTTATTATTTATCCATTTTCAAAATTAATAGATTCCTCTAAACTCTCTTTTCTACCCATTTCAAATCTGAGGGTAACAAGTTCTATGATAATATCCATTCATTCAGTACTTAAGTATAAAAGACACTTAAAACTATAACATGGGATTTTCCCTGCTGCTGCCCCCTCAAAGGTGGACCATTTATGACAAGTCTGAATGTTTACTTTGGTTACAAATGTCTGCAGAAACATATGGTCAGATCATATGGTTCTAATAATGTTCCCTTTAGTACTTTGCAACTTTGACCAATTTCAATATTTTTTCTGGAATTGGAAATTCTTTCTTGTGGGAATGTACTCATTTATCAAAAAATGAATATATGGTTGTTAAGAACTTTTTGGCTTAGTGCAATATGAAAGACTATAAGAAGTTTTTGAGAACTACAACTTTGCATAGATTCATAGTCTTATTATACAAATTCTTCTAAAATCAACTGTGTACCCTGGAGCCTGAAGTAAAATGCTATGTTGTTCATTTTTTTTAATGTTTTATTTATTTTTGAGAGAGAGAGAGACAGCATGAGCAGAGGAGGGTCAGAGAGAGAGACACACACACAGAATCTGAAGACAGGCTCCAGGCTCTGAGCCAGCTGTCAGCACAGAGCCTGACGTGGGGCTCGAACCCAAGAACCGTGAGATCATGACCTGAGCTGAAGCCAGATGCTCAACCAACTGAGCCACCCAGGCGCCCCTGTTGTTCTTTTTTTTTGAGCTACATCATCCAATGTCTACTCATTCTGAATTTCCACCCTTCTTTTTTTCATCTTTATTTTATTTTTAAATTTACATCCAAGTTAGTTAGCATATAGTGCAATCATGATTTCAGGAGTAGAGTCCTTAATACCCCTTACCCATTTAGCCCATCCCCCACCCAAAACCCCTCCAGTAATCCTCTGTTTGTTCTCCATATTTAAGAGCCTCTTATGTTTTTCCCCTCCCTGCTTTTATATTATTTTATATTATTTTGCTTCCCTTTCCTTATGTTCATCTGTTTTGCATCTTCAAGCCCTCATATGAGTGAAGTCATATATTTGTCTTTTCTCTGATTAACTTCTCTTAGCATATTACCCTCTGTTCCATCCACGTAGTTCCAAATGGCAAGATTTCATTCTTTTTGATTGCCAAGTAATACTCCATTGTGTATCCACATCTTCTTTATCCATTCATCCATCTATGGACAATTGGGTTCTTTCCATACTTTGGCTACTATAACAGTAGTTCTGTTATAAACATTGGGGTGCATATGCCCCTTTGAAACAGCCCACCTGTATCCCTTGGAGAAATACCCAGCAGTGCAATTGCCAGGTCATAGGGTAGTTCTATTTTTAATTTTTTGAGGAACCTCCATACTGTTTTCCAGAGCGGCTGCACCAGTTTGCATTCCCACCAGTAGAGCAGAAGAGGTTCTCTTTCTCCGCAGCCTTGCCAACATCTGCTGTTGCCTGAGTTGTTAATGTTAGCCATTCTGACAGGTGTGAGGTGGTATCTCATTGTGGTTTTAATTTGTATTTCCCTGATGATGAGTGCTGTTGAGCATTTTTAAAAATGTCAGTTGGCCACCTGGATGTCTTCTTTGGAGAAGTGTCTATTCATTTCTTTTGCCCATTTCCTTACTGGATTATTTGATTTTTGGGTGTTGAGTTTGATAAGTTCTTTATAGATTTTGGATACTAACCCTTTATCTGATATGTCGTTTGCAAATATCTTCTCCCATTGCTGATTGTTTTCTTTGCTGTACAGAAGCTTTTTATTTTGATGAGGTCCCAATAGTTCATTTTTGCTTTTGTTTTCCTTGCCTCCAGGGACATGTTAAGAAGTTACTGCGACCAAGGTCAAAGAGGTTTTTGCCTGCTTTCTCCCTGAAGATTTTGATGGCTTCCTGTCTTACATTTAGGTTTTTCATCCACTTTGAGTTTATTTTTGTGGTGGTCCAGGTTCATTTTTCTGCATGTTGCTGTCCAGTTTTCCCAGAACCACTTGCTGAAGAGACGCTCTTTACTCCTTTGGATATTCTTTCCTGCGTTGTCAAAGATGAGTTGGCCATACATTTGTGGGTCCATTTCGGGGTTCTCTATTCTGTTCCATCAATCTGAATGTCTGTTTTTGTGCCAGATGATTTCAGCTTTGTAATACAGCTTGAAGTCCGGGATTTTGATGCCTCCTGCTTTGGTTTTCTGTTTCAAGAGTGCTTTGCTATTTGGGGTCTTTTCTGGTTCCATACAAATTTTAGGATTGTTTGTTCTAGCTCTGTGAAGAATGCTGGTATTATTTTGATAGGGATTGCATTGAATATGTAGATTGCTTTGAGTAGTATTGACATTTTAACAATATTTGTTCTTCCTACCCAGGAGCATGGAATATTTTTCCATTTTGTGTGTGTGTGTCTTCTTCAATTTCTTTCATCAGTTTTCTATAGTCTTCAGTGTATAGATTTTTCACCTCTTTGGTTAGATTTATTCCTAGGTATTTTATGGGTTTTGGTGCAATTGTAAATGGGGTTGGTTCCTTGATTTCTCTTTCCATTGCTTCATTGTTGGTGTATACAAATGCAACTGATTTCTGTGCATTGATTTTATATCGTGCAACTTTGCTGAATTCATGGATCAGTTCTAGCAGTCTTTTGTCCCCCCCTCTTTACAGTAATTCCCAGGCACAAATGTAATTCAATCCTACAAGAGACTGGGGGGATGTAGCAAGGGACTCTCTTCTGGTCTATTGTCTTCTCTTTGCTGTAACGGAAAACCTCTGTTATATGGTGCCATTAATTCCTTCAGAAGGTAGTGAGTGTTCATCGAACACCTGGAGTTCTCTCTTCCTCCATGAAAACATGGAGTTTTACTCACTTTCTACAAAAGGCAGTCCTACAAAGAAGACTGTCCTTGCTTATTTGAGATTTGTTTGGTCGATTGTCCAACTAAGGAGTATGGAGAAACTTTTTGCCCTGAAGCCAGAAGTGTAGCAGTGACATCATTATTATTATTATTATTATTGTTACTGTGAATATACTGTAAAAGGAATGCTACTTTCACAGATGTATTACAATGGGGAGGAAGCTTAAGCAAAATTACCTTGCTATTTCTAATTGCTGAAGAAATATTAGCATTTTAATATTTTTCTTTTAAATTAGTCTTCTTTTAGACTATGAATCTTCTATGTAATTTTGTTATAGCCTCTAATATGGGAAAATTACATTCTTATATGTTAAACAAATTTTTGTTATAAAACTAATTGGTTTGAAAATTTTAAAAGATTCTATTTCATAATTAATTAATATAGACAGATTTTTCTTATGGTAGATTATGGAGATTTATTAATATTCTCAATTATACATAATTTAACTAGAAAACAAAGAAATAAGGGCACCTGGGTGGCTCAGTCGGTTAAGCCTCAGACTTCGGCTCAGGTCAGATCTCACATTCGTGGATTCGAGCCCCGCATCAGGCTCTGTGCTGACAGCTAGCTCAGAGCCTGGAGCCTGCTTCCGGTTCTGTGTCTCCTTCTCTCATGCTCTGTCTCTCTCTGTATCAAGAATAAATAAAACATTTAAAAAATTAAAAAATAAATAAATAAAACCCATCCTACTGCTTTCTAACTTATACTCTCTGAAACTCAATTTTCTTATCCATAAAATGAGGACAATAATACTTACCTCATACAGTTACTATGAGAATAAATTGAATTAATGAATTTATATAATAGACAATAGTAAATGTAAGCTAGCACTATTTTTTAAACTTATTTTTGTACTCTTCTATGTTAAACTAAAGATTGTGAAAGTTAAGATTTTACTTGTTCCTTTAAATAAGTTAAACTAATGGTTTTCAAAAATTTTATCTAGTCTTAACATCCACTCTACCTTCCATTAGATCTTTATAAGTGAAATTGAGATGTTGAATCTGGTGGCTCAGGGTTTTTGAAAGGTCTTTTTTTTTTTTTAACTTTTTGTAGGCATGGAGACAGGTTTATCTTTAAATGCCATCTAGAATATGAAAGAATGTTCTTTAAGCAACTACTTATAGTGTAGGAATTGTATCAACCAGTCCTTATTCCCATGCCCTTTAATTTGTGCTGGAAAAAGTGACCCTGGAACATGGGTGAATCAAGGGTAAGTTTTTATACGTTTATTCTTGAAATTTCATATGGAGCTGCTTATGTATAGTAATATTTCATGTATCTTAATCATAACATAAATATTGCTATGCCACAGATAAATATAATTAACAAGGCCCATTCTCTTTTTAATAAAGACAAATGTAAAATATGATATACTATTAAAGATAAACTATTCCTAGATATAGTACTTTAGTAAATTTGGCATTAAACCGTAAGTATCAAAGCCAAAACTAAAAAGCCATTTAGTATAGCAACATAGAAAAATTAGACACATAATACTTCCACATTGCAGTGAAATTACACTTTGAAAACTTGCATTGTTAAAGTAATTCTGTCTTATCTCTTTGTGTGTTTTTTAATCTACTCACTTAGGCCTGATCAGGATTAAATATACATTGGAGACAAAGACATGACCTAAAGATTAGTCTTGTAAAATAAGGATCAGATTTCCAACTCAATGTAAACTGCTGGTGTGCATCCCTAAACCAAGCAGATTCAAAGTTATAATAGTAATGTAAACAATTTGATTATAAATACAGTTTCATCAATGGATAAAAGTAGTTGTAGCAAATATGTTCTATGAACAAGACTAGGTATGCTCTTAAAGAACTATAAAAAGCATTACTTTAAAAAATATCAAATCCCAAATAACTAAATGTAGTAAGATTTTTAAAAATGTTTTCTTAGTGTAATATGGAATGTGAACTCTGCAGTGAGACCAGTTGAATATCAAATTCTACCTCTCTGCCTCTTTATTAGCTCCATGACCTAGAGCAAGTTACTTTTCTGTTAACTTTTGTGCAAAACTAGGGAAATAATAATACCTAAGCAATAGGGTTATAATAAGGATTAAATAAGTTAATTCTTATAAACCACTTAGAATAATGCCTAGCATGATGCATGGGTTCATGCAACAACAATCACAATGATAATAATGCTATATTATTATTATTATTATTATTTATGTTACTTTAAAAGTCTTTAGTTATTAAAAAGTACAAGATCACTCATTATCCCAACATTAAATAACATAATTAGAGGTTAGAACATTTATCCAGTTTAGAGTTTAAGTTGTCTGATGATGGCTAGGCATATGAACAATTAAACTATAATATTCCTGTTTTAGC
Source organism: Helogale parvula (assembly GCA_004023845.1). NCBI lineage: Eukaryota > Metazoa > Chordata > Mammalia > Carnivora > Herpestidae > Helogale > Helogale parvula. The sequence continues at coordinate 283,502 of PJEM01000799.1, forward strand.
ATTATGAAATAGTATCATAGTCCCTTAGCAACAAGAAATGTTCTACTGCTATGGATTTTATAAGGTGAGTTTCAATACACGTTCAGAGGAAATGCCATTTATAAGCATACAGTTAATTGAATGCTCACAGGAAGAGCATAGTTAGGTACTGTTCCTTTGTGGGCTGCTGAATTATGCCTTACAATTAATACTTCTCTGTGGGAAAAAAATAGAGCTTGTCTTTCTTCCAAGGAAGGTAAAATTGGCAGTATGGGAACACTGAAAATTCTGGCAGGGTTATATATTTTATTTTTTAAAATTTACTCTTCCCAATTGAAAATGTAATAAAGACATTGCTACAGGTTTTGTTCCATTGTCTTGCCTGATAAGAAATTTAAACAGGGCAGTAAGCATAACCTTATTTGGGTTAGGACCACCGGGAATTAACTTTCAAATATGGCTTTCTCTTTTTTGATTATGCTCATATCATATCCATCTATATTATACTCTTGTATTAGTGAGTTAGGAAATTATATCACTTACCATACATGTTAACTAAACATAACTGTCACCTGTGTTACTGAGGGATAGTTTGCTTTTTATTCTCTTGTTCAATCTTACCTAATAGTAGCACACTAGATATTTTTTTAGTTATTTTAATATAATGATTTTCTTTCTTTCTTTTTTTAATGTTTATTTATTTTTGAGAGGGGGGAGGGGAGGAGAGAGAGGGAGACACAGAATCCGAAGCAGGCTTTCAGGCTCTGAGCTGTCAGCATAGAACTTGATACAGGGCTTGAACCCACAAATCGTGAGATCATGACAGCTGAAGTAGGACGTTTAACTGACTGAGCCACGCAGGGGCCCCGATATAGTGATTTTCTTAAGTTAATTCATTTGTTTTGAGAAAGCACAAGTGTCGAAGGAGAGAGAGGGACAGAGAGAGAGAGAATCCCAAGCAGGTTCTGCACCATCAGCACGGAGCCGGATGTGGGGCTTGAACCCATGAACCATGAGATCATGACCTGAGCTAAAGTCAGATGCTTAACTGACTGAGGCACCCAGGAGCCCCACTATAGTGATTCTTTCTAAATACTGAAGATATTTGGGGATCTGAAATCTGAAATGATCATACATGCAAATGTACTGTGTACAAATGAAGGGTTAGTTCTGCTGTTCTAGCTTTCCCGAAGGTGGTTTTTATAAATATTGTTGAAAATCTTATTGATGAAAATGAGATTTGCTCTAGAGCTGTTAATATTTTTAAGCTAGATATATCATATACTACTGAATAGCTTGTGGAAGATATATTTCTTATATTTTTACTACCACCCAGAGTAAACAAACATTTTTCTCTGATTTGTTATTTTTAACATCTCCCCTTTTCCTTTTATCTTCAAAATAGCCAATGAATGATGTTAGTCTTTTTAAATTTTCTGTGGATTTATTTTGTATTGTTTTATTTCTCTCACTTATGCCTATTTATAACCCTTCGCTCTCTTTCTCTTTTTTGTACTATTTATACTAAATTAGAGTTTGCATACTAGTGTTCCTTAAATTACTGCATCAGTAAAAATCACATTACTCCATAAAAATGCTGTATTTGTTTTAGGTGGTATAGCGCTCTGACTTCAACAGAAAAGGTAGCAGGAATGTTTCGCATTTTATGCATGTGGCGTGTTGGCTTGATGGACCTACATGTATATCGCTGAAGTCTTTATTTCAGTGGAAACAGTGTTAGAAGAGCGAATCAGTGACAAGGAAGAGAATCTGAAAAGAGGGGGAGGAGTAATATTATAGTAAGCGCTTGCATCCTATTTGGCAAGTATCAGAAGAGAACATTGTATCAATCCAAAACACACAATTTCTCCTTGGTGAAGACAACACTTCTAAGGATTAGACAAACTGTGAGATTATTATGGCACCAACATAGCAATCTCTCTAAAGCAGGATGAAGGATGACGAATAAACTAAAAATCTCAGGTTACATCCGTAGATCGAGAGTAATGGTTCAGTAGGGGATTGGTAAAAGATGCTTTCTTTTGCATCTCCCAGTTGGTGAAAGAAAAAAGTTCTAAATAAATGATTTTAAAGTGTTCTTTTTAATAATCCATTCTCTAGTCACAGTTTATTAAAGCTTCAGAAATTTTGTTGTTATCCTTAAAATGTATTTGTATGGGGCACCTGGATGGCTCAGTTGGTTAAGTGCCTAACTTCTGCTCAGGTCATGATCTCAAGGTTTGTGGGTTCAAGCCCCGCATCGGGCTCTGTGCTGACAGCTTGGAGCCTCGAGCCAGCTTCAGATTCTGTGTCTCCTTCTCTCTCTGCCCTTCCCCCACTCTCAAAAATAAATCAACATTTAAAAAAATTTTAATGTATTTTTGTCGACTTCTAGATACTTTAGAAGATACCTTAATACAGCTGAGAAACTGTTCACACATTCACAGTGATCATTAATGAAAGGACTTTATTATAATTGGTCATCTAAGTTTTCAGTAATTTTTTGAAATAACTGCCTAATTCAAATTTATTGGACATTTTCTCCACTGAGTTAATTTTCTACCTATTTGTTATTATGTAAATCTTTAGGTACATTTCTAGCTTAATATTAAATTTGCATAGTAACCTCATAGTTTTGAAATAAACATTTTTTTAAAGTTTATTTATTTTGAGAGTGAGAGAAAGAGAGGCAGCATGGGAAAGGGGTAGAAAGAGAGGGAGAGGGAGAGGGAGAATCCCAAACAGGCAGCACAAAGCTTGACGTGGGAATCAATCCCATGAGCAGTGAGATCACGACCTGAGCCGAAGTTGGGCACTCAGCTGACTGAACCACCCAGGCGCCCACACAACGCACTTCTAAATAACACATGAGTCAAAGAGAAAAAAATCTCAAGAGAAATTTGAAGGTATTTTGAACTAATTGAAACTGAAAGCACAACTTTTCAAAATATGTGAGATGCAGCAACATCAATCCATAGAAGAAATTTATAGCATTGAATGCATATATAAGAAAAGAAAAGGGATCTAAAATTAAAAATCTAAGCTCCCAGCTTAAGAAACTAGAGGGAAAAAAAGAGCAAATTAAATCCAAAGTAAGCAGAAGAAAAAGAATAATAATCTTATATTATTAAATGAAATCAAATGAAATTGAAAACAGGATATAATTTAAAAAATAATGAAACCAAAAGCTGTTTCTTTGAAAATATCAAAAATCAATAAACCTCTAGCCAGTGTAACTAAGGGGGAAAAAGGACAAAAGTTACCAACATCAGAAATGGAAGAGAGGCTATTACTGCAGATCCTGTGAACTTTAAAGGATAATAAAGAAACTAGAAATAACCTTCTGCCCAAATATTGATAACCTCAGTGAAATAAACCAATTTCTTGGGAGACATAATTTATCAAAAATCACACAAAGAAATGTACAATCTGTATAGGCTTATGTCTATTTAAAAAATTGAATCCATAATTAATAACCTTCCAAAACAGAAAGAACCCAGCCCAAATGGGTTCACTGATGATTTTTACCAAACATTTAAGGAAGAAATTATGCTAATTTTCTACAGTCTCTTTCAGAGGATAAGAGCAGAGGGAATACTGCTTAACTCATTATATGAGGCCATAATTATCCTTATTCCAAAAGATAGTACAAGAAAAGAAAACTAGGGGCACCTGGGTGGCTCAGTCAGTTGAGTGTCTGACTTGGGCTCAGGTAATGATCTCACAGTTCGTGGGTTCAGGCCCCGCCTTGGGCGTCCCTCTCTCTGTCCCTCCCCTGCTCACAATCTGTCTTTCTCTGTCTCTCAAAAATAAATAAGTGTTAAAAAACTTAATAACAAAAACAACTACAGAACAATATCTCTCGTGAAGACTGATGTAAGATTTCTCAACAAATATTACCAAATCAAATCCAACAATGCATAAAAGAATTATACCCCACAACCAAATGGGATTTATCCCAACTAGGCAAACCCAACTCAGCATTCAAAAATCAAATTAATGTGGGGTGCCTGAATGGCTCGGTGGGTTAAGTGTCCAATTTTGGTTCAGGGCATGATCTTGTGGTTCAGGGGTTCAAGCCAAGCATCGGGCTCTGTGTTGACAGCTCAGAGCCTGGAGCCTGCTCTGGATTTGTTGTCTCCCTCTCTCTCTCTCTCTCTCTCTCTCTGTCTCCCCCACTTGTGCTCTGTCTCTCTCTCTCTCTCTCTCAAAAATAAATAAACATTAAAATGTTTTAAGTCAAATTAATGTAAATCATCACATCAATAGGCTAAAAAAGAAAAATCACATGATCATATCAGTAGATGCAGAAAAAGCATTTTATAAATCCAACACCCACCACAATAAAAACTCTCAGTAAACTACACACAGAGGAGGACTAACTTAATAAAGACTATCTACAAAAACTCTACAGATGACATTGCACTTAACGGTGAGAAACTTGAAGATTTCCCACACAGATCAGATACAAAGCAGAGATGTCCCCTCTCATTACTCCTTTTTAACATTGTACAGGAAGTTCTAGCTAATGCAGTAAGACAAGAAAAGGACAGAGCATGAGCAGGGAAGGGGCAGAGAGGGAGACGGAATCTGAGGCAGGCCCTAGACTCTGACTGTCAGCACAGAGCCCGACAGGGGCCTCAAACCCACACAACATGAGATCACGACCTGAGTGAAGTTGGAGGCCTAACCGACTGTGCCACCCAGGTGCCCCTAAATAAAGTCTTATTTAAAACATTGATATATAAACTAAGGATCCCGCCTCCCCCTGATGCCGCTGCCATAAACAGTAATTTACTCCTGGGTATTTATCCCAGAGAAATGAAGGCTGTGTTCACCCAGAAATCAATACCCAAATGCATATAGCAACTCTATTCATAAAAGAGAAATGAAAACAACTCAAATATATTCTTTAACAGGCAAGTAAAGAAACTGTAGTTTATACATACTATGAAATACTAAACAGCAATTAAGGATATGAGCTATTGATATACATAACAACCTGGATGTATCTCCATTGAATTACACTGAGTTTAAAAAGCCAATCTCAAAAGGTTACATACTGTATGATTCCATTTCTATAAAATTCTTGAAATGACAACATTATTCAAATGGTGAACAAATTAGTGGTCACCAAAGACTAAGGAGGAAGTGCAGATGAGAGTGAAGTGTCTGTGGTTTGGTGTTTCTCATTAATTTCAGGAATTGTCAGTCATTCTTGTTTCAAGTATTCCCTTTGTTCCTTTCTCTTTTTTTCTACATGTTATTTATTTGTAATTATAATTCTAATTATACATTTCTTAGATATCTGTCTCTTTTATTGTATATTCTCTTTGCATTTCACCTTTGGAAGTCTCTATTGACATTTCTTCAAGCCCACTGATCTTTCCTGAGAGTGCGTCAATCTATCGATGAGCCCATCAAGGCATTCTTGGTTTCTGTTAACGGTATTCTTTTTTTCTAGCATTCCCTTTTGATTCTTTCTTAGAATTTCCATTTTTTTGCTTACAATATCTATACATTCTTACATGCTGTCCACTTTGCCATGAGACTTCTTAGCGTATTTATCATATGTTTTAAGTTCCCAGTACGATAATTTCAACATCTCTGCCATAGCTGCTTCTCATGCTTTGTCTCTTCAAACTTTTTTTTTCAATCTTTTAGTATAAGTAGTAACTCTTTTTGATATCTACTTCATCAAGTAGTATATGTCTGTGGAGCTCTCTTTTGATGATGTTAATAGCCATTGATGTTCACCATCAAGGACCATTAATTCATTAAGAGTTGCAAAATAGTGATGTTTCAATTCTCTCATCCTTTACTTAGTTATTATATAGAGTACTTTTAGGAGGAAGAGCTTCTCCTTGTCTGCTCTCTGGTTACTCAGAGGAACGATATACATAGGGCAGTTACTAAACAGGAGCATCAGGATAACTACTTGGTATTTTTCTTTACCAGAACTATTATAATGAGTTAGTTCAATAGCATCCAATAGCTATGTTTTGGGGTTGTTTGCTTTTTTGTTTGATTATAGGCTCAGAAACCTAAAAATGTTGATATATCACAATTCCTTTCATATATCAAAAATATAATAATAACTCAGCTTTCATTTACGTACTGGTTAATACAACCACTTTCAGGAGATATTATAGTTTGTCTTGGAAGATAAAATGTAGACCGAAACTTGAATAGGCACTTCACAAAAAAGGGTATTTAAATGGCCAATAGACATTTGAATAGACGTTCAACCGTATTAGTTTTAAGGGAAATGCAAATTTAAACCAAAATGTAATACCACTATGTACCTACCAGAGTGGTTAAAGAAAGAAAGAAAATGCATAACATTGGTGAGAGTGTAGAACGGGCAGAACTGTTATAGTGTTAATGGGAATGTGAACTGACATAACCATTGGGAAAACGGATTCACAGTATCTAATAAAATGGAATATATGTATATTCTAAGCCCCAACAATACTCCTGGATATATGCTCAACAGAAATGTATACATATGTTCACCAAAAGACATGTGTAAGATTGTTTGTGGCAGCAGAATTCACTATAGTTGTAAAATGACAACAATAGTAGCATGAATAAATAACTTAAAATAAAAAACGGCATATTGGGGCACCTGTGTGGCTCAGTCGGTTAAGCGACCAGCTTCAGCTCAGGTCATGATCTCACGGTTCGTGGGTTCGAGCCCTGCGTCGGGCTCTGTGCTGACAGCTAGCTCAGAGCCTGGAGCCTGCTTCAGATTCTGTGACTCCCTTTCTCTTTGACCCTCCCCTGCTCATGCTGTCTCTCTCTCTCTCTCTCTCTCTCTCTCTCTCTCTGTCTCTCTCTCTCTCTTTCTCTCAAAAAAAAAAAAGGTATATTTGTATAAAAAGCATGAATGAGCTGTAACTGCTTAAAAACTTTGAAAAATCTCATGAATTCCTCTTAGTTCATTATAGGCTTTCATATTGAAGGATGCATGAAATAATTACTAATTATGTTAAACTGTTTCCTTTTGTATATATTATAGAGCATTATTTAGAATCCATGGGTTGAAAGTATAAAATTGAGAAATTTGTAAGCATTGCTTTCTACCTTGATCTATTTAACCATCCACTTTTTAAAAAATGTTTTATTTATTTTTGACACAGAGAGAGACAGAGCATGAGAGGGGGAGGGGCAGAGAGAGAAGGAGACACAGAACCGGAAGCCAGGCTCCAGGCTCTGAGCTGGCTGTCAGCACAGAGCCTGACGCTGGGCTCGAACCCATGAGCGTGAGATCTGACCTGAGCTGAAGTCGGAGGCTTAACCGACTGAGCCACCGAGGCGCCCCATTAACCATCCACTTGTATTGATCAAATAATACAGAAGAAAAAAGATTAAATATATTATTTAAATATACATGTCAGTTTTAAAATAAGTCAATGAGTAGAATAAACAGAAAATAATCATGGAAGTATAATTATTAAACAATATAATTATAAATCACATTTTCACTGGAATGTATTTTCCTTAAAATCATATTTGCTGACCCACACAGTTTTATTTATAAATTATTCATCTGAGGTTTTGATTCCCCAAATCTGTGTAATGCCTTCTTAGTTGTTCAATCTCTATCATTATGATTAAATAAATTGGGTGACTATGAAATGCATGAAATTGGCTGTCATCAGAGATCTGACACTTTCATCATAATTGGTTTAAGCATAATGTACTTCAGACTGATCTTAGAACATCTTTGGTAATCTGTCTGCTCCTGGAATTTACTTGGCCACAAGTGAAATATTGCAGCCTTAGAAATGAAATCCTCACCCATTAAGGGTTCAGGTGGACTTAGCTTTATAATCTGGTTAAAAGTTTTGAGTAGATGGAATTAGATGGTTGTCCTTCATATTTCCTGGCCAGTGAGTCTTAGGGAAGAGCTATTTATTGTTTTCTGTTTTATCAAGGAACTGAATCCTCTCAAATTCAAATTCACACATTACAAGTTTTATTAGAAATGAGTTATAGTCAAGCATTTTATAAATAAAGCAATTATCATAGGCTGTATACCTATTTAAGAGTAAAAATATTCACTTAAAATTCTCTAGTGACTTTATTGTTTTCTATCCTCATTTAAATTTACAATGCATCTGGATTTCCCCCAGGTTTATTGAGGTGAATTGTATAGATTTAAGCTGTACAACACAGTGTTTTGATATTTGACACATTGTGAAATGATTGCCGCAATACCCTAGTTAATATATCCATCACCTCGCATAATGATTCTTTTTTTTTATATGTGCTAAGACAAAAGATCTAACTTTCTTTGCAAATTTTAAGTACACAATACGTTACTATTAACTATGGTCACCATGCTGGACATTAAGTCTCTAGAATTTACTCATCACTGAAAGCCTGTACCCTTTGACCAACTTCTCTTCATTTCTCCTCCCCCTTGTGAACACCCTTCTACCTTTGATTCAATGAGTTAGACTTTTTTAGATCCCACACATAAGCGAGATCATGTGGTATTTGTCTTTTTTGTCTGGCCTATTTCTCTTAGCTTAATATCCTGTCCTCCAGATTCATCCATGTTCTGGCAAGATTATCGTGTTCTTTCAGATTGAATATTATTCCATTATATGTGTATATATTTATAGCACATTATATATTATATATCTTTATAGCACCTTTTCTTTATTCATCCATTGACAACACTTAAATTGTTTTCGTATCTTGGCTATTATGAATGATGCTGCAATGAACATGGGGGCACATATATCTTTCCAAGTTAGTGTTTTCATTTTCTTCAGATAAATACTCGAAAGTGGAATGGCTGGACCATATGGTAGTTCTATTTCTTATTTTTTGAGGAGCCTCCATATCGTTTTCCATATTGGCTGTACCAATTTACATTCTCACTCTAGTGTACAAGGGTTCCCTTTTCTCCACACCCTCACAACCCTAGTCTCTTGGGTTTGTTTTTGTTTTTGGGTACTTTTAAAAATATAATAGCCATCCTAACAGATGTGAGGTGATACTTTATTGTTGTTTTTTATTTTCTTGATGATTAGTTATGTTGGGCATTTTTCATATTCTACCCATTGGCCATTTTTACATCTTTGGAAAATGGCTGTTCAGGTTCTCTGCGTACTTTTGAATCAGGTTATCTGGGTTTTTGTTATTAGTTGTACAAGTTCCTTACGTATTTTGGATATTAGCCCCTTATCAGATAAACAGTTTCCAAATTATTGTCTCCAATTCTATTGGTCGTCCTTTTGCTCTGATGATGGTTTCCTTTGCTTTTAGTTTATGCAGTCTTACTTGTTTCCTTTTACTTTTGTTGCCTATTTTTGGTGTTATATCCAAAATATTATTATGAAGACTAGTGTCAAGGAATTTCCCCCCTATGTATTTCTTCTAGGATTTTTAGTTTCAGGTCATACATTCAAGTCTTTAATGCATTTTGAGTTCATTTTTGTGTATGGTATAAAATAAGGATTTAATTTCTTTCTTTTGCATGTGGATATCCAGTTTCCCACATCCATTATCTGAAGAGAGTCTCCTTTCTCAACCGTGTGTTCTTGACTCCTATCTGAATGGGTTACTTCTGGGGTTTCTATTGTCTGATTTTATGCCAGTACCATACTGTTTTGACTACTATAGCTTAAAATCAGGGAGTCTAATGCCTCCAGAAGAATGCCCACTTTTTCCTTTCTCATTATTGGTTGTTTGGTTCCATACTTAGAATTGTTTTTTTCTATTTCTGTAAAAACGTCATTTAGATTTTATAGGGATTGCATTGAATCTGTAGATCACTTTGTATAGTATGGACATTTTAACAATAATAATTCTTCCAATTCACATACACAGATATCTTTTCAGTTACTTGTGTCTTCTTCATTTTCTTTCATCAGTGTTTTATTTCCTTGGTTAAATATGTTCTTAATATTTTATCCTGATATTGTAAATGGGATTGTTAGTTTCTTTTTTGGATAATTTGTTGTTAGTGTATAGAAATACAAATTATTCTTTTAGGTTTATTTATTTTGAGATAGAGAACACACACACAAGTGGGAGAGGAAGAGAGAGAGGTAGAGAGAGAGAGAGAGAGAGAGGGAGAGAATCTCAAGCAAGCTCCACACTGTCACTGAGGAGCCTGATGTGGGGCTTGAACTCAGGAACCACAAGGCCATAACCTGAGCCGAAGTCAGATGCTCAATCAACTGAGCCACCCAGGCTCCCACGACTGATTTTTTTAAGTTTATTTATTTATTTTGAGAGAGAGAGAGAGAGAGAGAGAGAAGGAGCATGGTGGGGGAGGGGAAGAGAGAGAGAATCCCAAGCAGGCTTGGCACAGCCAGCACAGAGCCCACTGCAATGCTGGGTCTCATGAACCATGAGATCATGACCTGAGCTGAAATCAAGAGTCAGACTCTCAACTAACCGAGCCATCCAGATACCCCTAGAAATACAACTGATTTTTGTATGTTGATCCTGTAACTTTACTTGTTTTTTAGTTCTAACAGTTTTTAGGCGGAGTCTTTAGGGGTTTTTATATAGAAGATCATACCCTCCATAAGCAGAGACGATTTTACATTCCTTTTAATTTGGACGTCATTGATTTCTTTTTCTTGCCTACTTGTTCTGGCTAGGATTTGCTGTTCTCTATTGGATAGTAGAGGTGAGAGTGAGCATCATTATCTTGTTCCACACTGAGTATGATATTAGCTGCGGTCTTCTCATATACAGACTTATTATGTTGAGCTACACTCCTTCTATACCTAATTTGTTGAGAGTTTTTATCATAAAGAGATGTTGAATTCTGTCAAACACTTTCTGCATCTATTGAAATGATCATATGATTTTTTTCCTTCCTTCCATTAATGTGGTATATCTTAAGTCTTAAGACTTGTTTTGTGGCCTTACATATGATTTATCCCAGAGAATACCTTGTGTACTTGAGAAGAATATATATACTGTTGTTGTTGGATGGATTGTTCTACTAGATCCATTTGAAGTATAGTTTAAGTCCAATGTTCCTTTATCAATTTTCTGTCTGGATGACCTACACCTCATTGAAAGTAGGGTACTAAAGCCTCCTACTATTATGATACTATTGTCTATTTCTGCAGGTCTGTTAATATTTATATATTTAGGTGCTCTGATATTGGGTGCATATATATTTACAACTGTTGTATCCTCTTGATGAATTCACCTTTTTGTCATTATATGATAACTATCTTTGTCTCTCGTGACACTTTTGTCTTAAAGTTTATTCTTTCTCATTTAAATATGGCCACCCCCCCCCAAACTCTTTTTGTTTCCATTTCCATGAAATATCTCTTTTCATTCCTTAACTTTCAGCCTGCATGTGTCTTTAAAGCTGAAGTGAATCTCCTGTAGGCAGCATATAGTTGGGTCTTGATTTTTATCCATTCAGCAGTCACTCTGTGTCCTTTGTTTGGAGAATTTAATTCATTTGCATTTAAAGCAATTTTTGATAGGTAAGGCCTTACTATTGCCATTTCATTAACTTTTTTTCGGCAGCTTTTATAGTTCCTCTTTTCTTCAGTTGCTGTTTTCCTTTATGATTTGATGATTCTCCTTAGAGATATTCTTTGACTCCTTCCTTTTTATTTTTTTGTGTTTACTACATAGGCTTTTGCCTTGTGGCTCCCATGACACTCCCATGACACTTACCTAAAATATATTTTAATTCTAACAGTCTATTTTAAGGTGATAACAACTCAGATTCAATTGCAAAGAAAATCTCTACACTTTTTCCATTCTCCAATATTTTGTTTTTAATGTTATAATTTATATATTTTTATACTGTGTATCCATTAGCAAATTATTTTGGGTACAGTTATTTATCAATTTGCTTAATGCTTATTTATTTACTTTTGAGAGACATGGAGGGAGAGGGAGAGAGAGATGAGAGAGAGCATGAAAGGGGGAAGGGCAGAGAGAGAGGGAGAGAGAATCCCAAGCAGGCTCCACACCGTCAGCACAGAGCCCAGTGAGGGGTTCAACCTCACAAACCATGAAATCATGACTTGAGCCAAAATCAAGAGTCAGATGCTCGACTGAGTGAGCCACCCAGGCACCCCAGCTACAGTTATTTTTTTAATATATATAAAGTTATATATACTTTTGTCTTTTAACTTTTATACAGGAGTTAAAAGTGATTAACTCACCACCATTCTCTATTATTCTTTTTTTATTTTAATTTTTTAAACATTTATTCATTTTCGAAAAAGAGATAGAGTGCGATTAGAAAAGGGGCAGAGAGAGAGAGGGAGACAAAGAATCCAAAGCAGGCTCCAGGCTCCGTGCTTCAGCACAGAGCCTGACGCAGGGCTCGAACCCATGAGCATTGAGATTATGACCTGAGTGAAGTCAGACGCTCAACCGACTGAGCCACCCAGGCACCCCAAGAGTATTCTAAATTTGACTATTCTAAGGTGTACCGTGTTTTATTGTACTTTGCAAATATTGCACGTTTTACACATTGAAGGTTTGTGGGAAGCCTGTGTTGAGCAAGTGTGTGAGCACTACCTTTTCCAACAGCATTTTCTGGTTATAATCCACTGAAAGCTCAGATGATGGTTAACATTTTCTGGCAAAAAGGTTTTTTTTTTTTTTTTTAGTTTATTTTGAGAGAACAAGCAAGCAAGGGGGGGGGGCGGGGCAGAGAGAAAGGGACAGAGAGAATCCCAAGCAGACTCTGCACAGTCAGCAGCTACTTATGTTCTTGAATCTCATATTTTTATTTTCCAGTGTTATATCGAAGTTTTATTTCTAAAACAAGAGTTGACGCCTCAATAGAAAAGAAAATTTTCTGTTTAGGATAAAGATGGCTTTGTTACCCTACTGCAAAGTACAAAAAAGTGATGTGAGTATGTAATGTAATCCCTCATTGAATCAATAGGCTAAAAAGAATAATTACATGATCATATCAGCAGATGCAGAAAAAGCATTTCACAAAAGCCAATACTTATTTATAACAAAAACTCTCAGTAGACTAGGAAGAAAGAAAAACTTCTTCAACCTAATTAAGACTATTTTTAAGAATCTTCAGCTAATATCATACTTAATGGTGAGAAATTCAGAGGTTTCCTACTAAGATCAGGTACAAAGCAAGGATGTCCTCTCTCATCACTCATTTTCAACATTGTACGAGAATTTATAGCTAATGCAATAAAACAAGAAAAGGAAATAAAAGGTAGACAGAATGAGAAGGAAAAATGAATCTGTCTTTGTTCAAGGATGACATGATCATCTATGCAGAAAATCCTAAATAAATAAGTAAATAAATAAGCCAAAATACCCCTCTAGAACTAACAAGTGATTATAGCAAGATTGCAGGATATGAGATTAATATACAAAAGTCTCTTGCTTTCCTATATATCAGCAATGGAATTAGAAATTAAAAACACAAACCCCCAAAACAAACACTTAGATATAAAGCTAATAAAGTATGAACAAGATCTAGATGAGGAAACTATAAAACTGATGAATGAAATCGGAGAAGAACTAAATAAATGGAGAGATTTTCATATTTATGCTTAATAATTCTCAATATAACCATGATGTCAGTTCTTCCCAACGGGTCTGTAGATTCAATGCAGTACCAATCAAAATCCCAACAAGTTATTTCGTGGATGTCAACAAACCGGTTTGAAAGTTTATATGAAGAGGCAAAAGACCCATAATATCCAACACAGTATTGAAAGAGAAGAACCATATTGGAAGACTGACACTACCTAGCTTCAAGAATTACTATAAAGCTGCAATAACCAAGACCGTGTGGTGTTGGGACAATCATAGCTACGTAGATTGATGGGATAGAATAAAGAGCCCAGAAACAGACCTCCATAAATATAGCCAACTAATATTTGACAAAGGAGCAAAAACAATAAGAAGGAGCCAAGACAGTCTCTTCAACAAAGGGTACTAGAACTTCTGGACATCCACATACAAAAATAATAATAATAATAATAATAATAATATAGAAACAGACCTTACACCCTTCACAAAAATTAACTCAAAATGGGCCACAGACCTAATGTAAACACAGAAGAATAAAACTCACGGAAGATAACATATGAGAAGACTTAGATGACCTTGGCTAAGGCAATAACTTTTTTACATAAAACACCAAGGGAATGAACCATGAAAAAAATAATTGATAAACTAGGCTTCATAAAAATTAAAAATTATTCCATCAAGAGAATGAGAAAACAGACCACAGCCTTGGAGAAAAATACTTTCAAAATACATATCTGATAAGGAACTATTACCCAAAATATACAAAGAAATTTTTAACTCAACAAGTATAAAATAAACAACCCAATTTTAAAATGGGCCACAGACATTAACAGACAAATCACCACAGAAGTTGCACAGGCAGCAAATACACATATGAAAAGGTACTCCACCTCCTATACCACCAGGGAAATGTGTATGAAAACAACAATGAGATACCACTACCCACCTATTAGAATGAACAAAATCTGAAACAGTGACAATAGCAAGTGTTGGGAAGGATGTGGAGTAACAGGGACTCATTCATTGCTGGTGGGATGCAAAATGGTACTGAAATTATGGAAGACAGTTTGGCTGCTTTTTAGAAAACAAAACATACTCTTAACATAGAATCCAGGAGTTGCAGTGCTTGGTGTTTGCTCAAAGGAGTTGGACACTTTTATTATTCACATAAAAACTTGCACTTAAATGTTTATAGCAATTTAATTCATAATTGCCAAACTTGGTGCAACATAGATGTTCTTCAGTAGGTGAACTGATCAATAAACTCTGGTACATCCAGTCAGTGGAATATTATTTCATCACTAAAAAGAAGTAAGCTAACAATCCATTGAGAAGTTTTAAATGCATTTTACTAAATGAAAGAATTCAATCTGACAAGGAGTACCTACTGTATGATTCCAACTATATGACCTTCTATTAAATGCAAAACTATGGAGATAGTAAAAAGTTCTGTAGTTGCCAAGGGCTGGGGTTGAGAGGGAGAGAATGTGTGCACAGAACACAGAGGATTTTTATGGCAATGAAATTCTCTGTATGATACTATAATGATGTATACATGTCATTATGCATTTGTACAACACCAAGAGGGAACCATAATGTCAACTATGAACTTTGGGTTATCTTGATGGGTGTAGGTTCATCAAATATAGCAAATGTATCACTATTGGGGATATTGATAATAAGGGAGGCTGTGTGTGTGATTTGGGAAATCTCTGTACTTTTCTCTTAATTTTGTCATCAATCTAAAACTGCTCTAAAAAATACTCTTTAACAATAAAAACACCTACAGCCAGCAATATACTTAATTTTGGTGAAAGATTAAATACTTCCCTAAGATCAGAACAAAAGGATATTTGCTCTACTTCTTTTTTTTTTATTTTATTAAAAAAGTTTTTTACATTTTTTTTTTTGAGAAACAGAGAGAGACAGAGCACAAGTCGAGGAGGGGCAAAGAGAGAAGGAGACACAGAATCCGAAGTAGACTGTAGGCTCTGAGGTGTCAGCACAAAGCCCAGTGTGGGACTTGAACTCACAAACCGTGAGATCATGACTTAAGCCAAAGTTGGACACTTAACCGACTGAGTCACCCAGGTGCCCCTTTTTAAATTTTGCTTAAATCAAGTTAGTTAACATATAGTGTAATAATGATTTCAGGAATAGAATTTTAGTGATTCATCACTTACATATAGCACCCAGTTCAATGCCCTCCTTAATTCCCATCACCCATTTAGCCATCTCCCCACCCAAAACTCCTCCAGCAACTCTCAATTTTTTTCTCAGCATTTAAAAGTCTCTTATGGGGGGTTTGGAGGGCTCAGTCAAGCGTCTGACTTTGACTCAGGTCATGATGTTGTGGTTCGTGGATTCAAGCCCTGTGTTGGGCTCTGTACTGACAACTCAGAACCTGGAGCCTGCTTCAGATTCTATGTCCCCTTCTCTCTCTGCCCCACCCCTGCTTGTGCTCTGTCTCTTTCTCTCTTTCAAAAATAAATAAACATTTAAAAATTTTTAAATAAATAAATAAAAGTCTCTAATGGTTTGACTCCCTCTCTTTTTTTATCTTACTTTTCCTTTCCTTCCTCTATGTTCATCTGTTTTGTTTCTTAAATTCCACAGATGGAATGAAATCATATATTATTTATCTTTCTCTGACTGACATATTTCACTTGGCGTGATATACTCTAGTTCCATCCACATTGTTGCCAATGGCAAGATTTCATTCTTTTTGATCACCGAGTAATATTCCATTGTGTGTGTGTACATACATATGTATATATATTATATATTCATATATCACACCTTCTTTATCCATTTGTCAGTCGATGAACATTTGGACTTTTTCCATACTTTGGCTATGGTTGATAGTGCTACTATAAACATTGGGGGGCATGTGTCCCTTTGAATGAGCATTTTTGTATCCTTTCAATAAATACTTAGAGCAATTTCTAAGTCATAGGGTAGTTCTATGTTTAATTTTTGAGAAACCTGCATACTATTTCTCATAGTGGCTACACCAGTTTGCATTCCTACCAGCAGTACAAAAGTGTTTCCCTTTCTCTGCATTCTCACCAACATCTGCTGCTTCCTGAGTTGTTCATTTTAGCCATTCTGACAGGTGTGAGGTGGTATCTCATCGTGGTTTTGATTTATATTTCTCTGATGATGAGTGAAGTTGAACATCTTTTCATGTGTCTATTAGCCATCTGGATGTCTTCTTTGGAAAAGTGCCTTTTCATGTGGTTTGCCCATTTCCTCACTGGGTTATTTGTATTTTGGGTGTTGAATTTGATAAGTTCTTTATAAATTTTGGATACTAACCCTTTATCCTATATAACATTTGCAAATATCTTCTCCCATTCTTTCAGTTGCCTTTTAGTTCTGTTGTTCATCTTTTTATCTTGATGAGGTCCCATGCTCTCACTACTTCTCTTCAACATTGTGCTAACGGCCCTCGCCAGAGCAATGAGAGGAAAAAAAATTAAAAGAGGGCATATAGTTTATAAATAAATAAGACTTTTTATTCATGGCAACATGACCCCCTTTGTAGAAAATCATAAGGAATTTACAAAAAGCTACCAGAACCAAGAAGTGTGTTTAAGAAGGTCTTATGATGCAAGATCAAGTACAAAAATAAATTCTATTTTTACATAGCAGTGTTTCTTTTAGTATTTGTCCTCTGGTCATGAAGTCTTTCAATATTTAGTTGTGTGTAAATATTTTTCTTTCACATTCACTTTTGAAAGATATTTGCACTGGGTATAGAATTCTTGGTTGTAGTTATTTTCTTTAACTGCTTTGAAAATAATCTATTGTCTTCTGACTTCCATTGTTTTCATTGAATTCTTTACTTCTAAGATTTTTTCTTTGTCTTGGTTTCAACACTTTTATTATGATGCTCCTAGTATACTTTTCTTTTTATTTATTGCTCCTGGGGCATTATATTTTCTGTCCCACTCTCCTCTTCTTTTGGCCTCCAGAAAAAGTGTCAGAACTTTGGTACCCAACTTACTACATGTTCACTGAAAGAAATTGGCTTAAAGTGCCCTCATCTCTCTGTTAATATTTTTGACTATCATGTTGTAATGTTGCTGCATATAAACAAAAATAATTTTTTTTACTTAGGTTGAGCACCAAAGCTCCTGAGTAGCTTTCAAAAGAATAAGCATAATCTTTCTTTGATTTATACCGTCTTGTGAATTAAATGGATGTTTTGGCTTTAAAAAGAAAACATCAATCTCAAATACTGTTTTGATACTTACACTGTATTTTATAAGCATTAACTTCTATTCACCCACACTTATGGAAAAAGTCTGTATCCTTCCTTTATTACTACCAGCCAGGGATATATGATTGTGGATGCATATTTCTGTTTCAGCTTTTGTTTGAGCAGCTTCCAAAACATCATCCTATAGGTTTTTAGAATCTGCGCCAAGTTCAGTTCAGATTAAGTTTCTTTGTTAGAATTGCTTTTTAAGGCATCTGGATCAGAAATCATATACTTCTGCTGCATAGCAAAGGAACATTTGGAAATCATCAGAGGCATCATAATAGAAGATGATAGTATTGTATGTTTTTTCTCAGAGCAGGTAAAGACAACAAAAAATAATTTTTTTCAGAATTTAGAAGATGCTGGTTTGATATTGTTAAAACAGTTTAAGTAGCTAATGGATGGCTTCAAAAATACCATATTGTTTCCAAATTCATCATAGAATATTTCTGAGTAAAAGTAGAAATTTCTGTGTTTTACCTATTTTCAACGGTACACACACATACACAAGTTAAGAAGGCACACAATGTTAAAAAAATTTTAGTTTAATATAATTTTTTGTTTCTTCCCTAAATTTGAAGCAGAGACCTAAGTTAATCTTCATATCATTTTAACTAACAGCTTCCATTTTGTTAGGTTTGGTTTGGATTTCATTAGATGACAATAATCAACTTGCTCTCCTAAAGAGAAAGATCCATCTTTTTTATTTAAAAAAAAAAAACAACCCAAAGAAAGAAAGAAACAAAACTCTAAGAGAAACCTTCAGTTTCTAATATAGTACATTGTGTCACTTTCATAAATGACGAAGAATTTAAAAAATAGTCTCGGTACTTTTGTACGTATGAAGTAAACTTAAATCTATGGTTTTTAGGCTAATAGTTTCCAAAATGATTGATGGGTTTTGGAGCGATCATTTGATTATTCCATACATAGCCATGAGAAGGCATATTTAGCTTGTGGTCTGGAAATCCAAATGATTTAGTGGATAAGCTCCAGACTGTGGAACCAAAAGAAAAGAGTTCTTTTTCTGGTTGGAGTGTGACCTTTGTCATGCTTTCCTTTTTGCTATTCTTAAATTTAGAAATAATTTTCTCCATTATGTTTATACTACTAAAGATAGTATGAGCCTATGAAATCACGAAGATACCTCCACAACCTAATTGTACTTTGCCATAGCTACATATGGGATAACTGTATGATCTCTCCACAATTCATTAATCATGAAATTGTGATTAGTATGACCATTTTGGTACCAATTAAAATGTCATAGTTCTTATTTTTGTGAATCAGATCACCTTCATATTGGTAACACTATTTTTCCAACATTTAGCCTAATGTTTGTTTTTCTTCCTCTCATTAACCAAGGAAGATAGTAGAGGAAATGCAGACACATCCTTTAGAGAGTAAGGAAATACACTTTTGCTTCTTTATAGCCTACCTTATCTGTTCTTTAAAGACATAGCTAAAACGTGATGTCTGAGATATATGTAACAATGAAGTTTTTATTGATTGATATAAATATGGGTGACTTTGTTCAGCTGAATACTGCTGGTAGGAGTTACTGGCGTATGTAATACATTATCTTATTACACTCATTTTATGGAAGCGGATCCTGATGGGACAGTGGAAGGCGAGCTTACTCCAGCTTTCTGGAAAAGCAATTAATCCTACTGCTCACATAGCAACCATGTCTTGGATCGCACTGGTGTGCTGGCACCCTTTCTCCTTTTATTAAAACAAAAATGCAGCTGCTGACCAGAAGTGCAGCTCTACAAGTGGGGCTTTCATCGTATTGGTAAGAGATTCATATCCAGGGTTGACATCATTTCAGTTATGGCTTTTTCATTATTAAATTTTAGAATTTCAAGTTTGTTTATTAAAGATTTAAAGCTATAGGTTAAATCACCAAATTGAAATCCACTTATTTTTCTATCCTATGATAAGTGGATAAGGTGTGCTGGAAAATGTATTTTCAGATTTTAATTGTGAAATGCATGGGAGTATAAGGAAATTGACAATTTTTTTCTGAATCTTTCGCATTTCTATTTTATATGTAACTCTCCACATTCCTCAGTTTCTAGTGAGTAAATTTAAAAAATGCTTTAGAGCTATTGACTGTTAACTCTTGGTAAAAGTAGTGGCCAGGACTTTTACTTAGCCCTTGTGGCAAGTTTACTGTATTTCATCTGTTTCTCATCAGTACTGAAAACTGATAATTCTTTAAAACACGTGGCATTCACTAATGTTAAAGATTTTTAACTCCTAATATAAGCTTATATACAAGGGTTCTCTTAATTTGTCGTCCAGTCTTTTTCAAGACCATTCATCTTTTACTGCAAAACCAAATATTAGCAGAATGTTTTTCTATCTAGGGTTTAATGTAAATTTTATTTTAAATAACAGAAGTAACACTCTATAATTAAAGATGCTTTTACAAAGACATTAATGAAACAGAAAGTTCCAACTGCAATATATTTGATATTTGTACATTTCTAATGCTTTGGGTTTTTGATATTTTAGGTCTTGCTTTCCCATTAAATCAAAGTCTATTGGGTTTCAATTTGACCTCTATAAAAACCATTTTAATAAAGACCATTGAATATACGTAGGGTACAATGTCTTCTATTCTCACGCCCTATGCATTTTCCATATATACTAATAGGTAATAGTTGTTGTTTTAAAGTGTTGCTACTTATTTGTTTTGTTATTTAGGATGAAAATAACAGAACAAGCAAACTGAATAATGACTGACACATCATTCTGAAATTTTCTTTAAAGACTGTTTAAATTGGGGTGCATGGTTCATGAGTTTGAGCCCCACATTGGGCTCTGTGCCAACAGCACAGAGCCTGAAACCTGCTTTGGATTCTGTATCTCCCTCTCTCTCTGTTCCTCCCCTGATTACTCTCTCTCTGTCTGTCAAAAATAAATAAAAATTTTTAAAAAAATTTTAAAGACTATTTACATTGACTACATAGTGCAGGGAGCAGGAGTAGGGAAATAAATCCAAATATTTGCAGCTCTTAAGATAAAAGTTGTGTCTTGCTGGGTTACAACACCAATTCTCTGACAGACACCAAATTGGGTGTCCTGCCATGCCATTCAATTCTGATACCACTTACCCAGAGTCAGAGTCAGACTCCACAAGTTTAAGACTAAGTCCTTCATGAGACTGCTCCTACGTTAGCTGCCAATTGCAAGTTTTGGGTGTCACCAAAACACCCACGTGTCTGTCTGGCCTACTACAAATTCAGTCAGGACTCCCACAACCTTCTCAGGTTTGATAATTCACTAGATTGACTCACAGAATTCAGAACAGTACTATACTTATGAT
This sequence comes from Helogale parvula, assembly GCA_004023845.1. Taxonomy (NCBI): domain Eukaryota; kingdom Metazoa; phylum Chordata; class Mammalia; order Carnivora; family Herpestidae; genus Helogale; species Helogale parvula. Next base: position 304,609 of record PJEM01000799.1, read on the forward strand.
CGACATTTTATTCTATAGGACACAAATGAACAGTCACGTGAAGATATACAAAGAGCAGGGTCTGGAAGGTAAGGGAGCTTCTGTCTCTGTGGAGTCATGATGTGCCACCAGGATATCAATGTGTTCACCAGCTTCAAAGCTCCCCTGGGGCTAGGTGTCCAGATGGTTTCATTACATAGACATGATCAGTCAAATCATAGGACACTGTTTATTCTCTCTAGCCTACCTCCTTTCCTGAATGTTGGGCTGGCCCAGAGTTCCAACACTTCAATCATGTGATTAGTTTTCTGGTTACTAGCTCTCATTCTGAAGCTCTCTGAGGCTGTGTCCTAAGTCACCTAATTAGCATAATAAAGACACTCTTATCACTCAGGAAATTCAAAGGGTTTTGGAAGTTCTCTGCTCTGAGTAAGGTCAGATACAGATTTAATTATAATGCAACTGCTTATTATAATGGTTATAATTACAAATACTTGTTATGGGATAAAACATAAAGAGATATTTAAAAAATAATTCTGATGTAGAGGTCATCAGTAAATTAATGGCAAGCACACTGGATATGTTTCTTGTGGGAGATGCAGTTTTTTAAAAAATTTCTACATCTACATTTAAAATAGGTTTAAAGACTGGACTGCTTTCTTACACCATACACAAAATAAACACAAAATGGATTAAAGGCCTAAATGTGGGGCATGAAACCATAAAACTCCTAGAAGAAAACATAGGCAGAAATTTGGCATTGGCTGTAGCAACAAAAATTTTTCTAGGTATGTCTTCTCAGGAATAGGAAGCAAAAATAAATGTATGCACAGCAAAGGAAAAACATAAAAAAAACAAAACAAAAAGACAACCTATGGAACGGGAGAAGATATTCACAAATGATACATCTGAGGAGGGATTAATATCCAAAATATATGAAGAACTTTTACAACTCAACACCAAAGAAACAAATAAATAATCGAATTATGGGCAAAGAACCTGAACAGATATTTTTCTTTCTATTTCTTTTTTTTAAATGTAAACTTAAATATTTTTTCTTCTTTTTTGAGAGCGAGGAAGAGAGAGAGAGCATGCACACTTACACAGAAGTGGTGGAGAGGCAAAGGGAGAGGGAGAGAGAGCATCTTAAGCAGACTTCACACCCAGCGCGGAGCCTGCCGAAGGGCTCAATCTCACTTCTGTGAGAGCGTGACCTGAGCCCAAATCAAGAGGCAGATGCTTAACCAACTGAGCCAGCCAGGTGCCCCTGAACGGACATCTTTCCAAAGAAGGCATCCAGATGGCCAATAGACACATGAAAAGATGCTCAGCATCACTCATCATCAGGGAAATGCAAATCAAAACCACAGTGAGATACCATCTTACGCCTGTCAGAGTGACTAGACTCAAAAAGACAAGAAATAACAAGTGTTGAGAAGGGTGTAGCGAAAAAGGAACCCCTGTGCACGGTTGATGGGAATGCAAATTAGAAAACAGCGTGGACAGTCCTCAAAAAATTAAAAATAGAAATACTATTTGATTTAGTAATTCAACCTCTGGGTATTTATCCAAAGAACACAAAAACACTTATCTGAGAAAAATCCCTGAACCCCTATGTTTATTCAGCGTTATTTACAAGAGCCAAGATATGGAAGAAACCCAGTGGCCATCCATAGAGGAATGGATAAAGATGTGGTATATATGCAGTGTATATATGTATATGTACAATGTATATTACTTGTACATAAAAAGAGTGAGATCTTGTTATTTGTGACAATAGGGATGAACCTAGAGAGTACTGTGCTAAGTGAAATAAGTCAGACAGAGAAAGATAAATACCATATGATTTTATTTACATGTGGAATGTAAAAAAAAAACCCCAAATGAATAAACCAAAACAAAAAGCAGAAACAGACCCGTAAATACAGAGAATAAACTAATGGTTGCCAGAAGGGTGGGGGGTGGACGATGGGCTAAATAGATGAAGGGTTTGTGGGTATGGAATAAGGAAGTCACAGAAATAAAAGATACAGCATAGGGAATACGGCAGATGCATGGTATTGTAACAGCACTAGGTGGTGACACATGGCAGCTACACTTGTAAACACAGCACACATAACTCATGGACGTGTCCAGTTACGATGTTGTTGTACGCTTAAAACTAATGTAACAACATCAAAAAAACCAAAAAGACAACCTACTGAAGGGGAGAAGATATTCACAAATATGTGAAGTGTGCCAACTACACTTCAATTAAAAAAAGAAAAGAAAACATGATTTTAAAAATATGTTTAAAAACCCATAATAGCTGGTTATTTGGTACAGAATCATGAAAATAATGTGCTGCTTCCAGGTTTATATTTTAAAAAGCCTTAAACTTCACAAAGTAAATGCCAAACACCAATGTAGTTGAAATCTGCTCTTTCTACCCATTGCAGATTGGTTTTATCTATCATCAGTCAAATTATATTTATGATATTCATGTCATGGCAATTTGCTAATGCAAAGATTGAGTTATTTTTTCAGCCACACATTGTTAGTGCCAGAAACAGATCTGAATACTGAGTTTCCATAGCCTATGCTCAACATGTTTATCCATAATATAATTCATTCAAATTACTAAGATATAGTTTTCTGTGAAATACTTTGATAATATAATAATGATTGCATTGTATATATCACATTGCCAGATGTTATTTGTTCTTTTTGTTAATCACTTCCATTTGACACAATAGATTTCCTTATGAAAAATGAATCAGTGTTCAAGTCTTACAAACCTAGAAAGTGAGCAACCATGCTGTTTTTATTTTTAGGAGGATAAGAATTGAATTTAGGTTTTCTGCTAAGTTCTTGGTTTGTGTATTCATTACTATACTAAATGTACCCCTTTCTTGTTAAAGAATCGTAAGTCACAAAAAGATATGAGGATTTATAATCTAGGAATGGCTCAACATTGAAGTTAAGATTGTTAATGCCACTTTGAGAAGAAATCAAGAGTGATTTTTTGAGGTGCCTGGGTGGCTCAGTCAGTTAAGAGTCCAATTCTTGATTTCAGCACAGGTCATGATCTCATGGTGGTGAGACTGAGCCGGCCTTGGGCTCTGTGCCGGGCATGGAACCTGCTTGGGATTCTCTCTGTCATCCCTCTCTCTCTGCACTTCTACTCATGCTCTGTCTCAAATTAAACTTAAAAAAAAAAAAAAGAATGATTTAAAAAAATATATATATTCTTTTATCAGCAATAGCCATGCGGCAAGACACACAATTTTCAAGAAATTAATAAAATTAAATATTTTGAGTAGTAAATGTGACATTTAAGTGATATTATTGCTGTATTTTGGGGTAATGTGAGCAACCATTAGAAGAGAGGACCATTGATTTTAGTAGGAAAAATCAATTGAAGATAACCTAAAATATCATCTTTATTTAGTTTTTTAGATTCCTTTTAAAGCAATAAGATAGGAAAAAAGTATAAAACTCTAATAATCAATTATGTAAAATAATAATTTTATAGTATATGATTTTTGTAAGAATGTTGCACAGTTGGTATTCTGTTTGTACGTGTGTGTGTACTTGGAGGTGTGTGTATGCACCCTGGCAGTGGGAGGAAAAGGAAAAACAGAATTTTCAGGAGTAACAGAATGAAGGAAAATTGAGACTCAGAACAAGTCATAAGTAGAAAAGGCAATCAGACTTAACTAATAAGATGGGACTTCGTGGGGTAAAAAATACATCTAGATTTTTAAACTGATAAGTAATGCTAGAATTTCACAATCAAGTGTTTACTGAGTACATATTATATGCTTAAATTATGCTAATAAAGGGAATGAAGGCGAAGTTCAACACGTGGTCCCTGCTTTCAAAGAAGGTAAAGTGACTAAATTAACATACAAAAGACAACTAGAGAAATGAATTATATGGTTTTGGTGTGGAATGAGTTAGCTTCTCAAAGGAGGTGGAATCTGCAAGTTTTACAAAAAGCATGTATATTCATTTTTATAGTTTTATATAATCATTCCTGAAATCAGGTCTTTGTTTTCATTAAGAAATTATAGCTTCTTTGCTAAAAAGTATGGTTACCACAATTCCTTTTACATAAAAGCAGGTCTATTTTAATGTTTTAACTATTTTGTTTTTCTAGAATGTGGCTGCTAAAGATTTAAAACCATGCTTTTGCAACTCTCCCTGTTCTTGCTCCAAGAGCCAGCCGCGTACAGGTAAACTAAGGTTTTGATTCAAACCCTGATATTAAGCTGGAAGTTCCCCTTCCTCTTTTGCCCCTCCCCTTTGTACATTAGATAAAGAAAACATATAACAAAAAGTACCTACAGAAACACAAATTATCAATGATGGTAAACTTGCAAGAAATAGCTTTTTCTGTTATTTCAATGTCTCTGATATTATTAAAATTATTCCAGAAAACATCAGTATCTGATAAGAAGACTTTAAACTAAAATTAATATACACTGGTGAATGTCATTACAAGAATTGTATAGATTGAGATTCTTTTACAATAAGAGAAGTCGTTTGTGGCCAGTGGGGTATAACATGTGGCTGTAGATGCCAAAGTGTAATGAAACTAAATTTATGCCCCTCTATTTTTGCTTTCTTTTCTATGGGCTAACCATGAATCTACTATGTCACTTGAGTTTGCTTAACAGCTTGTGTTGATGAAAAGATACTGGTCTTAATATATAGTAAGGGCGGTTATAATAAACCTAGTACAATATGCTGAAAATTTTTATGAGTCAGTTCATAATGTACATGTGAACTTGTCAAAAAAAAAATCAATACGTTAGTGAAGGATAAAGTTGAGAGGAAGTAGCTAAGATCAGAATTTTTAGATTATTCTTACATTTGTTTAACATTTTTTAAAGTACTTACTTTAGAATTATATGTAGATTACATTTGCACATTTTTAGGTAGCTATTTTGCCTCATTAGATTAGTAAACAAATCAATGATGCTTTACTAGGAAACTTTTCCCAATCTGAATGTTAAGAAAAATTGGGTATGATGATATTAATTTGCTGTTAACTAATGTTGTACAACATTGTTAAATGACAGTCCATCTGTCAAATTAACATCATGACATCCTACTTGTTATTTTAATATGTTATAATGATGAAATGTGTTTTTTAGATATGTTTTACATTTGCACTAAGTAATGGAAAGTACAATATATTATGTGCCTGTGCCCTGAGGAGAGATTTTAACAAAAATAATTGAAGGTAATAAATCTTAGCCCCTTTCCCTCTGCGTTGCTACCCCAGTATGTTGTTGTATCTCCTGTACATAGCAACCTTTCTAGATAGTGACAAAGGTTGAGCGCTATTGTGTGTCTTATATAATAAAACTCACAACACCTGCCAAAAATTTACTTTGCTCCAAAATGTTGCTTTAATACACCCTCTCTATGGTCATTTTATGGCGGTTTGATGCCCTTACCTAAGATGGAAATGCAGTCTTGAATGATGTTGCTCTTGAACACAAGACAAGTTTTTCAAATAATTAGGAACATCTACAAGCCAATAAATCTCTCTACAGTTTTAACTTGATTGTATACCTGGGAGGTGTTTTTGCTCAAGAGTCTGTGTGAGGGTGTGTGATTTACAATGTGTCTGAACTTTGTGTTTAAATTGTCATGGGCAGCAATGATAACATTTGATTCAAAGAAGTGATACAACTCATATTTGATATATAATATTATGATCTTTAGTCATGCCCTGGTCTTGCCAATATTCCCTAAAGTGATTTTTAAAAAATTTGTGATGGTGAATTTTCAGACACATTATTCTAACAACTGGTGTTCCTCGTAGCGCTTTGTTTTCCTGTGTAAGTATCTAGCACAGATGATTATATACTATCTTTTCAAAAATGATTACAGAGTCTTGTAGCTTTTGTATAATATTATCCAGAGAGTTTTCAGTGTGTATTTAAATGTGACAATATGCTGTGAGAAGTGAATTTTAAAATTATTCAGATGGAATACTTTTCAACAAGAAATAATGATGTGAATGAAAACTAATCCAATATATATGAATGTAGCCCAGGCCTGCAATATTGGTTTATCCATTAATTTTCTGAGCCCAGGTGTTTGTTTAGTGGGAAGCCATCTCAGAAAGTGATGATAGACGTATTTTACTCAAAGCTGGTAACACAAGTCCAACATCTTGTACTTTTCGTGTTCAAAACTGTTTGGTTAGGAAACTTTTCTTATAAATGTTTAAAAATCACAATTCGAGAAAATTGTTCATGATTTTTCAGTAGAGGAAACACTTTCTGAAAGCTTTTGCTGAACAAAATAGAACATTTTAAAACCTGGGCAGGAATGAATTTGACTCATAATGTTATTGTAAAATTCTTATTGAATACCGTTAGAACACATTTTTTTTCCTAAAATGGAAAACTTTTACTGATCTTTCACACTTAAAGAACAATACATTTTTGTTGTAAAAATCAAGCAAAACAAAAAGCTCAAAACTGGAAATTCTACCCAATCTTCCTTCTCAAAGAAAAACATTGTTAATACTCTGCTTGCAAAAAAATTCTTTTACAAAATAGTCTTAAAATTTACTTATGCATAGTACTTTGCAAAATGCCGTTTTTTTTCAGTTACTATATTATGGATAACTTCCCATGTCAATAAATTTAGGTCTTGATAATTTTTAATGGTGACCTAGTAGTCTCTTCATAGTTTACTCACTAAGGCAAATGACAGTTTAATGAATCTTGCTAGCGATGGTCATTTAGGTTGTTTCCAATTTGGGGCTTTTATAAACAACATTAAATTTGTTTAATGACTTCTTTGTAATAAATTCTAAAAATTCAAAGTATTGGATTAAGTGTTTAGGTGTTTTAGTTTTATATATCTTGTCTGTTGCTCTCCGAGACAGTCGTGCGAATTTATGGTGCATTAACAGTATATGACAATGTCCACACCCTACTGTGTACAATCCATGTTTCTAATACTTGTTAATTAGATATAACAGAGTAGCGTATCTTATTTACTGCAAATTTTAGATTTTTTCATTTGTGCAGTACAAGAAATACATTCCCCCCCCCCGTTTTTCTATCTTTTCTTATTGATTGGTAAAAGAGTTTGAATGAAGGCATGAATCATTTGTGTATTATATGTTGAAATGTTTTTATCTTTTTAAAATTTACTTACATTGTTTTTAAGTGTACTTATTTTGAGAGAGACAGAGACAGCGGTGGGAGGAGGGGTGGGGAGAGAGAGGGAGAGAGAGAAATCCCAAGCAGGCCTGGCACTGCCAGTACAGAGCCCAATGTGGGGCTCAAACCCATGAAACTGTGAAATCACAACCCGAGCTGAAACCAAGAGTCAGGTGCTTAACCAACTGAGCCACCCAGGCTCCCCTGACATTTATATTTTAATTTTGTGTAATGTGTCAATGTGTGGTCAATTTTATTAGTTTTTTATTGATAATTTCTAGCTTTAGTGCACGTTAAAGAAGGCCTTCCTTACTCAGATTATGATAATGATATCTTTTATTTTCTTCTAGTGCTTGTTCCATTTATTTCTTTTTATTCTTATTCATTTATTTTTTATTTTTGACAAATTTTTATGTATTTATAACCCATGAAATCACTAACACAAAATGATGTGCATAATCAGCACCTCAAAAAGGTGTTTCTTGCCTCTTTATAATTCCTTCCTGCCATCTCTCTCTCCCCCACCCCCCAACAACCACTGATGAGCTTTCTGTCTCTGTAGATTAGTTGCATTTTCTAGAATTTTCTATGAATTGAATAGTAAAGTATGCTTATTTTTTGTCTGGCTTCTTTAACTTAGCATAATTATTTTGAGAGTCATCTGTTATTGCATTAACTATAGTCAGTTGCCTTTTATTGCTAAGTAGTGTTTTATTATATAGCTATGCCAAAATTTTTTATTTGTTCACATCTTCATTTACATGTGGCTTCTTTCAAATTTGGGGCTATTACAAATAAAGCCACTATGAACATTCCTGTAAACGTCTTCGTATGAATATGTGGTGCTTTCATTTCTCTTATTGATGCATGTTTAACTTTTTAATAAACTGCCAAACTGTTTTCAAAGCAATTATACCATTTTACTTTCCTACCAACAAGGTAAAAGTGTTTTAGTTCCTCCACATTTTTACTTGGTGTGGTCAGTCATTTTAATTTTAGCCATTCTAATAGGTGTGTAGTGGTACTTTATTATGACATTAATTTGCATTTCCCTATTGCTCAGTGTCTACTCATGTGTTTTCATGCCATCCATATACGTTATTTGGTGAAATGTCTGTTCATATCTTGTGCCATTTTTCAAAACAAGGCTGCTTGTTTTCTTATCGAGCTTTGAGATCTATATGTTCTGGATTTAAGTCCTTTATCAGATACACGCTTTGCTGTGCAAATATTCTCTTTTGATCTGTGGTTTGTCTTTTTATTTTCCTTTTACTTATTTTAAAGTTTATTTATTTTGCTAGAAAACAAGAGTGGGCAGAGGAGGAACAAAGAGAAAGTAAGAGAGAATCTTAAGCAGGCTCCACACTGTCAGTGCAGAGCCGACATGGGGCTTGAACCCATAGACCATGAGATCATGACCTGAGCCGAAACTAAGAGTTGGATGCTTAACTGAGTGAGTTACCCAGGCGCCCCATCTTTTTATTTTCTTAACAGTGTTTTTCAAAGAACAGAACCATTAAATTTTGATAAAGTCAAATTTGTCCATTTTTCTTTTTTTGGATCATACTTTTGGTACTATAAAAAAAAATCTTTGCCTAACCCCAGGTTGCATAGATTTTTCTAGATGTTTGTGGTCTATGATGCATTTTAGGGTAATGTTTGTATATGGTGCAACATATAGGTCCAACTTTCTTTGTTCGTATCCAGTTGTTCCAGCAATATTTGTTGAAATGAATACTTCTCTCCACTGGGTTGCCTTTGCATTTTTGTCAAAAATAAATTGTCCATATATGAGTAGATCTATTTCTGGACTCTCTATTCTGTTCCCTCTATTATTTGTCTATCTTTACAATACCATACTGTCTTGCAATCAGATAGTGTTAATCTCCAACTTTGTTCTTTATCAAAATTGAATTGACCATTCTAGGTCCTTTGTGTTTCCATTAGAATTTTGGAATCAGCTTGTCAATTGATACAAAAAAAGTCCACATGGGGGCACCTGGGTGGCTCCGTTGGTTAAGCACCCAACTTTGGCTCAACTTATGATCTCACAGTTCATGGATTCAAGCCGCGTGTCAGGCTCTGAGCTGTCAGCACTGCCTGCTGCAGATACTGTCTTCATCTCTCTCTGCCCCTCTCCTGCTCGTTTCTCTCTCAAGAATAAATAAAGGTTAAAAAAAAGTTTACAAGAATTTTGATTAAGATTGGAATTGGGGGGTGCCTGCTTGACTCAGTCGGTGGAGCATGTAGCTCTTGATCTTGGTGTTGTGAGTTTCAGCTCCATGTTAGTGATGAGATTACTTTTAAAAAAATCTAAGGGGCATGTGAGTGGGTCAGTTGGTTGAGCAGCTGACTCTTGATTTTGGCTCAGATCATGATCCCAAGGTTGTAGGATGTGCTGGCATAGAACCTGCTTGGGATTTTCTCCCTCTCCCTCTGCCCCTCTCCCCATTTCGTGCGTGCTCTCTCTTCCTGAAAAAAAAAAAAGAAATCTAAAAAAAAAATTGCATTTGGAAGAATTAACATCTTAAAAATATCAAGTCATCCACATATTAATAAGATATTTCTCCATTATTTGGATCTTGTTTAATTTCTCTCAACAGTATTTTACACTTTCCATGTATAGGTCTTGCCCGCCTTTTGTCATACTTATTCCTAAATATTTTATATTTTTATGCTACTGTTGGTTTATTTCAATTTCTGAATGTTTGTTGTTAGTATATAAAAATATAATTGATTTTTGTATACTTATCTTGTGTCTTACAATCTGACTAAACTCATTTATTAATTCTAGTAGAGCTTTGTATATTGCATCAAAAATTCTACATAAACCAACATGTCATCTCTGAATAAGAATCCCTTTTCAACTGGAAGCTTTTAAATTCTTCTTGTTTATCACACTGAATAAAACCTCCAGGACAATGTTGAATGGGCATGGTGAGAGGAGACAAACTTGTCTAGTTACCGATCCTAGGGAGGAAGCATTCAGTCATTCATCATTAAGCAAGACGTTGGCCAATTCCTTTTAACAAGTTGAAGAAATTGTCTCGTATTTCCATTTGCTGAGAGTTTTTATCAGGAATGTTTGCTGGGATTTTGTCAAAAGCGTTTTCTATATCTATGAGATGATCATACTGTTCTTCTTTTTTTAGGTTTTAATATCATGATTCACCCCCAGATTTATATTTGAATGTTGACCTACCTTGAATTCCAGGGATAAACACTACTTTACTGTCATGTATTATCCTTTTCATGTACTGGTGGATTTGATTTACTAAAATTTTATTTATAATTTTTATGTCTATGTTTGTGAGAAATATTAGTGTGTAATTTTCTTTTTTTGTAATATCTTTGATGGCTTTGATACCAAGGTGGTGCTAAACTCAGAATGATTGATAAATATTCTGCACTCTTCACTTTTCTGGAAGTTTGTATAGAATTGATATTATTTTTTCCTTAAGTGTTAGGTTAGATTTACAGTGGAATTTTCTTTGTAGGATTGTTTTGAACAGTTTCAATTTGTTCGATAGATATAGGACTATACAGATGATCTATTTCCTCTTGAGTGAGATTTAATGTGAGGTTGATGTAGGGGACTGTTAAATTTATGGACGTAAAATTGTTTGTGATATTCCCTATCATTCTTTCTTTTCTTTTTAAATTTTTAATGTTTATTTATTTTTAAGAGCAAGAGAGACAGAGTACAAGTGAGAAAGGGGCAGAGAGAGAGGGAGACACAGACTCCGAAGCAGGCTCCAGGCTCGGAGCAATCAACACAGAGCCCAACACAGGGCTCAAATTCATGAACCTGGAGATCATGACCTGAGCCAAGTTGGATGCTTTACCAACTGAGCCACCCAGGCGCCCCCACCTCCCCCACCCTACAAAGATAATTCTTAAAGATATTCTGTCAGTTGATTGTCTGAATCTGGCTCAGGTCATGATCTCAAGGTTCCTGGGATCAAGCCCTGTGTCGGGCTCTGTACTGATAGCTCAGAGCCTGGAGCCACTTTCAAATTCTGTGTCCCCCTCTCTCTTGGCTCCTTCCATACTTGTGCTCTTTCTCTCTCTCTCTCTCAAAAATACATATTAAAATTTTTTTAAAAGATATTCTGTAAATTAGGCACCTTACTGTACACTGGAGGTGCAGTGGTGAGCAAAACAGATGTGGTTTCTGTTCTTATGAAGCTTATGAGCATTGAGGGAGCAGACATTATGCAAGTGAATACATAAATAGATTCATTACAATTGTGAGGGGTCGCCTCGGTGGCTCAGTCAGTTGAATGTCCAACTCTTGATTTCAGCTTGGGTCATGATCTCATGGATCATGAGTTCAAGCCCTACATTGGGCTCTGCACCAACAGTGCAGAGCCTACTTGGGATTCTCTCTCTCCTTCTCTCTCCACCACTCTCTCTCTCTCTCTCTCTCAGCATAAATAAACTTTAAAAAATCATGATACCACTATGAAAGAAAGGAACAAAATACTTTGAAAGAAGAGAGCATGAACTAGTTTAGATTAAGAAATAAGGAAAGGCCAGCAAGCACATAGTTGATAAGGAGAAGTATTCTAGGTGGAGGGAGCGCCATGTTTGAAGTCCCTGAGTTAATAAGGAGCTTACTGTGTTCAAGAGGATAAAAGGAGCCAGAATCGCCGGAGACCAGTGAGCACCTGGGGAGCATGCTGCAAGAGAAAATTAGAGAAGGTATCTGGAACCAGATTATAAAAGATCTTACAGACCATGTTAAGGATTTTAAATTTTCTTTTCTTCTAAGAGCAATGGGAAGCAATGGAAGAATACTAGACCTGGGACTATCATGATCATATTTGAGTTTTAAAAAGTCACTGTGGTTGCTATGTGGAGAATGGGTTATTTCTGAGGATGACAAAAACAGAACCATGAGCTCTTATAAAGGTCTGGGGAAGAGAAGGCGGTAGCCTAGATTAGGGGTAATATCAGAGTAGCTGTATAAAAGTGAATCAATTCAAGATCTATTTTGGAAGTAGAATGAACAGGACCGAATAAAATGTGTGAGAAAAGGGATATTGAAGTAGTTAGGATTCTTTTTTTTTTTATGTTTATTTTTGAGACAGACAGAGACAGAGCAGTCGAGGGGCAGAGAGAAAGAGACACAGAGAATTGGAAGCAGGCTCCAGGCTCTATACTGTTTGCACAAAGCCCAATGTGGGGCTCAAACTCACAAATTGAGACATCATGACCTGAGCTGAAGTTGAATGCTTAACCACTGAGCCACGCAGGTGCCCTGAAGTAGTTAGAATTCTTGATTGTAAGATATAACAACTAACTTTGGCTGACTTACATGAAAAGGGAAATTTTAAAAATAAGGATATCAAACAGTTTACCAAAATGATTAAAAGGTGAGAGAATTAGGATTAGAAATGATGGAGCAAGTTCTGCAGAAACTAACGGACAGTCTCAGTAGACAACCATCACAGGAATGAAAGAAATCCAACTGATTTTTTCATCTTTTCATCACATGCCTGAGAGAGAGAGAGAGAGAGAGAGAGAGAGAGAGAGAGAGAGAGAGGTACCAAGGATGATTCCTTTTCTCAGACAATAAAGCTCTCAGACTTTAAAAACCCCTCATGAACCACCCTTAAACATTAAAAGGATCTAAAGGATAGAGAAACAAAATGTCTCTTTACCCAAAGACCTGAGCTCTTTGCAGACGCTTAGCTCCAAAAAATAAATAAATGAATAAATAAATAAATAAATAAATAAATTCTCAGAGGGCTCTTGTCTACAAATGGAAAAAAAAAGCAAATTTAGAAATGAACTGCCATCCCCAGGGCATATTAATAACCTAGAGGCCAAGTACTTCCAACCATTTACATTCATAGTCCTCTTTCACTCTCCTAAAGATTGAAAAACAGTTTCTTTAGTTCTCCTATTATTAAAACTATTGCCTTCAGCTTCTGTTTTCCTGATCTTTTCTGTGTTAAACTTCTTTCCTTCCTACATGATGTCCTCCCCACTTCCTTCCGATCCTTCCTTCGCTGATTGCAAGTAAGTGATGCTGTGAAATTTGAGGTCTGAACCATTTAGTATTTCTTGGGGGTGCTCCATTGACGGGGTAACTTTTAGACTTGGGACCTGGTATCTGCAACCAAACACCGTCTAGAGATTTATGCACCTGATAATCCACTTAGTGAGTGTGGGGGGGAAACAGTGCTGGTACTCTAGGCAAAAGCCCAGCTATTAGGAGTTCTCGAGAACAAATTCCATACGGAAATTCCTATGGTCTTTAGAAAATTGGAATTGGTCTCTGAGTGGTGATTATATCTTTGATCCTCTTTGAAGAAACAGCACCACACATAAAGATGATCGTGGTTAAATAGAAATCACTGTAATAAACAGGAATTTTTAAACAAACATCTTGTGGGCAGAACTAATGCAGAAAGATGCATTTTTTTTTTTGTATTTAAGAGACTACAGTTCTTTTTCTTTTTATTTTTTTAACAAGTTTTTAAAAATATTTATTTGTTTTTGAGAAACAGAAAGCATGAGCATGGAGGGGCAGAGAGAGAGGGGTACAGAAGATCTAAAGGGCTTGAACTCATGAACCATAAGATCCTGACCTGAGCTGAAGTTGGAAGCTTAAATGACTGAGCCACCCAGGCATCCCTATATTTCTTTTTACTCTCCTATCCCATATTTATTGAATTATCCCTGTTAATTAAATACTCGGAAACCATTTCAGATGTTTTTTTAAGATTACAGCTTCTCTTTCCCACCTATAAATGGTATCTGAATCAGCTTGTTCAGCTGCCCTGTTCACTTGCCTGAATCTCTCCTTGTCCTTAATCTTGTCTCACTGTGTCTGTTTCTTTAGGGAGTTCCATTCTAAACTAATACCATTGTTAATCCCATTTTTTGTGCATTTTGTTACTGTGTTTTGCAATTAGCTTTTTCTAGTCCCTGCCATTTGACCATGTTACTTGAGTAATCTTATTGCAACTCCGGTTTGCATAAAGAGACTAATCTGGGAGTTCCTGGGTAACTCGTTTGGTTAAGTATTGGACTCTTGACTTTGGCTCAGGTCATAATTTCATGGTTTGTGAGACGGAGCCCTGTGTTGGGCTCTGTGCTGACAGCTCGGAACCTGCTTGAAATTCGCTTTCTTTCTTCCTCTCTTTTCCTCCCCCATTCATGTGCTCGCTCTCTCTCTCTCTCTCATAAGAAATAAATAAACATTAAGAAAATTAATTTGGTGTCTATTAATATTTGTTGGCAGATCTAAGAAAATTCAATACTGTTAATTGATAACTTCCAAATGGTTTTTAAGGTCATCATTACAATTAAATCAACAGCTTTTTTTAAAGTTTATTCATTTATATGAAAGAGAGAATGCATGCGTGGGGGAGGGGCAGAGAGAGAGGGGAGAGCAAGAATCCCAAGCATGCTCCACACCCTCAGTGCCAAGCCTGGCACAGGGCTTGAGCCCCTGAGATCATGACCTGAGTTGAAGTTGGAAGTCTAACCAGCTGAGCCACCCAGGCGCCCCTCAATCAACAGGTTTTTTTAAGGATGCGGTCCCTGAGAGACACCTGGGTGGCTCAGTTGGTTAAGTGTCTTTCTCTTGATTTTGGTTCAAGTCATGATCTTATGATTCGGTGAGTCTGAGCACCAAGTAGGGCTCCACGCTGTCTTTCCCTCTCTCTCTGCCCCTCCTGGGCTTGTGCCTTCTCTCTGTCTCTCTCTCTCAAAAGAAAAAAGAAAAGAAGGGAGGAAGGGAGGAAGCAAGGAAGAATTTAATGCCTGAAAAATAAAATGCTAGCACCGGGAAGAAGGATAATGCAAAGAAATTTCACGGTTCTTGCGCTCAAATACTATCTGGTGAAGAGGAGGAACATATAGATAATGAAGTTTTACATTACCTTAAATAAGAAAACAAAGCCAAGAAACACAAGAAAAACAGTGGCCAGATAAGGAGAGGGAAGATTTCACAAAGGAGTTGGAATAAAAATATATTAATAAGAGCAAACATTTATATACTGTCATGACCTAGGTAGTGTTCAAAGTGCTTTATATACGCGGTTTGCCCTTGAACAACATGGATTTAAACGGCACGAGTCCACTGATACATGGATTTTTTTCTACAAACATTACAGTATTATAAATGTATTTTCTCTTCCTTGTGGTTTTCCTAATAACATTTCTTGTCTCTAGCTTACTTTATTGTAAGGATATGGTATATAATACATATGACATGCAAAATATGTGTTAATTATTTGTTTATGTTATTGGTAAGACATCCAGTCAATAGTAGGCTATTAGTAGTTAAGATTTCAGGAGAGTCAAAAGTTATATGCAAACTTTCAACTGTAGAGGGGTCACCACCCCTAACCTTCATGTTGTTCAAGGGTCAACTGTATTAATTCATTTAAAAAATATAAGAAAGGGGGGGGCCTGAGTGGCTCAGCTGGTTAAGCGTCTGACTTGGTTCAGGTCATGATCTTGTGGTTTGTGAGTTCAAGCCCCGACGGGCTCTGTGCTGACAGCTCAGAGCCTGGAGCCTGTTTTGGATTCTGTTTCCCTCTCTCTCTACCCCTCTCCCACTCACACTCTGTGTGTGTGTGTGTGTGTGTGTGTCTGTGTCTGTGTGTCTGTGTGTCTGTGTGTCTGTGTCTGTGTCTCTCTCAAAATTAAACATTAAAAAAGTTTTTAAGTAAATTCTAAAGAAAAAATAAAACAAAAATATAGGATTTTAATATATAAGTATAGAGGGAAGAGCAGAAGTCAAAGCACAAAAGCCTAAGGTCTTTTTTATCTGTAATAAAGAGAGGTTGGACTAATATCTCTAATACCTTTCAGGTTACCTTCCCAAGCCATAAACATAGGAAGTGGCTTTAAACCCTTGGGTGGTGGCAACAAAAGCAGGAGTTCAGTATTTCATCACAGAATGCAAGAACATAATCTCTGTTTATACATGTACAGAAGACAAAACATTTTGACAATTTGTCTAATGCTACATAAAGAATTAGTATTGAACAATGGATTACATTTAATTCAGCTAATATATTTGATCAGATGCAGTTAGAATAACCTTTCAGGTAGTGAAATAAGCAAGAGGTGAAATAGATAGCTCTGTTACTTTTAGTTAATTCCAAACTACTGTATCCTTCCTGTAACCAAGCATGCTGTCATTTTAAGACCAGGGCCTTCCACTTATGGGGCTGTGGATCCCTGAGGTATATAAATATAAAAAAGCTGGTCACTATAGACCTTGGGACCATTTATATTAAATAAATAATAGGGTTAAATTTAAAAAAATTAAATCCCAAAAGCTTTTCCAGAAGTTATGTATAAACCTTCATCAGGTACATTTTCCATTTTGAATTCTGGTGGATGGGAGCCAGCAGGTGGGTGAAGCCAGTACCACAAACTACAATACACTCAATACTTAAATGCTTAGTACTTGAATCTTTCATATTTTTGGTTGAGTCCTCAAGCCCAGTGAGAATAATGTAAGAGAGAAAACTTCCGCAGGTAAAAACACCAATTTTATTAAAATACAGTAAAACCTTGGTTTGCAAGCCTAATTTGTTCTGGAAACATGCTTGTAATCTAAAGCACTCGTATATGAAAGCAAATTTCAAGAACCATTGGCTCAGTTGTGATCATGTGACATTCAGCGTCAGTACTCCTTGTATTGCAAGACGCCGCTCATTTATCAGTTAAAATGTATTAAAATGTTTCTCATCTTGCAGAACAAGCACAGAAGAATGACTCAGAATCCAAGGTTTTACTATACGAGAATCAAACGATGCTTTAACACCCATCCCCAATTTTTGAATGCACGAGAAGAAAATGTGTTTATCTTTGGTGGCTTTGGAGAAATATCTATATATATATTTCTTTTATGTTTGAAAATCTTCAGACTAAGCAGTAAGCAGTTTGGTAAGGAAGACAACATTGGTGTATACTTACAAAAGCTAAAGAGCTAAAGAAAACCAATAATATAAACTGGAATGGACAGAAGACTGATGTGACATCTTTCCATGTTGCTTTGCTGTTGCTCACTCTGGGAAAGTGATGCATAATGTCCTTGGAAGGGCAATGAATTGAGAAAAATCGTCTGTTGTTTTTTGGTTTTGTTTGGTTTTATTTGGTTTGGTTTGGTTTGGTGCTGAAACCAAGGAATGAACTATTTTCTGGTGAGATTCTGAATTTCAGTGCGGTCATTCTCATGATAGGGAGAAACTTATATCAGCAGTCACTTTACAGGCCAAGCAAGTTACCACGACAGAAACTTTGTCATTTTCTTAGAGACCCAGAAGATCGAGGCGGGGGGTGGGGGGTAGGGGTGAAGAAATGCAATTTCTTTGGATGCCAGAGGGCCACTGTACAGCCCTTGGTTGTTTTTTTTTTAATGTTTTATTTATTTTTGATACAGAGAGAGACAGAGCATGAGAGGGGGAGGGGCAGAGAGAGAAGGAGACACAGAACTGGAAGCAGGCTCTAGGCTCTGAGCTAGCTGTCAGCACAGAGCCTGACGCGGGACTCGAACCCGAGAACGTGAGATCTGACTTGAGCCGAAGTCGGAGGCTTAACCGACTGAGCCACCCAGGCTCCCCTGTACAGCCCTTGTTTATATTCTTCACTGGTTAGCATTAAAAGGAAAAATTTGGGGGCACCTGGGTGGCTCAGTCGGTTAAGCGTCCGGCTTCGGCTCAGGTCATGATCTCACGGTTTGTGGGTTCGAGCCCCGAGTCGGGCTCTGTGCTGACAGCTAGGTCAGAGCCTGGAGCCTGCTTCAGATTCTGTGTCTCCCTCTCTCTTTGACCCTCCCCTGCTCATGCTCTCTCTCTCTCTGTCTCTCAAAAATAAATAAAAAACATTTAAAAATTTTTTTAAAACATCAAAGGAAAAATTTGATAGTATTGGAAAACAAAATCCTCAAGACCTTCATAAATTTGAACTTTATAAACTGTGAAGGAGATTTCAGAGCAATGACAGGAGTTTTAATAAAGGAAAACAGAATTCCAAACCAGGAATTTGAAAATCGAGGAAATTCTCAGTGCTGATGAAAGGTATGGATATGGAGATTTAAGGAACTAAGGGAACTGCTTTCCCATGGAAAGTCTCAGAGCCTTTTGGAAGCATTCTGTCCCTGGCGTTCATGTTGAATACAATTCTTTTTTTTTTTTTTTCCTGTTCTTGAAATTCTTGGCACAGGGTCTCGTGTGGCAATTGGGACTAATTACATTCTCTTGTTCATTGCAATTAGAACACATTGTTTCATTTTGAAACATAAAATTTATGTTTTTCCAGAATTACTGTATTCCTACTATGAACCAATTTGCTGTCATTAGGTTTAAATCAAAATATATCTTTGAGTCATGTAATTTTAGTTCAAATAGAAATCCCATGACTAAAAGTTAACTTCGCAAAAGATGATGACGCCAGTCAGTTTTCAGCAACTAGAATTCAAGAAATAGAAAATTCACTAGATCTGGCTACAGTTTACTAGAAAATGTTTGGGGATTTAGATGTAATCTTTTCTGTTTTCTATATTTTTAAAACTCCTACCTCCACTTCAATCTAATTTCCTCCTGGTCATCCCCTGGAACTCAAGAAAAACTTTTGTAACTAACCTCTACTTAACCAGCGTAATAAAAAATCATGGGTACTCTCCATGACCTCTACATGACTGTTGGGCACAGCACACCGAAGCCATGTAGGTAATGTGCCGCTGCCTAGTACGCACAGAGACTTTTGTTCTCACTAGAGAGTGGTAGACTCACCAAGAAACAGTTGTGTTTATTCAATCTATTTATGTAGATATGCTTGTTATTTTGATTACATAAACCATTACATAATTTTTATTTGAAATATAAATATGGTTGTTTCTATGAAAATGAAATTGAATGCTTTGGAAAAATTCACAAAAGGAAACTGGCTTAAAATTTTTTCACTGGGGGCGCCCGGGTGGCTCACTTGGTTAAGCATCCGGCTTTGGCTCAGGTCACGATCTCAGGGTCATGGGTTCGAGCCCCACGCCGGGCTCTGTGCTGACAGCTCAGAGACTGGAGCCTGCTTGGGATTCTGTGTCTCCCTCTCTCTGACCCTCCTCTGCTCGCGCTGTCTCTCTCTCTCTCTCTCTGTCTCTCAAAAAATAAATTTAAAACCATTAAAATTTTTTTAAAAAGTTTTTTTCATTGGACCAGGGTAAAAAGAAAAGATTGGGGAAAATCGTATCTAGCATTTTGCACTCAAATTGCTTCATG
>PJEM01000799.1:324113-400383 GCA_004023845.1 Helogale parvula
TAAAAATTTTTAAGTGTATAGGTCAGTGATATTAAAAGCATTCATAATATGCTATCACCACTACCATCTATTTTGAGAACTCTTTTTATCTTATAAAACTGAAATTCTATACCCATTAAACAATAACTCCCCATTCCCCCCCCCCCCCACCTTCTGGCAACCACCATTCTGCTATCTGTCTTTATGATTTTGACTATTAATCTAAGTGGAGTCATACAGTATTTGGGTTTTTTAAATTTTTAATTTTCTTGTGAGTGGTTTATTTCATTTAGCACAATGTCCTCAAAGATCATCCTACTTAAAAATATTCCGTTTTCAGTCCGAATAATATTCCATTGTATGTGTGTATGTACAACTTTTACTTATCTATTCATCTGCCAGTGGACATTTGGGTTGCTTCCATGTTTTAGTTATTTTGAAGAAGGGTGCTATGAATTTGGGTATACGTATATCTCTTTGATACACTGCCTTCAGTTTTTGGGATATATACCCAAGAGTAGAATTGCTAGATCATATGATAATTCTATTTTTACTTTTAGAAAAATTTTTTTCCTTGGGGGTTGTACCATTTTACATTCTCAAGCATGCACAAAGGGTTCCAATTTCGCCATCAACGCTTGTAATTTTCTGTTTTTTGTTGTGTGTGTGTGTGTGTGTGTGTTTTTTTTTTTTTAGTTAGCTATCCTAATGGATGTTAGGTGGTATCTCATTGTAGTTTTGATTTGCATTTCCCTAATGATCAAAGATGTTGGGCATCTTTTTCATGTGCTATATAGCCATTTATATCTTCTTTGGAGAAATTTCTATTCAAGCCCTCTGCCAAATTTTGAGTTGGATTCTTTGTTTTTCATTTTGTTATTTAATGTTAAGAATTCTTATATATTATTGACATTATCAGATATGTGATTTGTAAATATCTTATTCTCTGTGTTTTGCCTTTTTACTCTGTTGATAGTGTCTTTTTTTTTAGTTTTAATTTAAAATTTTTAAAGTTGATTTTAATTCCAGTTAATTAACATAGTGTTATATTAGTTTCAGGTATACAATATGTGATTCAACAACGCCATACATCACCCAGTGCCGATCACGACATGTGCACACCTTTAATCCTCATTATCTATTTAGCCCATCCCCCCACTCACCTCCCCTCTGGTAACCATCAGTTTGTTCTCTGTAATTAAGAGTCTGTTTCTTGGTTTTACCCTCTCTGCTTCTTTTTTACTGCTTCGCTTATTTGTTTTGTTTCTTAAATTTCATGAGTGAAATCATATGGCATTTGTCTTTCTTTGACTAACGTTTCACTCAGCATTATACTCCCTAGGTCCATCCATGTCATTGCAAATGTCAAGATGTCATTCTTTTTCATGGCTGAATGATATTCGTGTGTGTGTGTGTGTATACACATATATACCATGTCTTCTTTATTTATCAATCAATGGACACTTGGACCACTTCCATAATTTGGCTGCTGTAAATAATGCTGCTATAAATACAAGGATGCATGTAGACCTTTATGTTAGTGTTTTTTGGGGTGCCTGGGTGGCTCAGTTGGTTAAGAGTCTGACTTCAGCTCAGGCCATGATCTCACGGTTTGTGAGTTCAAGCCCACGTCAGGCTCTGTGCTGGCAGCTCGGAAGCCTGAAGCCTGCTTTGGATCCTGTGTCTCCCTCTCTCTTTGCCCCGCCCCTGCTTGCACTCTGTCTCTCTCCCTCTCAAAAATAAATAAACACTTAAAAAATTAAAAAGAATTAGTGTTTTTATATTCTTTGGGTAAATACCCAGTAGTTTGAATCCTGGATCTTAGGGTAATTCTATTTAAAAATTTTTGAGGATGCTCCATACTACCTTCCACAGGCTGCACCAGTTTGCATTTCCACCAACAGTGCAACATCCTCACCAATACCTGTTGTTTCTTGTGGTTTTGATGTTAGCCATTCTGACAGGTGTGCCTTCTTGGAGTTTTGATTTGCATTTCCCTGATGATGAGCGATGCTGGCCATTTGTATGCCTCCTGGGAGAAATGTCTGTTTATGTCCTCTGCCCATTTTTTAATTGGATTGTTTGTTCTTTGGGTGTTGAGTTATATAAGTTTTTTACATATTTTGGGTACTAACTCTTTACCAGATATGTCATTTGCAAATATATTTTCCCATTATGTTTGTTGCCTTTTAGTTTTGTTGATTGTTTTCTTTGCTGTGCAGAAGCTTTATATTTTGATGTAGTCCCAAAGTTTGTTTTTGCTTTTGTTTCCCTTGCCTCAAGAGATGTAGCTAGAAAAAAGTTGCTATGGCTAATGTCAGAGAAGTTACTGCCTGTGTGCTCTTCTAGAATTTTTATGGTTTTAAGTCTCACATTGAGGTCTTTAGTTCATTTTGAAGTAATTTTGTGTATGGTGTAAGAAAGTGGTCCAGTTTTCATTCATTCTGTCCTGTTTTCCCTACACTATTTGTTGAGGAGACTATCTTTTCCCCATTGGATATTCTTTCCTTCTTTGTCAAAGATAAATTGACCATATAATTGTGGGTTTACTTCTGGATTTTCTGTTCTGTTTCATTGATCTATGTGTCTATTTTGGTGCCAGTACCATACTGTTTTGACTACTACAGCTTTGTACTATAACTTGTTATCTGGAATTTTGATGCCTCCAGCTTTGCTCTTCTGTTTGAAGATTGCTTTGGCTATTTGGGATCTTTTGTGGTCCTATACAAATTTTAGGATTGTTTCTTCTAGTTTTGTAAAAAATGCTGTGGGTATTTTGATAGAGATTTCATTAAGTGTGTAGATTGCTTTGGGTAGTATAGACATTTTAGTAATATTTGCTCTTCTAATCCATAAACATGTAATGTCTCTCCATTTCTTTGTGTCATCTTCAATTTCCTTCATTAGTGTTTCATCATTTTCAGAGTAAAGGTCTTTCACCTCTTTGGTTGAGTTTATTCCTAGGTGTAAATTCCTAGGTATTATTATTTTTGGTGCAATTGTAAATGGGATTGTTTTCTTAGTTTCTATGTCTGCTGCTTCATTATTGGTCTATAGAAAGACAACAGATTTGTGTACATTGATTTTGTATCCTGCAACTTTATTGAATTTATCAGTTCTAGCTGTTTTTTGGTGGAGTCTTTCAGGTTTTCTATAGATATGCAAATAGTGAAAGCTTTATTTCTTTCTTACCAGTTTGGATGCCTTTTATTTCTTTTTGTGTCTAATTGCTGTGGTTAGGACTTCCAGTACTATGTTGAATAAAAGTGGTAAGAGTGGACATCCTTGTCTTGTTCCCAATTTAGGAAAAAAGCTCTCAGGTTTTCCCCACTGAGGATGATGTTAGCTGTGGGTTTTTCATATATGGTCTTTATTATGTTGAAATATGTTTTTTCTAGACCCACTTTGCAGAGTTTTTTTTTTTTTATCATGAATTGATGTTGTACTTTGTCAAACATTTTTCTGTGTCTATTGAAATGATCATATAGTCCTTATCCTTTCCCCTGTTGTGATGTGTCACGTTGATTGATTTGTAAATATTGAGCCACCCTACAACCTAGAAATAAATCCCACTTTTTCTTGGTGATTAATTTTCTAATGTTTGTTGGATTTGGTTTATTAGTCTTTGGTTGAGGATTTTTGCATCTATGTTCATCAGAGATATTGGCTGGTAGTTCTCTTTTTCTGTGGTGTCTTCATCTGAAGTCCGTATCAGGGTTATGCTGACCTCATAGAATGAATTTGGAAGTTTTCCTTCCTTTTCTTCTTCTTGGAATAGTTTGAGAAGACTAGATATTATTTCTTCTTTAAATGATTAGTAGACTTTGTCTATGAAGCTCTCTAGTCCTGGTCTTCTTTTGTTGGGAGTTTTTTGATTACTGATTCAATTACTTTGCTGGTTTTCAGTCTGTTCAAATTTTCTATTTCTTTCTATTTCAGTTTCAGTGTCTTCTACCTTTTTTTTTCATGCCTAATTGCCCTGTCTAGAACTTCTAGTACTATGCTGAATAAAAGTGGCAAAGTGAGTATCCTTACCTTATTTCTGATCTGAGAGAAAAATATATTTCATTCTTTCACCACTGAGTATAAGGTTTACTGTGGATTTTTAATACATGCCTTTTATTATATATTGAGATAGTATGCTTCCATTACTACTAGTATGTTGACTGTTATTTATCATGAACATGTGTTGATTTTTGTCAAATGCTTCTTTCTACATCAATTGAGATGATCTTGTTTTTTTTTCTGTTAATGTGATAAGTTTTCATATGTTAATCAGTTTTCATTTATTGAAACATTCTTGCATTCTGGAAATAAATCCCACTGAATAAAGGATTCAGTGTATAATCCTTTGGATGTACTGTGAATCCAGCTTGGTGATATTTTGTTGAGGATTTTTGCAAAAATATTCATAAAGGATTTTTGTCTATAGTTTTGTTGTGTAGTGTCTTTGCCTGGCTTTCTTCAGTTGTTTTGGAAAGTTTGGGAAGTATTGCTTTAGTTTTTATTTAAATATTTGGTTGAATTCAACAGTAAAGCTGTCAGATCCATTGCTTTCCTTTGTTGAGAGATTTTTGATTACTGATTTAGTCTTCTTCGGAGGTATAGGTCTATTTGGATTTTCTATTTGTTCATAATTTAGTCTCAGTAGGTTTAGTATTTCTAGGATTTTGTCCATTATATATAGATTATCCATTTGGTTGGTATACATAGTACTCCCTTATAATCTTTTGTATTTCTGTAGAATCAGTAGTAATGTCCCCACTTTCATTTCTGATTTGAGTAAATTTCTGTTTTTCTTAGTCCATTTAGCTGTTTATCAACTTTTTTGATATTTTCCAAAAACCAACTTTTTATTTCATTGATTTTCTCTATTTTTTAAATTCTTATTTTGTTTACCTCTGCTCTCATCTTTATTATTTACTTTCTTCTGCTAGATTCGTTTTTTTGGGTTTCATTTGTTTTTCTTTTTTCTAGTTCCTTCAGTTGTAGAGTTTGGTTGTTGATTTGAGATTTTTTTTTTTTTTTCTGTTAGCACTGTGAAGGTATCAGCCCACTTCCTTCTGGGCTCCAAAGTTTTTGATGAGAAATCTGCTGATAATCTCATGAATATCTCTTGTATGAAATGAATTGCTTTACTCTTTCTGCTTTCAAGATTCTCTCTTAGTCCTTGTTTTTCAAAAGTTTAATTATAATATGTCTTTTGTGGGTCTCTTTGAGTTCATCTTACTTTGAGTGCCTTGAGTTTCTTGGATGCTTATTTTTATGCCTTTTATCAAATTTGGGAAGTTTTCAGCCATTATCCAAATTCTCTACCCACTTTATTTCTCTCTTCTCTTTCTGGGACTCCTACAGGGCATATGTAGGCCCACTTGATTGTATCCCCCAGGTCACTTTGATGCTGTTCACTTTTTTCCAACCTTTTTAGTTTTTGTTCCTCAGGTTCAATAATTCCATTGTCCTGTCTTCAAGTTTACTCCTTCTTTCTTCTGCTGGCTCAAATTTACCTTTGAATCCCTATAGTGAAATTTTCATTTCAGCTATTGTACTTTTTAGCTTCAGGATTTCTTCTTAGTTTCTTTCTATACCACTACTGATGTTTCTATTTCATACATTGTTTTCTTACCACATCTTCCTGTGGTACTTCGAGTACTTTTAAGGCATTTGTTTTAAAGTCTTTGTCTAGTAGATCCGCCAGCAGTTCTTTTTTTCTTTCCCCCCAGAGACAGTTTCTGTTCACTTATTTTTTTAATAAGTTGAATGAGTCATTCTTTTATGTTTCTTCCCATCCTTGCATTTGTTCTTGTTGAAAATTAGACATTTGACCCTAATAATATGGTAATTCTAGAAATCAAATTCTTTTCCTTTTCCAGGATTTTTGAGTTTTGTTTTTGATTATTGCTGTTGTTATTTTATTGTTATAGGTGTCTCTTTGCCAAGTATCAGCTTGAGGTCTTTTCAGGTCTTTTCTTAGACTGCACCCTTCCCTAGGCATGCATGGTAGCTTTCTAATGTCCCTTGTATTTGCAGTTGCTTCTGAATGGTCTAGTCATTAGTGTCTGGCTTCCAAGGGGGGAAATAAAAATGAAGGGGGAATAATAAAGTGCCAGCCTTTTAAATCCCCTGGAAGTTGTTCAGCAAAAGGGGTGGAGCTTGTAATAATTGGGGAAGTGCAACAACAATGGCCTCATATCTCTTTGTACCTCTGAGATTAGAACCAGTAATTAACAATCAGAGCACAGATCCTTGATATTTTGTGGACAGCTCCTTTTGCTACCCTGGTTCTTGCAAGCTGCCCCTGGAGTGCATGCACAGCTACCTGGCACTGGGCTGAGAAGTAGGATAGGTAGCTACTACTGTGCTAAAAGCTGAAATTGATTAAAATTTACCATCCAAACCTTGTCCTGGAAATTGCAAGCCTTGGTAGACTCCAGAATTCCAAGATAATTACATGAAACAGATCTGCCAATGCAATTGTAGTCTAGATAGAAATACAGATTCCTTGTGTTTCCTACCCTACCATCTTCACAGAATTATCTCTATGAGCACCTTTAAGTTCTTGATTTACTTTAAATAACCAAAACAGGCTATCATAGAGGATGCAGTTATGGATATGGTCTATACAAGAAAACTGAAGCTGATTCCAATAAACATATTCTAATAACAGAACATTCTAATAAAGAAATACAATAAACAGATTATACTCAAAGAAAGTTTTATGTCTTATATCAAAAGATTGCAAATAAATTCACAGTTGTATGTTTTAGGTTAAAATAAATGTTAAAGAATAAAATTTTGCTATGACTCCCCAATTTAACCTCTTTTTCAATGAACTACCCATTGGCCAATTCCCAGATTCTTCTCACAACTTACTAAATAAGTAGGTTTCTACTCTACTCTGGATTATCTATAACTCATATCCTCTAAATCCAGCCTTACTTCAATTCCAACCTTCCTTGACTTCTTGGCAACAGTCGACATTGTTGACATCTTTCTTTTATCTCCATGCCACCACACTCTCCTGATCTTTTTCTTTCCTCTCTGGCCTGCTCCTTAGTTTCTTTTGTGGGCGTCTCTTCTTCTTATCAGCTCTTAAATATTGATATATCTCAGGGGTCTTTCCCAGCTTTGTACTCTTTTCACTGTATACATTTGCCTTAAATTAAATGATTCATTCCTGTTGCTGATGACTCACAAATCTATAATTTCAAGTTCAGTCTTTGCTCTGAGACACACACGTGTATGTTCAAGTGCCTATTTAACATTCTTACTTGGATCCCCTTCTGGCACCTCAAACAGTATATCAAACTGAACTAATCACCTCTCCTCTACTGATTGATTAGAGATCTGTCTCCAGTGTTCCCAGCTCAATGAGTGTCACCATCACATACATAAGTTCAAAACCAACAACCTGATAATCATTCTTAACTCTTCCCTGTCTTTATCTGTGACATCCAATAAACCTTCAGTTCATGTTGCTTTTACCTCCTGAGCACTTCTCAAACCCATGCACTTCTCTCCATCTCTACTACTATCATTGTCTTCTAATTTTTGTAATAACCTACTAACTGATATCCTTACCTCCAGTGTCCCTTCTCACCAATCCATCTTGCCACCAGATTTGCATACCCATTCCTCAGAATATGTCCGTCTCTGACCTCTGTAACATGGTTTATTAGGCCTTGTATGTTCTGGCCTCTGCCAGTCTTCTCTTGCTATCTCTCCACTCAACCATACTGAATTTCTTTCAGTTCCTGCAAAATCATGCTTTCTTGTCCTGAAGCTTTTACAAGCTACTGTCTCTACCTGGAATAGTCCTACTCATCTTTCAGATCTCAGCTTTAAAGTCATTTTCTCAGAAGAGTTGATTTTGGTGCCTAGATTAACTTAGATCTCCCTCAAAAAATGTTTCCAATACACCACTTTTTATGCAATTGCTTGTTTAATCTTTGTCTTCCTGACTAGATGAAGAGTAGTGGCCATGTCTGTCCTATTCACTGCTAGATCCTCAGCTCAATGCCTATCACATAATAGGTACTCAGTAAATACTTGTTGGATGAATGAGTGAATAAACAAATTGGCAATAGTTAGAACTCAATAACTGTTGGATGAAATGATCTTTTTTTTTAATGTTTACTTATTTATTTTATTTTATTTTTGAGAGAGCACAAGTGAGGGAAGGGCAGGGAAAGGGGAACAGAAGGAAGATCCAAATCTGGCTCTGTGCTGACAGCAGTGAACCTGATGTGGGGCTTGAACTTATGAACCGAATTGTGAGATCATTACCTGAGCTGATTTTGGACACTCAACTGAGTCATCCAGATTCCCTGTTGAATGAAATGATCTTAAAACAAACAAACAAAACAAAACAAAGCAAATCCAAAAAAAGCAAAACAATACATTTTTCTATTCAGAGGAGAGTTTTCCTCAGCAAACTTATTGCCATCAGAGATGTTATTCAGGCATCTGGATTTTTGGAATTCTTTTTGGGATTGCCTCCAGAGCATGGAATACATACCCCCCAATACCTTAGATAGTGGCAGATATTCATCCTTTGAG
Source organism: Helogale parvula (assembly GCA_004023845.1). NCBI lineage: Eukaryota > Metazoa > Chordata > Mammalia > Carnivora > Herpestidae > Helogale > Helogale parvula. Next base: position 332,652 of record PJEM01000799.1, read on the forward strand.
GTTGGATTTTATTTTGAAAGCAGCAAAATCACTCAGAGCCAACATGGGCAATCAAGCAGGGCAATACTATCAGAGGTAAAAAAAAATTATGCATGACTATAAATTAATGAGTCTGATTCTTTCATATGGCTCATAAACTGGGTCATAAGGCAATTCTAGAAGAGAAGCTTCAAAAATGTTATGAGCAATGGCAGAATTGTTAAAATGTTTGTATAGCTTCCCAAGGGAACTTCTTTGCAGGGAACACTGCTCACGTAGATGTATATAGTCAGGAATGTTTTGTTTTGTTTTGTTTAATAATTCTTGTTTCCTTTAGACACAATTTCTACATACATGTGAGCTTTCCTCAAGGCTTCAGGGAGAGCATGATATAGTAGAGAGAGGCCAGAAATGTGAACTGTTACTTATCATCATTATTGTGAACATTTAATAACGTGCAAGGTACTTACAAATTAATCATCATCATAATTTGGCCACATAGCACAATAAAGTAAAGTTACTTTAGCCCACCTACTTTAAATACCTCCCCCAGAAAAAATGTTGTAAAATATAGGATAATCCTTTGCCAACTAAGATAGCTCTCAAGGGTACCAACCACTGTGAGATTGGGTTGGCTTTGCTTACTGAAGTTAATGAGTGGATCCAACTGCCATAGATGGCACCTTCAGACTCTGGTCAGACTACTCAAAATTATGTATTATCACTCACAAGGGAAATAAATCATGGGCAAGAACAGATCTAGAAAAATAAATCTATCTTCTCTATTAACAGCAACAATAATAGATCTTATTTAGATCCCCATTATGTGCCGGAAATGCTAAGCAATTACTATGCATGTTTTATTTTTTCATTTCAGAACCCAAAGCTAAGAGAAGTTAATTAACTTGCCCTTCATTAAAAATATAGCAATTGGAAGATCTAGACTGAGAACTAATGGTCTACATAGTTTTTAAGCCCAAGTTTTTTCCACTTTACTCAAAGCACATAATGAACCAGGCTATCACCATATTCAAAAGTGGTACATTTGAAGTACCATCTCTATTGATTTGATGTTTTTGGATGCCTCATTTTCTCATCAGTGTCTTAGTCTTCTGGCAGCTTCCCTTTCTTCAAAACGAGCACCAGGAGTTTCTGTTGATCTTTTTCTTAATTTTTTACTATGATGAGTGTATTCCAGCTATGTTCTCAACTGTCCTTATGTCTCACTTATAACTTCATTGCCCAAAAAGTTGTTACTGAAGCTCAGACCTTGCCTCTTAATACCTGCATTATGGAAAGTAACTTTCCTTGACCTTTGTCTCCTATAAAATGGTAATGCACAAATCCTTCTCTATGGGGGGGGGGAGGAGGAGAGGTTCTTGCAATTTGGTATTGAGTCTTATATGGGGACGGTAAGAGAGGGTGGTTGATGGAACACTTTCAGTTACTAAATCTGATATCCGTACTTTGTCCAAGCACAGACTCCAATTTGAACCTTGCAACTAGACTGTCAGTCTCAGAAGGAATGCATTGACTCTTGTAACATTTTTGTCATATCTACATGTTGATTGCACCATTATGTTGATGGAACCAAATTTCGTTGTTATTTTTAACTTGATGCTCTTGATGAGGGTCTTAGAGAAAAGTATGATTTGTTGCGGGTAGGTAGCTTGGCACTTTATCTTTGTCTTCTAGCTTAATATTGGCAAAAAGACTATGATGCAAGAGCCTTAATGCACAATGAAGGAAATGTCTGAATAAAGGAAATTGGAAAGGAATTAGTAAAGCTTGTGTCATAAAAATCAGCATTACTTTCATATGCATATCAAACTATAAATCAAAGTTTTCTACCTATTTACAACCTAACACATTTTAACCCCACCTCATTGTGTTTCTCTTGTGTATATTCCTGACTGATTTCATGGTGTTTATTTTAAGGTGAGTAAAGTCTGTTTTCAGCTCTTCATAATATTTTAGCTCTTTATCTGCCCATCCTTCATCATGACTTAATTATTTATCATTAGCAAACATCTCTTAAATCACATCTGTTTGTAGAGCTCTTTTTTGTGTCTTAAAATAATACTGAACTCTCTAAGTCAAACTCTATGTTATCAAAAAGGAAAACGCTTTACCTAAGAGAAATATTTTTACAAATATAAAGAACGTTCAGGAAGAAAATATGCAATGAGGAGAATGAAAAGAGATCTTAAAATTGCTATTCTAGCAGGTCTCTCCATCCATGTGTTTATCCTACATCTTACTCAGAGCAGCCTACAGCATTATTAATCTGTTAATACTAATTGTCCAAGGATCTCGAAAGTAATTTAACAGCAGAAATTATTCTCACAAAATATATGAGGAAACTCAATCACAATAAGACTGTACAAGGTCTCCTGACAATTATAGAACTAATATTTAAATGTTCTGACTCCTGGTAAGCTATTTACTAAAAATAAATCAATTGCTAGGGAAGCTTAGCTACATGTCCCTTCACTATCTGTTAGCATATATTATTGGTGTACATTATCTGTTCATATACATAATTCTTCTTCTGCAAAGCTTCCAGTGTGGAAAATAAATTCCAAGGTATGATAATTAATGATAAAAAAATCAAGAGTTACCAAGAAGGAAACCAAAGAAGAGAAACATGCACAAAATACTGAAAAAAAAAAAAACTAGCAATGCCTTTCATAGTTGTTTTACTAAGAATCAGTGCCTTTCAAACTTTAAAAACCATAATTCACAGTAATAAATACATTTTTATCATAAGACTCAAAGTAGTTATCCTCACTATGTATAAGGCAAGCTTTGATGCTATTTCTATTTCATTTCTTAAAAATCTGGTTAGGATCTAAGAAGTGTGTCAAAGTCTATAGTTTGAAAATCACTGCCTTGGGGCGCCTTGGTGGTTCAGTCGGTTAAGCTTGGACTTCGGCTCAGGTCAGATCTCACATTCGTGGGTTTGAACCCCGCGTCAGGCACTGTACTGACAGCTCAGAGCCTGGAGCCTGCTTCCGGTTCTGTGTCTCCTTCTCTCTCTGCCCCTCCCCGTCTCATGCTCTGTCTCTCTCTGTATCAAAAATAAAATAAAACATTAAAAAAAAAAAGAAAAAAGAAAATCACTGCCTTAAATTGTCCACAACCGTGAAGAAGGGGAAGGAGGAGGAAGAGGAAGTTAGTGATAACATAGGCTAGTCCAACTCAAGTTTAGTAAGAGATATTTAACATGATCCTTATTTTTTCCCTCGCTGACAAATATGTACATTTTCTTCCAAAGAAACCTGGTGTATTTCAATTCATATTTTATTGTAAGACTCATCTGGGAATGTAAAACATTTTGTTTACTAGCTATGAATCATACAAGAAACATCTTTTCTGAATTTTATACCCATATTTTAAAACAAGGGAAATGATACAAATGGTATTCTAATTCCATTTTTTAAAGACTTCAAAAGAAGGAAGTTACATGTGCCCAACTTTGCATATTTTTAGGGTGCCAGAGAGTTTTTACTTAGGTTGCTTGTTCTTATTTCAAAGTAATAGTCCAAAAGCAAAGATGTATCTATGGGTTTTTTTTTAAATCAACTAGTGTGAATTTTAAATAGCAGATTTCTGCTTTCATAAATCATTTGTATCAAATTCATGTGTTCTTCATATGGTGTATCACAAGTGGGTTGCAGCTGGCTGCTTTACAAACTGGAATTTGGATTCTATTAACAACTCCAGTGAAAGATTCTTCCCCCGTATCTGGGCTTCTTCATGGCTTCACACTCCGAACATGGCTTTAGCACAATTACTTAAAGCTCCTTCAATTAGAAATTGCAAGATAGCTGTCATCAAACTTATGTAATGCCAAGCATCTGGCAGAATTGGTATGTGCAACAGATGAAATACCTACAATGTCTCCTCTTCTTGAAGCAAATGCGTTGCTTTTATAGCTAATGGAAAAGTCAGAAGTGTTTCCATTATCCTGGTTTTTAAATACACATACAATAAAGCAAACGTCAAAGTAAAATGCATGTTTTTAAAAAATTGCAATTAGGAAGTACATAAAATACCTTTATTTGCACCAAACTGAAACGATAGCATTACTTTTAAGACATGAAATATAAAAATCACAAGAAATTGATAGCATTTGAATAAGTAGCAAAGTTGCTCAGTGTAATGAATTTTGCTGTCTGGAAAGTCCATTTAAAATTCAGTCTACTTCTAAGCAGTATTGTGTCATATAGTAGAAAACGCACTAAGGAGCATAAAAGGCCTGGGATTTGCTCTTAGCTTAGCCATTAACTGATAGTATAGCTTTGGGTGATTCACTTAACCTTTCTAAGACTCATTTTCTGCAATATCCTAAATTCCACATCTTGGGGATAGTGAGGCTCGAGACAGATTTTTAGTACATAAATGGTAACAAACAGGAATTATCTGCTCCTTCCTTTCCCCATTTATTAGTGGGCACCTCTTATCATGTAGTAGAAAGTAAATATCTTTGCTTAAATTCAAGAGAGTTTAATAAACCTTGAAAAAAAAAAACTCTGACCCCACTTAGAAACTAACAGAATAGAAGTTGCTAAAAGTTTATTCTGGTTGTCCAGGCAAAGTGATCACTGTACTGAAAGAATAAATCACATAGGAAAACACATTAGTAAAAACTGAAGAGAGTAATAAAACAGTGTGCACATCCACCCCAATCACTGAGAAAAGGCAATGTGTTTTTATACAATCAGATTGAACAAAAATTGTACTAACTTATATAGATTATATAGAGCTACCAGAGAGAGAAAGTGGTGACCATCTGGAGTTAAGAAGTTTCTTCTTCATGTAGTCAGTGATGACATCATTCACAAGTGGCAGAACACGATAAAGCATTTATATTTCATTCCACAAGGAGGTATGTTTATGTATAAACTATTTGAGGAAATGTTTTTATTCTGAACCTCATGATGTGCTTTGAAAACAGTTTTCTTATTTTGGCCTTGTTAGTACATCGCTTAGAATCCTGCCTCTGGGTCTAACAAACTGTCTGATGCTAATGTAGATACATGTACTTGTCCCCAAATTGATAGCATATGCCAAGGTTTTCTGTATTGCCCTCAACACACTTTTAGGGGCATTCTTGACCCTGATCCCAATGAGAACTCCAAATGTGTTCCCTCTCAGCAAGAGGATCAGCTTCCCTGTGCTTTCTAACCCATGGTTATGGCTTTTTAAAAAATTAAATGAATTTTAAAGATATAATATGATCCTTTATAAATATTATTGTATATAGTATAGGGCTGAATAAGTTTGTGGAATAATATTATGATATATTTAATAATATATTTAATAGTAATAATTTAATAGTTTATTAAGTTTATTTATTTAATTTGAGAGAGAGAGAGAGAGCACGGGAGTGGCAGAGAGAGAGGGAGAGAGATTCCCAAGTAGGCTGAGCTGTCAGCATGAATTCCCATGCTGGGCTTGATTTCCATGAACTGTGAGATCATAACCTTAGCCGAAATCAAGAGCCTAATGATGGAGTCACCCAGGCTCCCCAATGTTAGAGGATATTTTAAAACAAAAGTTGAGGAGTTGTTGGCAATAAAGTTTGCCAACACTAACCGAAGGATCTAGCCTTCCAAATACCTGAGATTCTGCCTTTTCCTCTCTTCCATAATGACGTTTTCAACCAAGCCCCCTCCCAGATAAGTCCAGGATTCAAATGAGTCCAAGATTAGTTTCAAGGAGTCTAGGTTAAAGGCATTTGATTGCTGATTCTTTTTTCTCTTGTTCTTATTTTATTTTACGGAGAGAGGAGGTGGGGAGAGAGAGAATCTTAAGGAGGCTCTACACTCGGCCCGGAGGCGATAAGGGAGCTCAATCCCACCACTTGGAGATCATGGCCTGAGCTGAAATCACGAGTTGGTCACTCAACTGACTGAACCATCCAGGCGCCCCAATTGTGCTGATTCTTTATGTTTGCCTCCAACCTCTTAGTTTCAGATACATCTATAAACTGAATGTCAGCGGTAAGGTACAGGCTTAGGCATCAACTTCAGTGTATATTTAGAGTATGTCAGCCACTCATTCACTCATTCTCTCACTCATGTTTCAAATATTTGTTAAGTGCCTTCATTGTTCCAGGCTGTGTTAAGCATTAAGGATGAAAAATAAAATGAACTCTCTTAAGGTTAATATTATAATAATAATAGCGTTAAACCTAATATTCAGTAAGGTAAATGAGACTTAATAACTTTTTATTTTAAATATCTTCATTTCTAATACTTTTCTCTATTTTTTTTGATTATCGATCATTGATCATCTGCTTTTCTGTCTTTGATAGAACTTAAGGTAAGAGTTATTTATGGTTTAAATACTACATCCCATCAAAAAACTATCAGCAAATTCATTTAAATATTTTAGGAGACTTAAGTGGCTCTGGTTGTTATTCCATTCTAATTTTTGCCCTAAAATAATTTTAGATTCTCTTTGTACGCTTGAGTCTTAGAGTGCTAGGAAAGTGGAGGGAAATGGTCTCTGCCAGCAGATCTTTGGGAATTGGAACTTGAATGTTACTTATTTAAAGAGGATTATGATAGGTATGAGCTCAGAGACCAGGAGACAGTACACGCTATAGAAGTAAATATAATTATTAATGGGACACATAATAGAAGGTTTAACTGTGTACACATCAGAACGGAGTAGTTGCTTTCCACCCTGGGAGGGACGGGTTGTCTTCTTAAAAAGTGTCCCGATTCAAATGTATAGCAAAGCCAGTGATCAAATGCTTTCTTAACTAGTGATTAGCTCAGGTGTTTACTTTTAACAGTCTTTCTACCCAGGGCATAAAAAATGACATGTTGAGATGAAAAAACATTCTCTACACTGAGAGAAAATGATGCTGCTAAATGGTACGATAATTCTTATTCAAACTAAAATGTCTTTTTCTTTCACTCAGACTGAGTCATCAGACCATTTGGTAGTACGCCTAAGCCAATAAAAGAAAGAAAGAATAAAATATTCTGAAGTAAAACATGCCCATACTTACACAGTTTCAAGTTAGAAATGGTTGGTTAATTATCGTATTAAGTCGCTATCCGCTACAATATTGAATGCTTTCTATTTCCCAAGTGCTGCACAAATATTAACAGATTGATTCCATGACACTCTTTAAAGTTTGCGGCTATTGTCACTGCGATTTCTAAGGCAGAGAGAAGAGACCATTTTATTGAGTGTACTTTGAGCTGGAGGAATGACAGCACGTTCTAATACCTGCAGGTAAGTCAGTCCTGTTTTGGAAGCAAGATATGCACTTCTGAAACAACTAGGAAATAGTCAGCATCGGATGTGATCGTGTGCCAAAACAGACCCGAACGGAGAGGTAGAAAACCAGATCTACAGTCAGTCTTAGGGCAGGGCTATTTTATTCCTTAGCTATAGGAAATACTCCTCTGCCATGGTTGGTTTTGTCTTACACCCTAACTACTTCAGTAGTTACTTTGAGACCCGGGAAGGAAAGTGCCCTTTCTCACTGCACTCAGAGGCAGGTACTTTAGTACCTAAAATGAGTGAAACCGCGCTTGTCAAATTTTCCCAACACAAGAGACAGCTAAGCCGTTCCCCAGGAGCAGATCTTCAAAATTAGAAAAGTGACTGGAAATTTGAAGGAAAAAAAAAAAGAGTTGGGGCCATTTTCTTCATGAGCTCTCCTCACCACCCCCTACTGCCTTTTAAAAAATAAATTAACTCATCATGAGACTTCCAAATGCATTCCTTTAACATATGGTAAGAGTGTAAACATACTGAATTTATTTCAGGGGAAAAAATAACCTGATTGATTCAAACAGCACCTCAGAATTTATTTAGTGATGTCAAAAGTCACAACTTCTTTTTATCACTTTGGATTCACAAAATTGCATCAGAGGAAGATATATGTTTGAGTGTGATTGCTCCCAGACATGCATTTTTCCTCCATCAGGGATCTGAAATAATACCAAAAAGCCAACTTGCGTTCGTGTGGGTTTTAGTGGCACTCATCCAGAATCATTTCCCTCTGAAGGTTATGTCAAACTTGTGGGACAATAAGGTTATATCCGGACACCAGGACTTTTCTCTCTGGTATCTAAAATTCAGATCCTTCTGCTGGTAAAACTGTTCTTCAGACTTAACTTGCTCTCATGTATTGCTTTTGCAAGGTGAGGATAAGAGTGCAGAGCAGCCTAGTATGAGAGTGAACACATGAAAAGTTAGAAGAATGTGAGAAATTGCTTAATAATAGAAGGGTTCTGACGAGGGCATTCTTACACTTCGAAATAAACAATGCAAAAGTCAAAACACAGTTAAACTGAACGGAGAGGAAGCGTGCCCTGAAGTCAAGGGCTGCCGGGATTGAGCCTTCCCTCCTTTTCCTTAGGAGTCCCTCCCACGCACGCCTGTCGCCACACTAACGGGCAGCAGGAGACACTGTTGCACTGTTTTCTTCCCAACGTGAGAGGCCCGAGGATGAAATCAGAGATCATCTGCTTGTGAATATGGGGGAAAGAACCTATTTTCACTGCAAGGATTTAAGTGATGTTGATGGTAAGTGACATGATCACTGAAAACAGATGCCATATGGAGTCTCGCTGATTGATGTGCAAATCTTTGACAGCAGAAACCCGCGTTGTCAGCTTGCCTTCTCGGTTGCCTTTCTGAGATCTAGTCAGGAAAGGATCCTCTTCATTTAAAATGTTGGGATGTGAATCACTCTGACAGAGAAATAAGAGGTTCTCTCTGGCCTTATTATTCCCAAGTGGAAGCAACAACGGAGTTTTTCTCAAGGTGAAACTCAGGAATCTCAAAATCTCCTTTCACAGATTCTCTTCTTTGAATGAAAAACATTTTCACTAGATAGTTCCCTACACCCTGTTTTCTTGTTTGAAACAATGTTTTATTATCCTTTTAGATGGTCGTTGTTACTTTTAAGGTGTCTGTCCTCCCTCGAGACCCGTGTGTGACAACTTTGGTTTACTCGGGATTTCGTGAAATGGGGAATCACGGCCCCACATGCTTTTGTGTGAGTTTGCATGCTGCCGTAGTACAAACAAAAACATAACTCTCCCACGTGCAGCAAAAAAAGAGCGACCGCCTTGAATTAGGAAACCTCTCCGGAAGCAGCCAGAGGAGCCTCTCCTCCTGAGCTAAGCCTGGGAGGCTTGTGCAATTTGACTTTAATTGGTGCAGTCTGATCAAGCAAATCAAAAGAAAGAAGTATTTATAAGCTCTAGAGTGAACGATATTCTTTAGAATCTTGAAGAACAATTGTTAGATACTAATCATATGTATTCTGTAAAGAAACGCACTTGGCAACGACATAAGAAATGATGGCATTGGAGAATGTGTGTAGTGGAAAAGCATCTGAACCCACAGCCTGTAAATATTTTATTCCAACGGTAGATCCTAATTCTATTTTATGAGTTGGTTTTTGATAGGTTGACTCACTTTATGTGTGTTGTAGTAACATCTATTAAAGATTTTTCTACTATAAAAGCAGCACATATTTTCAATTTAAACATTGGATAATATAAGAAAAACCACCCACTCAGTTGGTTAAGTATCCAGCTGGTGCTGTTGGCTCAGGTTATCGCATGGTTTGTGAGTTCGAGCCCCTCATCAAGCTCTGTGCTAACAGCGTGGAGCCTGCTTGTGATTCTCTCTCTTCCTCTCTCTCTTCCTCTGCCTCTCCTCTGCTTGCTCTCTCTTCCTCTCAATAATGAATAAATAAACATTAAAAAAAAAGAAAAACCACCCATATTTTTACTACCCTAGGGCAACCAATGTATCTTTCTATGTACAGGTTTTCATTTTTTTAAATATGCCACATTTAAAATTTTGTATTATTTTTTAAGATTTTACTTTTAAGTAATCCCAACATGGGGTTCAAACTCACAACCCTGAGATCAAGAGTTGCATGCTCCACCAGTTGAGCCAGCTAGGCATCCCTGTATTTCGCTTTTAAAACTTAACAGGGGCGCCTGGGTGGCTCAGTCAGTTAAGCGTCCGGCTTCGGCTCAGGTCATGATCTCACGGTTTGTGAGTTTGAGCCCCGCGTCAGGCTCTGTGTGGACAGCTCAGAGCCTGGTACCTGCTTCGGATTCTGTGTCTCCCTCTTTCTCTGCCCCTCCCGATCATGCTCTGTCTCTCTCTGTCTCTCGATGATAAATATACATTAAAAAAAAAGAGAGAGAGATGTGATTGCTGTTTGACTCTTCCCTAGAGCCCCCCTTAATCTTTGCATGTTCAATTTTCTTCATGAATGAGATGAATTACAAAATACCTCACAAAACTGTTGTGTGAAAAAAACAGTAAAAATAAATGAAAAATAACCCATAATTTAAAAATATCTATTAAGTACCTGTTGTACATGGGATTATTCTATGTACAAATATGGTTTTTCAATTGACAACACCTAACAAATTTTTATTTCCCCTACACGATAGTACTCTGTGGAAGGAAAGAATGAAAACTTTTGGTTGGAAAATCAAGAGACCCATTCTCTATTTTACTCTTTGACTAACTTGCTGTCTGACTTTGTGTAAATTACTTAACTCTTTGTGTCTCTATTTCTTCATCAAGAAGGACAGTGGATTTATTCTGATTATCTATAAATGGCTTCTGGCTCTAAGATTCTTTAATGCTATCAAAGGTCATTTTTCCAGCAAAGAATGACCCTTCTGATTTCTCCTTTCAAAATCCAAATGGAGAGCGCCTGCAACATTTATTTCCAAAAACTCTCAGTGAGTTCAAATGTATATGGCTCTACTGAGGTAAATTTTTTGTTTCTATTCAGATTTCCTTTAAAGAAATATCATGATAAGAGCATACCCTTTGCTTGATCCTTTTGTGAGTTAAACAAAAACAGATGAAAGTTATAACAAAGAATCCTTTAAAGATATAAGTACACTGCAGAATGTGCCCAGACTATGCTCTAAACTTTGTCATGTATGGTCGCTGGTATCAGTGGGCATTTCAAACAAGTCTTTGAGATACAATTTCGTGCTCATGACTACAACACCGAAGCTGTCTTACTCTAAACAGAGAGCGCCATCTTATCTGAGCTGCGGTGAACACTAATTTTGTTTATTTCGTTTTGTATACTCTTAGAGTACACAAGGAAATGCTCACAATGAAAAAAATCACATATTATTTACTAAAAGGATTTTGTTATGAGAAATTTCGATTTTTAAAATTACACTTTTATTATGATATAATTCGCACTTTTAAAGTGTACAATTCAGTGGTGTTTACTGTATTCGCGGAGCTGCACGACCATCGTCACAGGTGCGTTTTAAAAACAAAATGGAAGTGTGTAGACCATACGCCATACACCGATTGCTTGTTTCTGGTTGTTAGATTTGATATATCATATATATATTCACTCAAGACTTTGTTTAGTTATGAGATATTAAATTATTCAGGGCTAATAAAATAATTGGCTTGTTATGGGAATATTTTCAGTTCAATCTGAAATCTACCATCTGCCCAATCCTACTTGGAAATGTTTTGTTTACAGACTATAGAAAAATTAAAAGTGTGTGTGTTTGATGGTTTTGCAGTACAATTAAAATGAATAAAATGCTGAGAAGAGTCCATGTGTTTCTGAATTTATTTTAAATACTTAGAGTTTTTAAAAAATTTTGCCTCCCTCTGTTGACTTAGAATTCTATGGGCAATTAAATATCATGCCTCAAGAAACACATCTAAAAAAATCTGAAGGTGATAGAGAGGGATAATAGTTTCCTTTTCTCCTCAAGCCATGGGGAAAGAATTGCTTGTACTTTTAGAAATCATATGTATGATTTAAAGTCATACATAATACTAATTGAGATATTTATATTTTATCCCTAGCATTTCATAACTTGATTTTGAAAGAGTTAACTAGATTTTCCTACCTAAGCCTTTGCAATAACCTTGCTAGTTTTGTAAACAAGCTGAATATCTTCACATTACTGAGTTTTTAGTAACTTGACTACTGAAGCTATAAACACACAATACTACCACTGTAAATATAGATAAAACCTTTTTTTCTTTAACTTTCTGGTCTAAATCTTCCAATACAGCATCTCAGTTTTCTTCCCTATCCATCTTTTGGGAATTGCATGTGTTGTCATAAATTATTTTCTCATGGTTCAGTTTGAAAAATTGGTGCCCATTTTCAAATAGAAATGTTATTTTATTTTATTCTTTATCCGAATATAGTTAACACACAATACTATATTAGTTTCAGGTGTACAATATAATGGTGGAAAATTCGAAGTAAAGCTCTCACTAGAGAGGTAGAAAAGAAAAGGCCTAACATTCTCGCTAGGATGTCAGTACAGAACTTAATAAGAACCTCTTCTTTATGTGCTGGTTCACATCACTTGAAATGACCCTGAGTAAGTGATTTAACCCTTCTGTGCCTTATTTTTCTCATCTGCCAAATGTCAGTAGAGATTAGTGCAATTGTGGGGTTGGCTGCTTATCGTAACCAAATAGTTGGTTCCTCAGAAAGACATCAACAAACTAATACTTTTTTTAAGTGTTTATTTTATTTTTGAGAGACAGAGACAGAGCACGAGTGGGGGAGGAGAATAAAAAGAGAAAGACACAGAATCTGAAGCAGGCTCCAGGCTCTGAGCTGTCAGCACAAAGCCCAGTGTGGGCTCGAACCCACGAACCATGAGATCATGACCTGAGCTGAAGTCAGATGCTTAACCTACTGAGCTGCACAGGTGCCCCAACAAACTAATATTTTTAATATGACCTATAAATTTTCTGTGACATCCTTATCCACATTTGGGAAGCCAGTTGGATTCTTAATCTAAAATACCTAGAAACACTTTAAGGGTAGTAACTCATTTCATATCACAATAACTCATGATATTACTGAGAGATGATGAACATCGATTTTTGTAATTTTATCTTTAAGTGGGCACTGAGATATATGAGAAGCAAACCTAGCTTGAGGAAACTAAGTGAACTCACAATGAGACACAAAAATTTCAGAAAAAATGTGGGACATTTAGTAGAGATCAAATAATTAGCTGAGAAAAAACAAACTTGGAAACAAGTTAAAGACTGCAAATAGTGATCACAATTTTCACTTTTGTAAAATTGGTTATTTCAGGGAACATTCTGTGTTTTATAAATGTGATTTATGTGTTAGTTAGATGCTACTTTATTGAGGCAGCAGTGTTCTCATAGAAGAAAAAAAAACGACTGATGTCCTCTGCTCTCGCCTTACTTCCTTTGGCTTGCTTCCAAAGCCGGAAGGAAAGGGCAAAGCCCAAGCAAAGTGGTCAGGGAGCAACCCTGGGAAATTCTGGCAGCCTCACTGCCGTGGACGGGATCATCTGCCTGTGTCTGACTGTTTTATAACTTCACTCTGAAGTGAATTCGCACCATCATTAGAGATAGATATAATTCTTTTATTTTTATTTATTAATTTTTATTTATGTATTATATGTGTTTTATATATTTATTATATTTGTTTATTAATGTTTATTTATTTATTTATTTTTGAGAGACAGAGCACGAGCAGGGGTAGAGTTGGGGGGCAGAGAGAGAGGGAGAAACAGAATCCGAGGCCGGCTCCAGGCTCAGAGCCCGACCTGGGGCTCCCACTCAGAAGCCACAAGATCATGACCTGAGCCCAAGTTGGACTCTTAACCGACTGAGCCACCCAGGCGCCCCAGAGACAAATATGATTCTTTTAAAAAGATGTTGTAGTGATAGAAATGTGTGCCTTCGAAGTTGAGGAAAACTAATATGATGTGAAAGTTTCTTCTGAGGTTTCTCCTGAAATGAAAGTAAAAAATAAGTCCGTCTGGTATTTGGAAGAAATCTCAGCCCAAAATGATTTTGGAACCAATGAGGACCTCCTTACTCAATGAAGCAACTTAAAAGATTACTTAAAGTATATGCTGACTGGACAGGCCTAGAATTGTTATTTTTCACTGAAGCCTTTGGAAAATTCTGGCTGTAGATGGCAGCATCACACTGATGCCTCCTTTCTAAAGCCTCTCAGGGTGAATTTGTGAGAAAGATCCTGAAAGCTCTCCGGGGGCCAGGGCCGAGAGGACTGAAAACCAGCCACCGTTTTTCTTTGTTGAGGGTGAAAACTTTCCTTGACTCTGCCGGCGTCCGCTTCTAAATTTACTACATTCAGACTCCCCCTCAAAGCTCTGAGCATATTCCTATAGTTGTGGGGTTTGGAAGACAACATGAGTGTGTATTTTATTAGAGCTTCTGAAAATACCTATTGTAGGGCTTTGAAAACACAGATTTGTCAGCATTTCACATTAATGGGTCTTTTATTTGTTTGTTTTTCTTCCTGATTTATAGACAGCACCCCATTATAGAGGCAATATATCTTAATTTAAATAACTTTCAAGTTATTTATGACTGGCAATGACTTTGAGGCTGGGGTGTTTTACTTTGTTTTATTTTTGTTAACAGGTTCATTCTGGTGCTAGTGGTAACAGTGCAGTCTAAATAAAATCAGTTTTACAGAGTTCTCTGGATGATTGGAATAATCTAGTTAATTGTATGAAAGACCCAAATTTTTCTTGAAAAGTCTTTTTTCATTTCCAGCTATTTCTGACTTAATTTTAACAAAAGAAAACTATAATCAATAAATAGTAAAAACTCACTATGTCACAGGTAACTGTAAGGCTCTTTTATTTCCTTTAACGCTTGTTACAAACCCATTTTATTCTTATTTTGCACACGATAAACCAAGGACAAAGGGACCTGATGACTTGTCCCAGATTTCCCAGCTAGAGGTGGTAGAACCTGGCTGTAATGCAGATTTTAAGATTCCAAGATCAGTTTTTTCAAAGCCATTACAACTGCTGCTTCTTGGAGAAAGACAGGCTGGTAAGTAGGACATGAGAGATTTAAGATAGGAAAATGGATATAATTTGCAAACACTTGGAATGGGTCGTGGGTGATTTTTAAATTTGTTTGTTTCTTCATTCAATAAATATTTATTAAATGTCTGGTATGTACCAAGCCCTGGATAGGAACTAAGGAAACACGGACCTAGTCTATAACACACAATTCTTGCCCGTTTATAGTCTACGGGGAGAAACCGACACACAAATAGATCATTGTAACACAGTGACTCTATCTTTGCACTTAGTACATTGGAGTATATGGTAATACGGGAGCACAGAGAAGGCGGACCTTACCTGGGGTGCAGGGGAAGAGAGTTTTCCTGAAGTAATTGATGTTTCAGCAGAGGCTTACAGGTTAGACTAGTCAACTGAAAGGGATAGAGAAAGGGCATTCCAAACAGAGGGACAACACACACCAAAGACAGCATGGTGTGCACATTAAAGAATATAGTTTTAATATTAAAGTGAAAGATCCAGGAAATAGTTTTGTTGAGTTCAAAAGAAAGGGTCAGGATCACTATTTTCTCATCAACCCTTAACTATAACCTAAAAACATTATAATAATGCTAAACCTTTAAAAATTTTTTTTAATGTTTATCTATTTTTGAAAGAGAGAGAGACAGAGAGCAAGTGGGGGAGGGGCAGAGAGAGAGGGAGAAAGAATCTGAAGCAGGCTCCAGGCTCTGAGCTGTCAGCATAGAGCCCATTGTGGGGCTCGAACCCATGAACCATGAGATCATGACCTGAGCTGAAGTCGGACGCTTACCTGACTGAACCACCCAAGTGTCCCAATAGTGCTAAATCTTAAGAACACTTAAATGACAACCTCGACTATCAAAAATACAGTTAAAAACCTGGAAGAGGAAGGAAAATAAGAAAACTGATGTTTACTGAATAACACTCATGGCATCTCAGTACTACACATTAATTCTGTGATATTAACAGTAGTGTATCTGTTTTATGACAAGGCTTAAAAATATTAACGACGTTTCCCATAACAAGCTAGGGAATGGCAGAGCCAGAGTTGGGCCTCTGATGACTCTCAAGTCTATGTTCTTCTTATGCTCTTGCAGGGGAGGGAAAGATATTTTTTCTCCTACCTTTACAAGCTCTTGACTGGGTCCCTCTAAACAAAAGACAAGTAACAAGAGAAAAGCATACAAGTGTATTGAATATAAGTTTTATGTGACCCAGGAGCCTTCATAAGGAAATGAAGACCCAAAGAGATGATTAAACCAGAGTGATTTTATGATAGGCACAACGAAGAGTGGAAAGTCTTGGGGGAAATGTGGTAGGGCGAGCAGTGTGAGCTCAGAGCAGTGAGCTGGGAGAAACCGAGGAAGGCTTGCTTGTTGACATTCCTCATGGTGTCCCTCTGTCGTCAGAGATAAGGATGCTCCCTTCCTCCAGGTACAGAGAGGGAACCTCCACGTGAGGCCTTGTGACCTGCTTCAGGGGAAGGTCAGAAAATTCTTCCTGCACATGCTGTTTCTCAAATTCTTTCAGCTTTGGATAGTATGCCACGGTGCCATGTTTTGGGGTAGCATGTTCTGAACCCTGTCACTTTCCTCATTGTAGCCAAAAGTTAAACATCACAAAGTCTATACACTATAACCTCCTGATGCGCTTTACCCATAGGAAAGTTCCTCAAACTCTGACTCATGTGGTTTACTTTCAGAAATCACAAATCCGTTCCCATTGTCCCCGCCTCATCATCTCAGACAGAGATTGAAAATTAACTTTCTCTCTCTGCCTCAGTCTTACCACCAGCACCACACTCCATGCCACGGATTTTCCTATAACAGAACTATTCATATCACTTCTGCAAACGAAAACCTTTACTGCCTTCCAGCTGCTTCAAGGCCATTCACTCAGCCTCATGTCTTTCCATCTGTGTCTGTTTCTTTCCTTTTTCTGCCCTTCTTCCCCTCTCCATTTCCTTCTCCTCTTTCTTTACCTCCCTCTGTCTTCCCCGACCTCTCTCATCATCCCCCTCTCATCCCTTCTTATCCCCTCCTTTAAAAAAATCATTTATTTTTGAGAGAGAGCACGTGAGCGGGGGAGGGCCAGGGAGAGAGGGGGACAGAGGATCTGAAGCAGGCTCTGCACTAATAGCAGCAAGCTCGATTCAGGGCTCAAACTCACAAACTAAGAGATCATGACCTGAGCTGAAACCAAGAGTTAAACACTTAACTGATTGAGCCACCTGGGTGCCCCCTCATCCCCTCCTTTTTTACCATGACCCTAGTCACACTGGAATATTTATTGTTCCCTGAGCATTGCATGATCTCTTCCCCGCAAATGTACTTCCCACCCTTTTCTAGCTGATAAGATCTGATTCATCTTTCAAGGTATAGTTTATTTATTTAGAGACACAGAATCTGAAGCAGGCTCCAGGCTCTCATCTGTCAGCAAAGAGCCCGAGATGGGCCTTGAACCCATGAACCGTGAGACCATGACCTGAGCTGAAGTCAGACACTTAACCACCTGAGCCCCCCTGGCGTCCCCTTCAAGGTATACTTTAAATGTCACCATTTCTTCATACTTCTTCATACTCCCGCAACACTATTCTTACCTTTATTAGTGCACTGAACATTTTATTCTGCAACCAGCTATACACACACATACCTGCTAAATAGTGAGCATGCTCACACTCATCTTAGAATGTGAGAGTCATTGACTCTTCCTCAAAAACTAAAATAGTGAACATTCAGAAGGTTTATGGAATGCATAAAGCTCAGTTATCTGAATTCACAGAGACATTGAAACTAGCGAATTAGGAAGGGAAAGGTGAGATTATAAATTGCGATAGGCACCCTGATCGTAGCTCTGAGCACAGGGAAGATAGAAAACCACATAAAACTAAAAATACCAGTCTGAGCTTACTTGCTGTGAAGTTAAACATCCAGTTTATTTAGTGTGCGTGAGGTGTTATAACACAGTACATTATAATTGAAACTAAGAATAGTGATTCTGTATCATTATGAAAGCATTTACAATTTGTTCTGTATGGTGTGTGTAAGAAAACGTGCTGGCATAAGAATAAGCATATAGATCAATGAAACAGAATTGAGAGCTCAGAAGTAAATCCATGTGTCCACGGTCAACTGATTTTTGACAAGATGCTAAGATAATTCAATGAGGAAAAAATGGTCTCTTCAACAAATGGTTCCAGGACAACTGGATAGCCACATTCAAAAGAATGAAGTTGGCTTCTGATCTCATACTGTATACAGAAATTAACTCAAAGTGGATCAGAGACCTCCATGGAAGCACTAAAACTATAAAACGTTTAGAAGAAAACTTAGGCATCAATTTTTATGACATTGGATTTGGCAATGGATTTGGCAATGGAGTCTTAGATATGACGCCAAAAACACAGGCAACAAAAGAAAGAATAAATTGGACTTTTTCAAAGTTTAAAACTATGTACATAAAATGACTATCAAGAAGATGAAAAGACAAACTGAAGAATGGGAGAAGATATTTGCACTTTAATCATATATCTGATAAGGGTCTAGTATCTAGAATATGTAAAGAACTCCTACAACTCAACAAAAGGACAAACAATCCAATTTAAAAATAGGTAAAGGTCTGGAGTAGACAATGGCCAAAAAGCACATTAAAAGATGCTCAACATAATTTGCCATTAAGGAAATGCAAAGCTAGACCACAGAGAGATAACACTTCACACACACTGGGATGGATATATATATATTTTTTTTTTAAAAAGGAAAAAAACAAGTGCTGATGAGGATATGAAGAAATTGGAACCCTTGTACATTGCTAGTATGAATATAAAATGATGTAGTTTCTATGGAAAGCAGTTTATTGATTTCTCAGAAAGTTACAGAATTATAACCCAGCAACTCCACTCCTAGGTACGAACTCAAGAATTGAAAGGATGTATTCATACAAACTCTTGTATACAAATGTTCATAGCAGCATTATTTACAATAGCCAAAAGGTAAAAGTAATCCCCAATTCCATCAACTGATCCGTGGATTCAACAAATGTTAACATTTTGCTCTATTGACTTTAGTTTTGCTTCTCAAGAAATAAAAGATTACAGGTAGAGGCGAAGTCTCTTTTGTATCCCTCCTTGGTGTCCTTTCCCTCTGTTCAACCCCCAGGGGCAACCACCATCCTGAACTTGGTGTCTGTGAATCTGTTCCATTTATTTTTAAAAGATTTTTTACATACTGAATCCATAAACAATATATAGTATTGTTTCATGTGACTTTTAAACTTTTTATAAAAGGTGTACCTATCCCACTGCATTTTGCTTTTTTTCACTCAACATTTTAAATATTGTACATTTTATTATGTAATTTTAAAGCATTAAGAAACTTCACAGATGTCTCCTAACTTGGCCTCCCTCCCTTTGAAGACCTACTATCTCCAAGGAAGCCCTATTGAACCATTTCATCAGTTAAAAATTCTAATGAATCAAAGACAATTGACATAAAAGATATGACATAAAAGACAATTTTTTAGTCCAAAAGTATAGTCTTACGATGTTCTATGTATTTTTCTGTCACTACTGAGATTTCAGAACTTAAGCCCAAAGACATAAAGCACTCAAAGAAAATCATAGGTAAAAGATACGGTAAGTACCCAAGACTCTTCAATCATGTTTCAATTTCTGGAGAACACTGGCCATGTGCATAATCCAAACATTTTATAAAAATTAACACTATTGAGAAACACAATTGCATTGAAAATACTCAAATAATTTGGGAATAAAACTATGTATATAAACATATAAAACCAATAGTGTGGGCTAGATCATAACTGTATTTGATATTTACAAATGGCATTGTAGTTTGTTTGTATCTTTGGATCAGGACTTGACAACAGTTAGAGTCTTAGACCAATACTTAGCCTTCAACATATTTGCTTTGAGAAACTAATTTTATCAGGAGGTGAACTTTGGTGTTTGATCGTTTTATATGTTCTTCAGGTACCACCTACACCCCACCCCAGTCTCCTAACTTATGTATATGACAAAGGCAACCTTTGCTTTGACTCAGGAAAGACGTGTGTGTTCTGGTGTGGAGTGTGATTGCAGCCCCTGATCCTCTCCTCCTCTCTCTCCCTCTGCCCCCTTCTTTGTGCTCACACTGTCGACTACAAGAACTCAAAGATGGACGAGAGGTTTGGCTCCAATTAATGTCCTCTGACACCTGAGCCATTAGGTTGGCAATTCATTTATACGTCTTTCTGGCTAACTCATGATCTCACTCAATGGCAGTATTTTCCTGGGTGGTATTTTTTGTTGTTGATCTTTATGCTTAAATATGAGCTCTTATTTTTCTCTGTGAATCATTGTGTCAACATAGGTGTAGTTGGTTAGGTAAACACAGAGGAGATAAATGAGCTAAATCTGAAACTGTAGAAACATTCTATTTTCAGGACTTATAGTAATGACTTGCACATTTGTAATATTTCTTTTTGTCTTCTTTTCATGGTAGGTATTGAGTCTGGAAGTAAAAAAAAAAATGGAGCTAGGTGGAGATAAACAGAGAATGCTTTCCACTAAGAGTTCAACATATCTAAAATAAAAGTTACCCTTTGAGTAACAAAAAATGCAAACGAAATTCTGGAAAGAATACAGGTACCTAATAGTTTTACGTAGAATTAGTCACTATAGTTTTGTAATACCCTCCAAAGTGTGCTTCTTTGAACTTTCAGTTGAAATGAGACTTGTGTTAATTAGCATGCAGCTTCTTGTCTTGGAGATCAACACGTTTAAAAACCAGGTGGATACATCAATTCCAATGTTAATCTAAGGTGTCTGAAACTTCTCTTCGCTTTAAAATGTTTTAAAATATCCAACCCTCCAGCTCTATACAAAAATAGGTGTTTGTTAAGGAACTTTTCAGGTTGTTTTTCCTTCATTTTCATTGTTAGTTTTTATAGAGATAATAGTTCTTAGTAACAATTGTTTCCAGTGAAAAGAAGTTCAAGGCAGATTGAAAATATTTTTGAATGAGCGCAAACAATTTGCAGTTTATATAGAGTACAGTACTGTCTTACTCATAGGTAATATTGTTTAATTATTGTTAAAATGTTAGGTATAGATCAATGATTTCTGCTTGATAATTCCTTGCACTTGAAAGTGTATTTAGTGTTTACTTACCATCTGGTTTTAATGTGGTGGAGTCATAATACATAAAAGAGAATATTCACCAGGCCCATCTTTTGGGGTTACACCCATTAACACAAAAGTTGTAATGTTTTCCAAAATGCCTTCATTTAATTACCAGTTATGCTGAACTTTTCACAAGTTGCATCAATGGTGAGTCACATAAATTAAAATCCATGAATGTGTACAATAGAACAAAAGAGAGGGGCAAAAGAAGTTTCAGTCGCTACACAAAAGTAGAATTTTCAAAAACTACAAAGAAATAACCTTTTGTCGACTTACCATCCTATAGAAAAGCCGTAAGAAAAATACTAAAGAGTCTAGTATCATGTAAACATTAATAGAAACTAATATTTCAGCAGGTGTGCATGTTGCTTTTTAAATTGAACAGAGTAATCCTTTTGATCGCGTCTCTGAAAAGGATTTCTTTCCCGGATATGTTGCAACAACTTTCCTTAAAGGTATAGTTTCCCTTTCTGGAAATTTCTTGATATCATTATTATTTTCTGTTTAAAAATACTCCATAAAATAGTAAATTGGAAAGTAATTATTGGCCATTTGGAGATCATGTGTTTTGCTTTTAGAATTTCTATTTAGATAAATTTACTAAATTCTGTCATTAACCATGTCATTAACTGACATTAAGTTTTATTATAATCAGAATTTACTTTTCCTTACAGTCTAGTTGAAAGAGTGATATTAACATATTTAAATAGTATCTGTAGGATTAAAAATATACATGACACCAAAATAATAGGTAAACTGTCAACAATTAGAAAAGTCGTTTTAGAAAAACTAAAATTGGTGAATACAGTAATGTGTTTTGAAGGTATCCTCACTGCAAAGTGTTTTTAACAGTTTTACCTTTTCCCGGGTTTTGTCAATGTCCTAAGCCTAAGGACAAACCTCTCCATCTCTGCTACTAATACTAATACTCTAATTCAAATCTGTATTGTATGTCGCCTGCTAGCTGGGCTTCCTGCCTCTCTTTAATCTCGTCTAAGTCTGTCACCCAGAACAAGCCACCTACAACTTCCTGCTTAAAACTTCAGTATTTCTTTAATATGCATGTAAGACTGTTGGCCCCTCATTGGCCAGTCTTATCCATCTCTCCAACTAGAATTTTATGCTCTAGTAATATTGCATTTTTTTGTCGTGACATATACACATATGGTACTTCATATTTTTGGTGCCTTTTTTCTCATTATGTTCTCTCTACCTCTACTTTCCATGAATTTTTGCTTGGCTAATTCTTACTCATCTTTTAAGACCCCAATTCAGGCATCATTTTCTCCTGAGGTCCTAGGTTGAACTTAAAAGTCCTTTTCTTTGGGATCCCATAATGATCTCGGCAAATCTGTACTTAACATTATTATACTGAAATCATTTATCTATCTATATAGAAGCTCTGCCTTACTTCTTTTTTTATGTCATTAGTGCCTAACACTAAACTTAATGCAAACCTTAATGCACGTCTTCTGAAGTAAACATATAGTAGCTTATAACTGTTTAGTAGGTTGAGTTTTTTCCTTGCTTATAGCTTTACTACTTTTTAGCCAATTGTATTTCAGCCAATCCCTCGCCTCTTTAAAAGTTTTTTCATCTTTAAAGTGAAGACAACAATTGCTAATATTTATTAAACACTTGCTGCTACTTTCCTGGGCACTTAGTATGTGCACACAGCAGTGCTGTGAGGTTCGTACTATTATCTCTGTTTTACAGAAGCGTTAGAAATGAAATCTAACCAGTTGGTGTAGTTAGCAAATGGGAAAGCTAGACTTCCAGCTTCAGCAGTCTGAGTCTAGAATCCATTCTTTTACCAATACGCTATGCTGCACCCCAGGAGTGGGGTTATTAGGAAGACCAGGTGACATGCCAGCGAGAACGCTTTGCACGGCACGGAGCGTTATGCAAGTAACAGTAACTACTGTTTTCGGAACACTCACCTGTGTTGCACACAGTGCAAAGGAATTTGCATATTTGGTTAATTGGTATTATAATTAATTGTATCAATTATATTATACTAATTATAGATAATACTAATTGTGTTAATCCTAGACCATTGGAATCTCCCCTAGAGAGACAAGGCGAAGAAAGTTTGTATGGCAGTAGGTGGTAGAGGTCTGAACAGAAGCATAACCGTCTGAGTCCGTAGCCAGCATGCATAACCACAGGCTATGCTGCCCCTCAGTTATTATCACCGTGGTTGCTGTATGCTCCCTCCACATGACTTTTCCCCATAAATCTTCCCATTTACATTGTATGTATGTGAAGTTATATATGCTTTAAAGAAAGTGAGTTTATTCCGTTTGGAATCAAATGGAGGTGTTACAAAGCAAGATACACCTGTCATGCAAGTGAGGGCTCTTGGGACCGGCACCCATCAACACCCTGCTGGCTTCCTTGATATAGGCAAGTGTTTAAAGATAGAATCACACATACACGAAACGTACTCACATGTATGTCGTAAGTGGAAACGGAATTCAATGAAGAATTTAAAGTGTTCAGTTCATTATTATCTAACTCATTACTTCTTTAAGAATTTTTTAATGTTTTTTTAAAATTTATGTTTGAGAGACAGAGAGAGCGTGAATAGGGGAGGGTCAGAGAGAGAGGGAGAAACAGAATCTGAAGCAGGCTCCAGGCTCTGAGCTAGCTGTCAGCACAGAGCCCGACACAGGGCTCGAACTCATGAACCATGAGATCATGATCTGAGCCAAAGCCAGACGCTTAACTGACTGAGCCACCCGGGCGCCTCTCTGACTCATTACTTTTTAAATAACAAATACTAACATATCCTCTTTTGAAGAATAACAGCCATAGGAGTCAGAGACAGTTTTTTAAAAATCTTAAACTGGAATCCACTGCTTAGTGAAATAAGGAGATATGAGCTTTAAACACTGTGACTTGGGTGGGGTTAGGTGAGAAAATAAAGTGATTTCATTTTAGTTCTGGTTTTTAACATTTAATGTCCTTTTATAAAAGTAGTTTGACCTTTGTGGAACACAGGACGTATAAAAGGACGGAAGAAAAGCCCAAGGTTTATTTCCCATCCCTCCAGAACCATCTTCTCCAAAGGATCCCTAGACCAGACCACCTGCTGATCTGTATTCAGACCAGCTGTATTCAGATGGATAGACGCTATATTATGTTTATTTTTGAAAGAGTGAGAGAGCACACACCCATGCTTGCGCGCACAGTAGAGGGACAGAGAGAAAGGGAGACCGAGTCCCTAGCAGGCTCTGCACTGTTAGTGCAGAGCCCAACACAGGGCTCGAACTCACAAACCATGAGATCATGACCTGAGTTGAAACCAAAAGTCAGACGCTTAGCCGTCCCAGGGGGATAGACTTATATCTTCCAACAGCAAAAATGCAAAGTGAATCTCAAACATGAGAGATCCGCAAAATAACCTTGTCCCTAGCAGCTACACATTTGGCATAATATGGCATTTTTACCTAACAGCTTGCTATGTGCCTAATATGTAAAGTTCCTTTTCATGGCTGTTTGTGTCTGTTGGACTATATGTGTTTAAAAAGAAACATATATATATATAAGGCCAAATTCCATAAGAAAGCATGGTTCTGATTGACTTTCCAGTCCTAATCTTTGGACCTAAGCCGGTAGGATCTGGGAACCGGGCAAGAACAGTATGCCTGACACTGTACCACGCAAAAGTAACCATGTAGTTGATTAACTAGTAGTAAGGGCGGGTTTGGAAAGATGTTTCAACCACATTAATTAGCAAGCAGTTAGATATGATAGGAAAGTGAGTAAAATATCTGCCACCTCTCTGGTAGGGAGCTCAAGGAATCACTGGGAAAAGATGGACATAAGGTGCAAGCTGGAACCACACAGTGAGAAAAGTCAGCTCCCTGGGGTGACTCATGCAGTTTAAAAATAGAACTGGGAGCTCTTAAGCATGAGTTGAGTTATTTTTTTCTTTTCACATTTATTTATTTTTGAGAGACAGAGAGAGACAGAGCGTAAACAGGGGAGGGGCAGAGAGAGAAAGAAACACAGATATGAGGCAGGCTCCAGGCTCTGAGCTAGCGGTTAGCACAGAGCCCGACAGAGCCTGACAGAGCCCGACAGAGCCCAACGCGGGGCTCGAACCCATGAATAGTGAGATCATGACCTGAGCGAAGTCAGACGCTCAACCGACTGGCACCCAGCATGGATTGAGTTAGTCTAAGAGTTCCACCCCTAAATATATGTGTTTAGCTATATAATTTTTGATGCTCAGGTCATGATCTCACAGGCATGTGGATTTGAGCCTCATGTCAGGCTCCGTGCTGACAGAACAGAGCCTGCTCCAGATTCTCTGTTTCTGTCTGTCTCTCTCTCACTGTTCCTCCTCTGTTCACACAAGCAGTCTCTCTCTCTCTCAAAATAAATAAATAGTCTTTAAAAAAGATGAAATCTTTAAAAAATAAAAAAAGCCATATGATGTCCCCCAAACCACATTAGTTTAACGTTAAACTCTGAAAGGATCGGTTTCTTTTTTTACCTTTTTAATTTCCTTTGCAAACTACCCCAAGAAACATATGTATTTGTGTTGACACCTTTTGAAATTAACAGTGGAATGAAGCGAAATGAACAATCTGCCCAAGAATACGACCTTTAAAAAATGGATTGTGATTGCAGATGATGACTTCTCCTGTACGACTCAAACAATCAACACTTGAATCATTGCTTGATCACCCTCTTGAATTTCGGCTCTCACTTAGGTTTCTATTCTGAAAACAACTTTCAGTCATCAGCCTGGAATGCCTTTCTCACCTTGTTTAGCTTAATGAAATCCTATTCATCTTTCAAGGAATATTATTTCCTACAAAAATTTCTTTTCCATTTCTTACCCTCCATTCTTCCCAAACAGAATTATTCCCTGTACGCCATGGTTCTGGTACTGTTTCTATCACTGTACTTAAAACCTTATGTTATAGTTAGTATGTATTTGTCATTCACCCAAATTAATTCGTAAGCTGCTTGAGGGCGGGAATTCTCTTATTTATCCTAGAACACCTAGTCTCCACCATCAAGAGGTTAACATAAAGCCTTGCACCTTGTTGACCCTTCATGTTTTTGAAACCAAAGGATGTTCAAAGCAGGAATTCTTACTTTGAAGGTTGGGAGGGTGGAGGGGGCAGCAAGAAGGATCCTTGTAAACATTCTACTTCTGTGTTCCTGAATGAAGCTCCCTATTTGCCCATGTTCTCTACAATGTAGATATGAATTTTCCTTTTATATCTGCACAGTTGCTTATCAACTGTTCTCATTATGAGATTGAATGTGTTACTTTGGATCTTTTTATTTATTCAGAAAGTATGTGTTGACCACCCTCTATGCCATTGCTGAAATTTTTGTCAACATGAACCCCTCATTTTTCTCAAATGCTGATAAATGATAATGTCCACCACCACCACCATTGTTTGCATAGCATTTTATGCTTTCAAAACACTTGCACAATCTCCATTTCATTAAGTTTTCCAAAACGTATGAGAGAGGATAACATTATCTCACCTTTTAAGGCTTTTCTGATTCTCAGCTACGTTCATGGAATAATGCTTTTGTTTAATCACATCTGATTATAAAATTTAAGATCTCCAAGGGACCTTAATGATCCAGTCTTGCCATTTCCTCTTACAGTTGAGTAAAATGATTATTGAACAGGTAAAGTGACTTCTCTGTCACATATTCTTAGTAAGTGGCAGAAATAAGCTGCCTTAGCATCTGTCCTCTGAGTCCTAGTTCAGTGTTCTAGCCACTGCCTTCATTGCCTCTAGGACAAAAAAAATTTGAGTACATCACCCTCATTTTTGAGAAATTCTATTTATTCATTTTTGAGAAGTGTCATTTCTGACACAGTTTTTAAAAATTTTTTCTTAATGTTTATTTTTGAGAGAGAAAGAGGGACAGAGAGCAAGCGGGGGAGGAGTAGAGAGAGGGAGACACAAAACCCGAGCAGTCAGCACAGAGCCTGGTGTGGGGTTCAAACCCACAAACCATGAGATCATGACCTGAGCTGAAGTCAGGCGCTTAACCGACTGAGCCCCCCAGGCGCCCCTCTGACACAGTTTTGTAACTCTCATTCTTGTTCTAGTCTTCTTCCTGGATCTGTAGCCTCTTTTCCTCCTTCTACTATTTGAATAGAACTTAGGCGCGCCTACACCACGTACAAATTTTTCTATGCAACTTTGTCTCGCTAGCAAATTTTATCTGCAGATTTAAAAATCTCCTAGATTTTTGGCCTTTAGTTTCCTGTTTTCAATGTTCAGATAGCTGGATAGTTTTATAGCCTTTACGCCAGGTCTGCTGAGAGACTTGGGTAATGTGATATCTGCCTCGTATTCCTCTTTGCTGAGAACCCAGTGCTTTCAACTGGAATAACTCTCAGAGATGCGTGGTCCACTTCCACTGTTTTCCAGATGGGGAAGATGACTCTGGTGAAAAGAAACTTGCCTAAAGTCAAGCCCAGGCTTCTAACTGGGGCCTCTCTCCTACTTGTATTGCTTGCTGCATGGAAATTAAGATATCTGAGCAAGGCCAAGGGCAAGGCTGAGAACAGAGAAAGGAAATCAAGGAGTTCATGCTGATCATTATAAACTGGTTAAATCTGATCATCCGAAACTGGTTAAAAGTGTAAACACTTTGAGGATATTGTTAGTAAAAATTGACTTTAATTTGCAACTAAACCTGCAGATTCCTTCTGAAGAGCCTAGCAACATTACCTTCCTATTCCAGCTAATCAAATTATTGGGAGTGTAATCATTTTTTAAGAAAATGCCCTTCATGTGACAATTTCCTGGCACTTTAGGCCATTTTACCTTTAAATATAAGCTCCATTATCCTTTTCATGGCACATTACAGGGAAATAAATACTGATAGTGTCACAGCTGAAACTAGCTGAACTTAAACATAGCGTGAGAACGATTTATAATTTATTAACAAGATTTGAGCAGAGAAACTGATTTTTGTAAGATTTGGTTCTGTGAGACAGAGTCTTTTACGTTGATTTAGGATACCTACATTCAGACTGAAACTTTCCAGACTTGAGGGTGTTCACATTTCTGTAGCTTAATTGTAAATCATCTTCTTTTAGAAGATTTAAAGACAGGCTAAAGACCTAAATCTTTTCGGTCACCTTCCTAACTAGGAAAAAGCCTCTAGATGAGCCTTATTATGTTTTTTTTCCTAATGGATTAGAACAAACAGTTTGATAATGTTCACATAGAACAAATACCATCACAAGAAAAACAACTTTATCCTCCAAGAGTTAAATGTAAAATTAGGTGTCATTATAGGGCATTTGGAAGACGTTGGAAAGCAGTTGAGCCCAAGCCGGCCAAACCGCTCAACTGTAATGGGCAGCAAATCAAAACCAGAGTGGTAGGCTTGCTGTCCCCCTATTTGTTTTGCTTCATTCGGCTTGATTATTTTGGCAAGGCTAAGCTGAAACGGCAACGCTCAGAAGTTCTGTAAATTTAAGCTTGTAATTAGGTAAAAGACTCTTTTGCCGCTCTCGTTGAGTGCTCATTTTGTGCTTGGAATGCTTTATTCCATCCTTTGGGATGTTTGGAAAAGAGTGTGGTGCCCGGCTGACTCTGGGAGTAGCCATGAAAACCCTCCAGGGCCCTTTCCCTCGGTCTGCCACTTACATGTCACTGGGGATGGCGCTTGGTGCACTTGAACATCTCTGGGATCTTCTGTACACGCGTGCTGTTGAGGAGCAAACTGACTTCTGCTTAAAGATTGCCCACTTAAAATTACATGTAATTAAGAAGGATGTTTAATTAGTAGCGCTCATCAATGGTAGATTTTTCTCAGAAGAGAGTTTTTTCTATTTGCCTTTTCACAGCATTTCCTCAAATATTTAACTGACTTGCACATGTTTTTGTATCTGTGGTTTTAACTAAAAAACGGAACATTGGAGAAAAACAGTTGTCAAGTGATGATACAAGATCGTGGCTGTGTGGTTTTCTTTTAAGAAAAAAAAATATGGTCTTTAAATTGATATTTTTCATATGGATAAAAAAATCTTTAAATAATAACTTTCATATGCTAGGGTATTAGAGCCTGCCTTATAAAGAATTCATTTAAACAATGTAAGGATCATAAGGGAAATCTTGATCGAAATCAGATAGGTTAAGTATGTGTGTAGAAACATCAGTCACTTGTAGTGTTTTTTGGTATAGGGAAAAACTCTAAGTTGGTTTCCTTCTGAAATACAAAATATATTGCTTATGAATTTGCAACCATAGTAAGGGGATGGTCTATTTATTTCCAATTAAAATCCGGTCTGCTTTTTACCTAGAATATAACGTTCATCTACGTTGCAGAAAAAGTAGCTGCCCTTATGAAAATGAATGCTGAAGTACGTGTGTCAATGTTCAAATGTTAAGAATGTCCACAGAAAAAAATTGCTACCCACAGACAATCTCATCACACTTACTCTTGCGAAACAGGTGTCTGAACTGATTTGGGAGCGTGGGTTTTATTTTTGTCAGTGTTTAATTTCCTGCCATGCAGATGCACTTCGTGTTAAGGGATTTGCGAGATTAAGTGGCAAAATGACAAACAAGGTTGTCTGGTGCTCATCTTCCCTCCTGAGTCGACTAATCACCTTTGGATTCTGGGCTCTGTCAATGAGTGTGTCCCTTCACGCAAGTAAGCCGCATTTATCAATCTAAACATTTGATCTGCGCATGACCACATCGCTGGAGGTGAAGTCCAAGATTAAAGTTACCGTTTGGATTTAGGAAGACATTTTATATCCTGGGCTGGGAACGGTTTTCTTGGTTAGCACACGTGTCTTCCCTCCTGGTTACGTTGACTTATGCTGACGGCACGATCCCGCACTTGTGCCTCAGCTTACGTGGGAATCACAACACTGTTGTTGCCAGGCTTCAAAGCGTCAAGAGAGGTCAGCTAGTCAAAACCGTGTCTTCTCATAGCAGCGAGGTTACTTAGAATTTAGAATCATTGTCTTAGAAGCAAAATGTTCCCAGTGAAGGCTTGAAGCTGATGCAAAATCATTCTGACACCGGTACTGTAGTCTGCACATCTCTCACTTGCCCTTGACTTGACACACGACCTGAGGGATTTGAGGTGATTAATAGCTTGCTCTTTCTCTCTCTCTCTCTTAGGTGATGATTACCTCCCTGCAGGTACGATCATCCCAGCCTATTAGTGGTGATAATGGCCCGGATTTCTGTAACACTGTCTTAAGGAAGATTGCAAAGTATTTTATGCTAATCATCTCCTCCCATTGTGTTACCAGCCAGAATGGTTATTTAGAGCACTCTGGTGGGGAAACTGAAGCGTTGTGTTTGTCCCTGAGGCCCACTAATAGGCGGTGGCATAAACAAGGTTTAGATCCTTGATTTCCTGATTGCTAACCCACTATTCCTTCAACCGGATTGTTACTCCCTCTTCATTTTTCAAAGTGCATAGGAACCATTAGCTTTCCCACTTCACTCCAAGCAGAGAAAACAACAAAAATCTCCTGGCAATGTGAAAAAATACATTTATGTACCAGTTTGCATTTGTATTACGGCATATGGTTCTCTGCACATGGTTTGATATATCTTTTAACAAAAGTTTCTGATAGAAGATGACCTAACTCTGAGTCACCAAAGGTGAGGCATGGGAGCTGTTGAATTTTCTTTGCATAAACGGCCCAAATGTATATGTTTCATGTTGTGAGTGTGACTCAAGGATGGTAGAAGTGGTAAAGCCTCCTTTATATTCAAGGCTTCAGTTTCTCTTGTTTTGAACTTTCATAGGATCTTTTCCTCATCAGCCCCGATACCAAACCACAGATTCACATGCGACAGTTAGGTAGACTGAACTCTTTTGTAATTCTATCAAATTTCGTTTACAAAATGGATTGTGCCTTTGGTATTTTATGTGTAAACCCAAACCCCCTAAAACCCAATTCCTTTGGTCAGCGTCAGTCCAAATTTGCCTGCCTTTCTTGTGGTAAAAACACGATCTGATGAGGAGAAGAATTTGATTTGATTCACAGTTGCTTTGAAAATATGTTGTTGATAAAGGATCCCACCTGGATGTATTTTAAAACACAGATAACTCTTACTTTGAAATTATTATTTAAAGTGCTCTTTAAAAAGGGAAAGAAAAGGAAGAGAAGGGAAACACATACGGAGCCTTAATGTTGGGTGAGTCTCTGTCATATATGTTTTCATAAATGTCATCTTATTCAAACCTCATAAAACCTGCAAGATAGTTATTTTCTCCCATTTTAATAGAAAAGAAAATTGAGAGTCAGAGAAGTTAAGTGACTTGAACAAGCTACTTAATAACAAGCTAAAAAAAGAGAGAGCCCAAATTTAAGCTCTAGTGGGTCTGATGGTTATTATGCAAAACACATCTAGAGAAAGGCTCTTGAGTTAAAGTTATATGATTTTGAGAAAGACAGAGAGAGTGCCACGGGGGGAGGGGCAGAGGGAGAATCTCAAGCAGGCTCCACTCTATCAGCACGGAGCCCCACAGGGCTCAAAAGCACAAAACGGAGGTCATAACCTGAGCAGAAATCAAGAGCCTGAGCCGCTCAGACGTCCCTTCTCCCACTTGGGTTAGTTTAAATGCTATCAATGAATATCATGGAAATAACGGAACTAAGGCTCTCTGAAAGGGAAAGCTTACTGTACAGAGAGCCATATCCATGCAGATATTAAATAGAAACAGAAAACAAGAAATCTTGCCGAACCCTATAACTTGTGCCAGTTGAGAAAAGCTTCTCACAAAAACCTCAGTTTAAAAAATAATTGCATGGTTTTAAAATCTTCTGAGATAATTCTGAGGAAATCTGAAGGAAAATTTGTGGTGTAGGCTTGAGAGAATCAAACATCTTTTGCATTCAGACTTTGTAGAGGAGTAAACTGGAGGGGAATCTTTAGTGCTTTTAGTCAACATTTCAGCATCTGGATAGATTAAAAGAAAAATTATCTGAAAAGAGTAATATTTCGATTGACCATTTTGCATTTCTAAGCGCTAATCATTTTAGATGGAGCTCTTTTCTTTAGAGGCAGGAGATGGATTTAAGACACACTCTCTCCCCTTTCTAAACTAGATAATAAATTACTATTAGATAATAGAATACTTCCAACTCTTAGCATCAGCGGGGATTTAAATTGTGTAAACATTAGATTTGTTTGTAATCATGTCTCAGAAAAACCTCAGAAAACTGTAGTAATCAGACCCAATAGAGTCATAAACCAGAGATAGCACGAGGCTAGGGGCCGCCTGGAGGTGAAGTAGGTCCGCGAGGTAAGAGGGACTTCGATTCAACTTTATAAGCATTTCTGCATAAACTTCAGTGACTATCTGTGTGCCTCTGGATATAATTTCTGAACTTTGGGCAGGCTGTAAATTGCACATGCCTGACTGATGTTTCTCTGAACGTTTAATCCTAACATTGAAGCCATTCACGCTCTTAACAGTAGAGGGCGTCAGTACCATAGTTCTTTAGCTAAGATGCTGAAAAGTTGTCCCACTCTTGAATTATCTGGCTTTATGATTGCTTGTGGAACTTAAGTCATTTTATGTGTACAACGGTCTACTTTAATGTCATTAATAAATGAAAAAATTTTAGTTCTAATCGTATTATCTTGCCTTAAATTTCACAGTCTTTTCTAACAGCTGAAATAATGTGTCAAACATGAGTTATTCAGGTTGGGGGGGATGGGTGAACTAGGTGATGGGAATCAAAGAGCGCACTTACCAGGCTGAGCACTGTTTAATGCAGATAATTTTTGGATCCCTATATTGTATACCTCACACTATTATAACACTGTTAACTTTACTGAAGTTAAAATTTAAAACTTAAAAAAAAATGAACCATTTAACAGTGGGATATTTAAAAAATATGTAAATCATTTTCTTGAAATTTGGAAATAAAAAGACTGAGAAACTGTTTAGAGAAGATTTTAAAGCTTTTTGAAATGAAAGACAACAATGATTTGGGGGGTTCAGCTCCGGTTTTCTAAAAACTACCAATTTATTTATTGTTTATTGTGTTTGGAACTATGGATCTACAAGATTTGGGAGGGGTTATTTTTTTACTTTGTCCCAGAGATTTTTCTTTTTATTTATTTTTATTAGGCATTTCTGCTATAAACACAATTCACTAAGAGCATTCCTATATACACCCTCTCTTTGTCACCGAAATCTGCCATCATACTTTAACTCCTCCCAATTCATTACTTTCCACACCTAAGTAATCACTAAACTCCTATACATTGCTGTGCCATTTCCCGTTTCTTTAGCACTCACAACCCTTGATTAGACCTTAACTTTGCTATTGTAACTGTCTTCTAATTACTCTATTTCCAGATTCACCTGTTTCTAAGCCATTGCCTGCATATTTACAAAACCGCCTATCTGCAATGCCGTTTTCCTTGTTATTACTTTAAGTGGTTTGCCATCACTACTCAGTAAATCCCAAGTTTTCTTAGCACAGCCTGCAAGTTCTTTTTTAACCTTGTCCCTAACTACCTCTTCAGCTTTACTGCTTCCTTCTCTCATCACCACTGCCCTCAAATCTATGTTCCAGTCATACACTGAACTATTCAGAGTTCTTCAAATGCAACAAACTGTTTCAAACTTTCTGTCTTTGCACGATGTCATTCTCTCTAGTATTACTATTCTTTCTTCTTTCACTCCTTGTTTGCGTGACAAATACCGAACTCTTCCTTTAAAATCCAGGCCAAGTATATTCTACTTGTAAAAACTTTGCTGAACTTAAGACAGTGTTAGCCATTACCCTCTTGTGCCAAAACTCCCCTGGATATTTCTTCTGTAACATACTTCCCATATTGTATTCCTTATTTCTCCTGCTAGACCAGAGGTTCTGCTACAGAAGGGTAGGGGGTGCTATTTTGCAATGTTTGGAGACATTTTTATTGTCACACAGGGCAGGGGATAATATGCTACTGGCATTTAGTGAGTAGAAGCCAGAGATGCTGCTAAACCTTCTCTGATGCCCTGGGCAGCGTCCCACAACAAAGAATTATCTGGCCAAAAAAGCCAGTAATACCAAGGTTGAGAAACTCTGCCAGACTATACACTTGTGCCTTTTTCAACTTTGAATCCTTAGAATGTAGAACAATGCCAAGCAAAAATAGACCTTAAGTAAAAACTGGTTCAATGAGTGAAACTTTTCATAGGATTTCTCTGAAGAGATTCCATCCAAAGATAGAAAAACAAGATTCTTAGAGAAAATAGCCAGAACTTAAACTCGATCCCATTCAAAGGTGTAATTTGAAATTTATTTTAAACTTCTCTTAGTAAAGTGTTGTGAGATTGGATTAAAATCATGGTCAGTCGTGCCTACTTCCCCTCCCAACGAGTCACAAAATGTAAGAAAACACACATTAAAAAGAAGAAACAGTTCCTTAGATTAGATATTTTGAAGACTCTCTGAAAGAACACAGAGGATACATGGAAGGAAATAATCAAAGAAATAATAGGAGAAAGTTTTCTAGATCTAAAGGAAAGCCTAAAGAAGCCTTCTAAAGAAGCCTTCAGATTAAAAGGGCTTACAGCAAAATACCAAGGATAAAGAGAGGAAAAAGAAACAACCTACAAAGGTATAGATACCAGTTCAACATAATATGTTTCATTCCTAAGGTTGGATGCCAAAAGACAATGAAACAATATCTCAATATAAGAAGGGAAAAGTATTTTGAAGCTAAAATCTTATTGGCAGCCAAGTTAACATTTAAATGGAGATTGTGGGGTGGAGGAAATTAAGACATTTTCAGGCACATTAAGACTTAGAAGCTTCTCACCCACAAACCTTTCTAGAGATTTACTAAATGATAAAACTCAAGCCCTCCTCCCTAAAAGGGATTTTTAAAAACATAATGATCAACATAACAACAGAACCTACAGTAATTCTAATAATGGTCATAAATAATGAAAAATTATTAACAGCAACCTGGAACTAAAATACAAGATAATTTCAACATGAGCAATAGGAGGGACAAGATGACAGGACAAGGCAGTGGATGAACGCTTACTAACACTCTCTTGTTAGTGTTATATTATGTTGATGCAAGAGTTATGCTGATGAATAGACTGAAAGGAAAAAGTGATGGAAAAAATTTAAAAATCAATCTAAAAAATATGAGTAACCATCAGAAAAATATATAGTTTCCAGTAAGACAGTAAAGGGAAAAAGAACTAAATCAATTCAACAAAAAGCAAAACATAAGAAAAAAGAAACAATAAAAAATCATAGTAAATAGAAAACATAAAATAAGTTAACAAGGTTGTCTAAATATACCACAATTAATGTAAATTGGTTAAATTCTCCAATTAAAGGATAGAAAATCCAGTTGAGGTTTTTTTTTTAATGCTTTTTATTTATTTTTGAGAGACAGAGATAGTGTGAGCAGGAGAGGGGCAGAGAGAGAGGGAGACACAGAATCTGAAGCAGGCTCCAGGCTCTGAGCTAGCTGTCAGCACAGAGCCCCAAGCGGGGCTTGAACCCAAGAACTGTGAGATCATGACCTGAGCCGAAGCCAGATGCTTAACCGAGTGAGCAACCCAGGTGCCCCCAGTTGAGCTTTTAAAAAATCTTGCCATAAGCACTTTACAAGAAACGTATAGAATGTAAAATGAAGAAAGTTCAAAAATAAAAAGTGGAAAAATATATCCATTATAATAAATAAATGCTAACAGAGTAAAATAATATTAATTTCAGACAAAATACTAGTTTCGGTTTAAAAAAGTGAAAAACAAAAAGGACAAAGAAGGATTTTTTTACATTGATAGAAAGTAGTATCATCCACCAAGAAGAAATAAGAATTTTGAACTTTTATCAAGTAAAAACATAGTTTTGAAATATTTAATAGTAAGTAAAAAGTGATAGAAATACAAGGAAAATGGACAAATCCATAATTAGAGTGGAATATTCTAATAGCTCTTTCTCAGAAATCAGATCATCAAGTACACACACACACACACACACAGTTAAGAAATAGAGGATTTAAATTACACGATTAAGCAAGCCTATTCTAAATGATACACACATAATACACCTGTTAGCCGTGGAAGATTCTTATAACTTAACCATGTACTAAACCACAAAGGAGATTTTAACAAGTACCAGTATAGCAAAAATCTTCTATTCTGTAAATCTCTGGCCACAATGCAATAAAAATGGTGATTAAGAATAGTTAAAGGATACCCCCAGCCCAAATTTCTCTAAATGGAAAAAATTAAGCATTCTTAATACTATTGCACCAAATCACAGTCTAGTTAGAAATGGAAAACAGTAAAAGCATAACATAACCCAAATCTAGAGGATTCAGACAAAGTGATATTTGGAGGAAAATTTAGAGCCTTTATTGCATTTATTAAAAAATAAAAAGATGAAAGATGAATTAATTAAGGATTCAACTCAGAGAACTGGGGCGAGGGGACAATAAAATAAGACTAAATGGAGGAAATAATCAAGATGAAAGCAGAAATTAATGGGAAAATCAAACTAGTAGATCCAATTAATAAAACCAAAAATTGGAGGGTTTTTTAAAGACTAATAAAATATACAAAACATCAGCAAATCTGATCCAGAAAGAAAAGCACAAATAGACATTGGGAAAAATTTAAAGTTGTATTTACATCTCAAAAACTTGAAAATCTAAATTTGCTGGAAGACTTTCTAGAAACGTATAACTTACCAAAATCTCTTCCATAAGACAAATAGTTTAATACACCAAAAAATAAGAGAAATTTAAAAAGTGGGAAGAAGTCTTCCTCTAAGAAAGCATTAAGCCTAGTTGTTTTTTACAGATGGATTCTATCAAGCCTTAAGGAATAACTGTTTCCTTTGTTAGAGAAAATGCTCCAGAACATCGAGA
Source organism: Helogale parvula (assembly GCA_004023845.1). Classification (NCBI taxonomy): domain Eukaryota; kingdom Metazoa; phylum Chordata; class Mammalia; order Carnivora; family Herpestidae; genus Helogale; species Helogale parvula. The sequence goes on from PJEM01000799.1 coordinate 369,563, forward strand.
GTGAGCTAAAGCGCTGAAGCTTTCTAACTCCATCTCCTAGGCTGAAACCAAATCCAGAAAAGAGCAGCGTGCAGATAAAGGCAGTGTAACCCAGGAAAGATTCAAAACTTTAAATAATATATTCACAAATCAAATCCAGTGATGTATTAGAAGATGAATGCTTAAGTCTTATTAGGATTCATCTCAGGAGTATAAAGACAATTTAACATTTTATACCTTATCAGAGGGAAAATCAGTAATCTCAACAGTCCCCACTTAAAAAAGAACATTTAACATAACTCTCCTCCATTCCTCATTAAACAAATAGAAATCAACAATTTTTAGTAAATCGGGAATAGAAATAAAATTCCTTAACTTGATAAAGTTTATCTGTCCAAAATCTACAGCAAACAGATAAACATTCCCTTCAAAATCTGGAACAAGAGTGGATGCCCACTTTAGCTACTTTTTAATGTTATACTGAAAGCCAATGCAATATGAAAAGGAAAAGAAATGAGAATTATGAGTATTAGAAAGAGTGACAACAGTGTTATTGTTTGCAGACCACATGATAGTCTGTTTAGAAAAATCAACAAACTATTAAGAAGATTTAGCAAAGTAAAGATCAATATAGAAAAATCAATGGATTTCTTATATGCCAGCAATTACATGAAGTAGATAAATTCCTAGGAATAAATCTAACAAGAAGCCTGAAAGACCGATATAAACTACTGAACTTCAATTAAAGTCATAAAAGAAGAATCAGTGGCGATAAATACCATGTTCCTGGATTGGCAGACCCAACATTGTAAAGGTGTCAGTTCTCCTCAAATTGCCCATAAGTTTAATGCAATCCAAATCAAAATCCTAGTAATTTTTTTTCATGGAACTAGACAAGCTGATTCTCAATTATTTATTGAAGAAAAACTGAATGAGACCATAAGAGAACTACTTGATACAGAGCAATGAAGTGGGAATTGTATGACCAGATATGAAAATACACTACAAACTTACGATAATTAAAACATTATGACACTAGTACAAGAGTAGACAATTAAGTTAATGGAACAAATGCAAAGCTCAGAAACAGATATATTCATACAAAGAAACTTAGTTTATGAAAACAACGGTATTTCAAATGAGTGAGAAAACACCACTGGGGTAATTCATTGTCAATTTAGAAAAATAATATCATATCACAATCTCACATCAAATACAAAACTCAATTCTAAATAGATTAAAAAGCTAAATATAAAGGGTAAAAACTAAATGTCAGAAAAAAATATAAAAGAATATTTTAAATTTGGTCTGTAGAAGTCCTTCTTTAAAGAAAAATCTAGAATCCATAAAATAGATTGACAGTAAATAAAACTTTTGTACAACTAAAAAAGTTTTTTAACTTAAAAAATTTTTTAATGTTTATTTATTTTTGAGACAGAGAGAGGGGAGGGCCAGACAAAGAGGGAGACACGGAATTTGAAGCAGGCTCCAGGCTCGAAGTTGTCAGCACAGAGACAGATGCGGGGCTCGAACTCATAAACTATGAGATCATGACCTGAGCTGAAGTCATATGCTTAACCTACTGAGCCACCCAGGCACCCCACATGAAGTTTTTTTAAATGACATGAGCGTAAGGTTTTATAAAATCTTTTGAACTGCATACTTACCGTATATAAATTATACCTCAATTTTTAAAAAAAGGACAGAAAAAAATGGGAGGGAGAAAATAATTGCAACACACTTAATAGATAAACTTTCCAAATACAAATAGTACTATAAAGCAATTAGAGAAATTATAAACCAAGAGCAAAAAGGGCAATTGACAGAAGAAATAAAAATGACCCATTAACATCTGACAGGATGTTCAATGCGCTAATAATCAGGAAAAGGCAAACATAAGCAGTGATGAGAGGTCACTTTTGCTCATCTGACTGGTCAAAACAAAAATATAGGTAATATCCCCTGCTGATGAGTGAAAACAATAGCCACTTACATGAATCACTGAGCTTGAGAGGTGACTTCACTATTGAGAGGTGACATCAACTATTCTCATCAACATTTCACCTGTTTCTTGGTTTTTATTCTAAATAAACACTTGCACCTGTATATGTTGAAATACGTATGAGGATGTTTATTGAAGCATTCTTTATAACAGCAAAAAAGAGAGAAATAACATTAATATGAATGGAGCTAAGTTGACTATGGTTCTATAGATTCATGGAATATGACCCAATTTATAGACAAAAAAATACACATATATGTAAGATATATATATGTAGAAAAATGATCAAGAAGGATATACAAAACTATCAATAGTAGTTACATCTTAGGAAGGAAATAGAATTGGGGACAGGAATGGGAAGAAAGAATTTTTCAATATTTATGCTACTACTTACATTTTTAAGAATGTCATGATAGGGGCGCCTGGGTGGCTCAGTCAGTTAAGCATCCGGCTTTGGCTCAGGTCATGATCTTACGGTTCGTGGGTTCGAGCCCTGCATCAGGCTCTGTGCTGACAGCCGGCTCAGAGCCTGGAGCCTGCTTCGGATTCTGTGTCTCCTTCTCTTTCTGACCCTCCCCTCCTTGTGCTCTGTCTCTCAAAAATAAATAAAAAACATTTAACAACAACAACAAAAAAAGAATGTCACCATAATATATTTCTTGCGTAAACAATTTAAAATTTACATAAATGTTTGAAATGACATCCTTATTATAAAAGCAATACATGTTTATTATAGAAAACAGATAATTCAGAGAAAGAAAATAAGAAAATAAAAATTAGCATGTGACCCAGAAATGACCACTATTAACATATTGATGCATAAACTGTCACAGTTTTTTATTCACATATATGCATATTTTCTCAGACTAAATTCCTAAGCCAGAACTGTTGATGCTGGATCAGATGTAGTATGCATTTTCTGGGTCTTTGAAATGTATTTTCACAAGCCTTTTAGAAAACTACCCATCAGCAGTGCGTGAGGGTACCAGTTTCCCAGGGCCCTAAGCAACACTGGATATTGTAATTTTTAAAAATATAAATTTGGTAAGTCTGGCATTTTGTGTTTATTCTTGGATTATGAATAAAGTTTAGTATTAAGGATATTAACCCTTTGATAGTATGTTGCAAGTGTACATAAACCTTTTAGCCTCCAAGCCATAAACAGAGGTTACATTGGATTGCCTTTAGAGGCCTCAGTAATATCGGTTGTTTAAACATGCTATGAAGTATGTAGTATGTGGTGTGTGTGTGTGTGTGAAATACATCACTCTACATAGAAAAATAACATTACCATCTTGGCTTGTGATTGACTCCCATATTCCCTCTTAGGAAAGTTTAATTTGTTTCAGTCAGTTAATAATATTTTAAAAATTAAAATGTTTTCTGGAAAACTACAGTCTTTGGGAAAGCTTTCTTCATGAGAGATTAAGATCTGCCTGAGACTTTTACATGGATTTAGTTTTAAATTAGCATAGAAGAATAACAATATGAATCAATTTGATCAAAGAAAAAGTGTCACTAATTATTTAAACAAGACACTTACAACAGGGATTTAAAGGCAAAGAAGCGGATTTCCCTTGCATGTGGATCAAATCAGAAGTATCCCATAATTGACTCTTTACAAGAGCCTGCTTCAGTATAATGGACTAGATATTAAAGCTCTAAGTATTTAAAGCTAGTTTCCGTCTTTCTCTAAATGGAGGCCCGCCACTAAGAGCTATTTTACAAGTCTGACACATTAGCTGCATCACGGAGAAATACACCGGCTCTGCTTCTAGGTCCGGAATTTCAAGTGCTTTCAATAGTTAAATGGTGTGAAATGGGTAACATTGAACCTGTGAGAAGCAATGAGTGCCTAAAAAATAAAATCCAGATGGGAAAGTTGATGAAAAGGGATATAGATACTGTAATGGTTCTTTCAATGAATTAATTCCAAAAAGAGCCCATACTTCTTTTTTTTTGTATTTTTAGCTTACTTATTTGTGCAAATTTGGGGGGGGGAGTCCCTGTAATTTCCCCTCCCTTCTATTATTTAACATTGTTTGGAAACAAAGGAGCTTTTGTAAACTATTGCTGTCAGATCAAACACGGCAGTAGAACAAGAGGAGTCATGTAAGGAGTATTTTATAACTTTCTGAGAGCAGTAAAGTCAAAAGGGTCAAGTCGAGACCACAGCTCTTCCTTACAGTGTAATTTTAGACGAACTAACTAACCTCTTCGTACTTCAGAATCCCCACCACAGAATGGAGGTTTGGGTACTCCCACGACACTGCGTTATTCAGGGACTCCTCATGTGTTTCAAAGAAACTAAGTTGTTCTGATCTCACAGCATCTCTAGTGGTTCACGTACAAGATAACTCTGAAGAAGCATTATAGGGTAATGAAAAGGGTTTTAATATTTGACTAGATGTGGATTCGAATCCCACATTTGCCACTTGGTAAATGCATGATCTGGGTCAGGTTCCTTAATCTCTTAGAGCCTCAGTTTCCTCATTTATGAAACAGAGATAGTAGTCTTATCATTAGGGATGTTAAGGGAATGACAATTCAGTGTCTGAAAGGCACCAAGCAGAGTGGCTGACTTGAAAACCCTCAAATTCATAGCTATTACTATTCATAGTAAAAGCTCATATTTGAGTTAATTTTCTTGTAATTTTTCTCCCCGATAATAAAAATAAAGACTAATTGACACCAAAAGGAGGTCCTGTTTTGACCCTTAAATACTGGCCATTCTTTTGCTTGCACAGAATACAGAATATTGGAAAATATATATTTGCTTCTACCATCCAATACAAGGAATGGAATAAAGCCAAAGCAATACCCTCAGAGTGAGTTTTGAAGCTCTAGCGTTGTATCTTAACAACACAACTGCAAAAAGCCGACGGCTCCAAGGCACCACAGTGCTCCTTCCATTAGAGTGAGAGTCACATTGGCCAGCGGAGGGGGACCACTCTGCAGCTCCCACAGCTCCATTTGGCAGGAACTACTCGTAAGTGAAAGGTGCTGGAGGAGTCAGGATAGGGATCTGGCTCTGACTCTAGTTAAAGTTCTCCATACTTTCATTACCAACTCCATTTTTATGGTTTAGATCTTGGCTATAGTAAACTCCAGATTGAATAGATGCCTCAGATATACATCTGAGACCAGCATTTAGCCTTAAATGGCAGTCGAGATGCCTGCAGATGCATTTTTTGAAATGGGGCATAGAAAGGGTTTAAAAAAATGTCAGGCATCAAGCAGCCTCACAAATCATTTTTACGTGGCTTCCTGGACCTTTGTTTTTAGCAAATCCTTTAACGGGGGATTGACTCATTTGTGTATTTCTTCAAAGGAAGGATTTTGCAGGTAGCTCTTCATGAGGCCTGCTACCTTCTGGGATTCAGGAGAAAGAGAGTTTTAAAGGAGTAGAGATGTTTACTCTTGAGAAGTCATTGTTTGGTACCTGCAGCCATTAGCTCACTGACTAAACCACTGGCAATCTCTGTGTCTGTATGTGTCTGTGTTAGTCTTGTAATCTTCAGGTTACAGCTTTGAGATCCCAGGACTGAGCTGGAGACAGAGCTGTGAGGTTTTGGAATCTCATTAGCATTATTAGTAAATGGACATGGTTTCATGTTAACTTGAAAGCTGATTGTGGCTTAATTTATAAATATGAATTTTATTGTATGATGTCTGTTTTGAAAGCAAAACTATTTAAAAGTGGCGAATTATCTTTTTGTCCCTTCATGTTGGGTTTTTGAAATAAAAACATATATGTAATTTAGATGGCGTGTGCCTCTAAGTAAGTTAAAACATAAGCAAATCTACTTAGCCAAAAAGCCAAATTTATTCTCATTTTATTAGGCAGGTGGCGTACATATTAGATGATTTCCCTCTCGGGTTTTACATTTATTTCATGTGTTTTTCTCCAAAGAACAGGAGTTATTCTGTCAAAAGTGGGGAGGTGAAACCTCGGTTAAGGGGATACTGCAAATTCTACCCTTTCAGCAGAAGTAATTTATAGTTTCATAATATTCCAGAGTTTCTCTTTGTCTTTCACATGACAATTTATGACCAAGATATTTTCATGTTTCCCTTACTCCTTGCTACAAGCCTGAACAAATAAACTGTGTGCATATAGGGTCTGTTTCCCTGTGCTACTTTCCAGGTATCATTATTTTTTCTTTCCCTGACCTCATGTGACAAAAACTGGATTCTGCTTTGCATTATTTTAATCCAGAAGGTGCGTAATGTGAAACTTAACTAGTGGGAATGAGCTTTTGTGTTATTTTGTCTAAAACTATTCTTTAAAGCAATCCAATTGTTAAAATCCAATATTCAGAATATTAAAAAAAATGTTCGTGGCTGCCTGGAGTGTATATAGATCTTCAGTATACCTAAAGAATGACTTTTTCAGACATTTGCCCTGGGGTTTTAAAAAAAATTATTATGACCTATACAAAACCATGTAAAACATAATACAACAAACACCTCTGTACTCACTGCCTAACTTATGAAATGAAACATTTGCAATAAAAGTGAAGATCTCTGTGTGTTCCTCTCCCCAGTTTCGTCTTCCTTCCAATTCCCTAGATGAGGAAATCTGGTGTTTATTATTTGCTGGCGTTTCTGTATATTTTTACTACATAGGTATGTATTCCTAAACAATATACAGCACGAATACCCCTTTAAAAAACTTTCTGTAAGTGTCATACTCTGTGTATTCTTATGAAACTTGCTTTGTTTCCCTCAACATTTTGTGTGTGGAATTCATCCACACAGCTCTGACTCATTAATTTTCACCGATGCGGGGTAGTATATTTCATGGCTACACTACAACCTATTGATACATTGTGTGTCTAGTACTGTTTGCTAGTATCAACATTGCTACTATGAACATTCTGGTGCATAGTTTTTTGTGTACAGATGCAAGAATTGTTCTAGAGCATATCCCAAAAGTAAATACATATTCGCTCTCTCTACTTATTCCAATTTATTCGATGAAGTGGTAAATTGAAATATACTCCCACCAGCAGGTTCTACTTCACCATCTCACCAACAGTTGGTATTATAAGGCTTTTTAATTTTTGTTAATCTGATGGACGTGAAATATCTCATCTCCTTGATCACTTAGTGAAATTTAATATCTATTTGTTTACTGGCCATTCATGTTTCATCTTCTGTGCAACATAAGCTTATATCTTTTGTTCTTTCGGGGGGCAGGAGTATTATTTGTCTTTTTCATATAGATTTGTAGAAATTCTTTATATGTCCCCAGTATTTATCCCTGTTTGTTCTGTGTATTACCAGTATCTTTTTCTAGTGGATATCTTTTCATCTATTTTATGATGTCATTTGAAAAACTGAAGTTTTAATATTTAAAATAGTCAAATTTATAAGTCTTTATAGTTTGTGCCTTTTGTGTCTTATTATAGTTCTATAATAAATCTTGATTTTGGTGGCACAATTTCTCCACCCTGTTCTTCTTCACAATTATGTCCCTGGATTTTGAAAGTGTGCTTATTCCTGGCGTTTCTAACAGTGTGGTTTTACTTTGCATATCTATTTCTAACCATCTGAGGATTTCCACAAATGGGCTGAAAATCTTTCCTGACTCTACTCCTGCTCTAACTCCAGTTCCATCCACACGTTTCCTCTGATTTTCAGAAAAGTGTAAAAGATTATGAGCATCTCTATGCAGATTGCCAAATAAAGAGTCGATTGCTCTATAAAGAACCAAGATTCATAAACGTTTAATGCTATTTAAAAAAATTAATTCTAAAAGGAATCAAAGAGATTATTGGTTAAAACCCCAGGATAAATGGTATGAAGATGAGAAAATTTTAAAGTAAGTAGAATTTCTCGGGGTGCCTGGGTGGCTCAGTGGGTTAAGGGGGGCAATTTCAGCTCAGGTCATGATCTCGCGGTCTGTGAATTCCAGAACCCCGTCAGGCTCTGTGCTGGCACTTCAGAGCCTGGAGCCTGCTTCTGTTCTGTGTCTCCCTCTCTCTCTGCCCCTCCCCTGCTTGCTCTTTCTCTGTCTCTGTCTCAAAAATAGTAAGCATTAAAAAATTAAAAAAAAAATTTCTCCAGGCAATAGAAAACTAACTCATAACCAGGTACAAAGGACACATGCTCTGGATTCATGTAGCTCTTCCTCTTACTGGATACATTATTCAAACTCTCTAAACTTTGGTGTCCTCATCTATAAAATTATCTCACAAGTTGGGAATCCAAACTGGTGCAGCCACTCTGGAAAACAGTATGGAAGTCCCTCAAAAAATTAAAAATAGAACTACCTCATGACCCAGCAATTGCATTACTAGGTATCTATCCAAGGGATACGGTTGTGCTGTTTCAAAGGGACACATGCACCCAAATGTTTATAGCAGCACTATCGATAATAGCCAAAGTATGGAAAGAGCCCAAATGTCCACCAATGGATGAAGAAGATATGGTATATATATGGGAGTATTACTCAGCAATCAGAAAGAATGAAATCTTGCCATTTGCAACTCTGTGGATAGAACTAGAGGGTATTATGTTAAGCGAAATTAGTCAGAGAAAGACAAATATATGAATTCACTCATATGAGGAATTTAAGATACAAAACAGATGAACATAAAAGAAGAGAAGCAAAAATAATGTAAAACCAAGAAGAGGGACAAAACATAAGAGACTCTTAAATACAGAGAACAGAGGGCTGCTGGAGGGGTTGTGGAAGGGGGCGATGGCTAAATGGGTAAGGAGCATTAAGGAATCTACTCTTGAAATCATTGTTGCACTATATGCTAACTCACTTAGATGTAAATTTAAAACATAATTAATTAATTAATTAATTAAAAAATTGTCTCACAAGATTTTTGAAAGCATTAAATGTTAAGTATCCTGAATGAGGCCTGAAAGAGGGTAAATACTTAATTATGTTATTCTCTCCACGTCTTCATCCTCAGTCTTCCCCATGATGGTGAGCATAATACTATGGGAGGAGGTAATGGGTCAGCTAAAAGCTGAAGAATATGTAGTAGTTAGGGGGAGGGAAGGACCAAAGAACATTCTAGGTCCAAGAAACAGCATGTGTTTGGCAGTAGTTCACAGTCTAGTTTCCTCTAGCAGGCCACAGCTATCTTTTGGTAATTCATAAAGAAAAACACTTGCAGAAGCTTCCCTGCAGGTTTTGTACCGTAGTGATAAGTTAGAACAAATGGGCCGACCCCCTTAAGGGTTTTGGACTCTAGCGTCTTGTTAAGCATTTCAGGTGGCTGTGGATGTGTTAGCGCAAAGGTGGTAAAGAGAACAGTGAATCTCAACTTGGACAGATCCCTGAGAATTCCCAAGATCCTTTCAAGGAATCCACAAGGGTAAAACTATTTTCTTGACAGCACTAAGACATTAATTTTCCCTTTCACTATGTTGATGTTTGCACGGATGATTCAAAAGCAATGGAAGATTGGAGTGCCAGGGTGGCTCAGTCCGTGAAGTGTCCGATTTCGGCTCAGGTCATGATCTCACAGTTTGTGGGTTTGAGTCCTGTGTCTGGCTCTATGCTGACACATCAGAGCCTGGAACCTGCTTTGAATTCTGTGTCACCATCTCTCTCTGTCCCTTCCCGCTCATGCTCTGTGTCTCTCTCTCTCAAAAACAAATGAACATTACAAAAATTTTAAAAATAAACAAAACAATGGTAGGTAAAACTACTGTCATCAAATTGCATCGTAGTCACTGTATTCTTCACCTCCACACACTCACAGCAAAAAACAAAACAAAGCAGCAGCAAATAAAAACAGTAAGTTTCTCTTGAGAATATCTTTGAAGAAACACTAAAAATTATTAATTTCATTAAATCTCAACTCTTGACTACAGGACTTTTTATTTTTTATTTATTTATTTTCTTACAGGACTTTTTAAATAGTGTAGCAACAACAATCATTTCTGCTGCATACCAAACTATGATGGTCAGCTCAAAGACAGTTACTATGCACCTTGTTTGAGTTGCAAGTTAAACTAGCTTCTTTTATCAGAAAATCCTATTTTTACTTGAAAAAAATTCCTGACAGACAAGGTGTGGTTGCTCAGATACCTTTTTAATGATAAAATCGGAGCCGGTCACTTCAACAACTAATCAGTATTTGTTGCTAATGATAAAAGTCCAGCTTCCAAGCAAAAACGGAATTTTGGAAAACTTTAAGACATTTATTTTAACTTCTATAGTGATATTAGCAAGCGTGATTTTTTTAAATATTATATAATGAAATGTTTCAACATTTGGAAGATCTATACAACTCAGTGAACCAGTATTTTTCAAATTACCAACGAATGATATTACAAAATCATTAAGAGTAGATAATCAATTCTCAGAGCATGAGAAACCAATGATTTGAATAAAACATAGTACAAAAAGTTCACTGATAAGGTTTCAGACTCTACCTTGCAACTAACATTTAAGAATCCACCATTTGTCAATTTTGGGCATAGCGTCGAAGAAAAATAGCCACAATTATCTCCAAATGCTACTTAAAACACTTCTCCTTTTTGCAACTACATGTCTGTATGAGGCTGCTTTTTCTTTATATACTTCAAGCAAAACATTTCACAACAGATCAAATGCAGAAGCTGATATCAGAATCCTCTGTCTTCTATTAAACCAGACATGAAAGAGATTTGTGAAAATATAAAGCATTACCGCTCTTCTTGCTATTTTTTTATTTTTTAATTTGAGTGTAGTTAACACGCAACGCTATATTAGTTTGAGGTGTGCAACATAGCAATTCAACACCTCTGCATGTCATGCTGTGCTCACCACAAGTGTGGCTGCCATCTGTCACCACCAACACTATGATAATATCATTGATTATCCTCCCTATGCCATACATTTTATTTCCATGACTTATTCATTCCATAACTGGATGCCTGAGTCTCCTACTCCCCTGCACCCATTTTGCCCATCCCCGCACCCCCCTGTCTCTCTGACAACCGTCAGTTCGTTTTCTGTGTTATTAGGTCTGATTCTACTTTATGTTTGTTCATTTGTTCTGCTTTTTAGAGTCCACATATGAGTGAAATTACATGGTATTTGTCTTTCTCAGCCTGACTTATTTCACATAGAAAGTATAGTTTTTAAAAATTAATATATTATTTTTATTAACATTTAATAGGTTTATTATTAAATGAATTCATAAATACATATAATTTTCTCCATTTTAATTTGTAATACAGTAAATACTGATAGATTCACATAAGAACTCTTTGGGATCTTCAATAATTTTTTTAATGTTTTCTTTATTTTTTGAGGGAAAGAGAGAGAGAGAGGAGGGGAGGAGCAGGGGGTGGTGCAGAGGATCTGAAGTGAGCTCTGCCCTGACAGGCTGATAGCAGCTAGTCTGACATGGGGATTGAACTCACAAATTCATGAAGTCACGAATTCACGAACTGTGAGATCATGACCTGAGCCAAAGTTGGTTGCTCGACCAACTGAGCCACTCAGGAGGCCCAGGTCTTCAATAATTTTTAGGAATAAAGGATCCTGAAACCAAAAAAATTGGTAACTACTAGTATAAAGGGAGAAGAAACTTTGGGCTCCAAAGAGAAAAGTAACAGAAGTCAGAATAATAGAATTATAATTAAAGGTGGGGTTGAAGATGGTAGAATTCGTATGGTTAATGGATTGTGTTGAATTAGGATAAGACTATGATATATGAAAAGGTAGAACAATATATATATTTTTAAATCACTGGAGTCAGAACTAAGTTCTCCTAATTCTACCATTAAGTAACAGTTCAAGTCAAGTAACTAAAAGTCACTTCCCTTTAAGGTTGCCAGATTTAGCAAATAAAAATACAGGATGCCCTATTAAATTTGTAATTCAGATAAACAACAAATTATTAGTTAGTATAAGTTTGTCCAAATATTGCATGGGATTTAAATTTAATTAGGTGTCCTGTATTTTATCTGGCAATCCTACTTCCTTTTCCAAGTCTTAATTTTCTCATGAGAAAAATGAAGATTCAGGTTAAATCCCTATATTTCTACTTTGGTAATGCTGCTGGTCTTTGAAGGTAAAATGAAAGAAAAAATCAGCAATATATAGAATGTTTGTGTGCATGTATTATGTTGAGAAGGTCTACCATTTGTTTTGAAATTATTGTTCTATCATATGAATTCATAGTTTGGATGTCTGCCATCTTCAACCTTACTTCTGATTCCATTATTCCAAATTCTGTTACTTTCTTCTTTAGAACCCCAAGTTTTGTCTCCCTCTAATATCAGCATTTATAAACTTTTTGGTCTCAAAGTATTACAATGTCTCCTTTTTCATAAAATGACAGGTATTGTTTTTCTAGTGTCCTTTTTGGAAAAAATTTATGATTAATCCTTAAAATTGCTTCAAAATTTTGCTTGTATATAAAATCCAAAATATCAGAAATCACTGTACTAGATAATATAAGTCTAAGCTTTCTCCCAGCTTTAACATTCTACGGACTTTGCCATAGACATGAGAGGCACATACTCTCTACCACCTGACACCCTATGTGACTCTAACAATTTATTTTCTAAACCACATTTTCCTTAATGTATAATATATAGATAAAATCTCTCACTCTCCCCTCCTGCACTGTTACTGGAGAGAGAATGAAGTCATGTCTGGAAAGTGCTCTGAGCTCTTCAGAAAAGTACCTAGAAGGAGTGGGAGGTGACATTACTCTGTACTGGGAGCAATAGTTGAGTTTTTTGGATGAACTGAAAAGCTGAGAATGTTTAAAGCATTGTTTTTGATTTGCACATCTTCAGTATGATCCTTAACAACATGTGTGCTATGATTCCAGGAATTTTGTGATCTTGGTTAGGTACTGACATTTTACATCCTTCCAAGGACTCCTTAAGGAATGCATGGCTAATGTAGTAGAGAGAAAAATCCAAAATCACACTGTATCTCAGAGCCAAAAACTCCAGCCTTTTTATTGGTCTCCAATACTGACCTTAAGCAAACATGACTTGTTTTTCTAGAAACACCTGTCAACTTAAAAAAAGCAAAAAGAACAAAGCCAGAATTCTTAAAGTTCACTGAATAGCTAAGTCAGACATCATTTCTATTCTTCTAAAGGTTGTGATTGTTTGTTTGTCCATACAGTTTCTTAGACTAGGCTTTCACCAAAAATAAAGCTAAATATGATGCATCATGGGCAGAGAATTCTTGATCCAAAGCCCCAGAGATTACCTGACTTGATTATTCCACATACTCTGTATTCTCAACCAAAATAGACTTCTTTTTAAAGAGAATCCAATTTCCAATGGGTTTAACCTAGAAAAACAGCAAAAAGCTAATAAAAGCTCATAAGCTGGTCCAAGGAAAGCATTGTGGCTGCTACACATTTGGAGGCCTGGTCCAGTGGAGCGGTTTGGAGTAGCAGCCAGGTTCTGTAGTGAATTTGCTGTTCTCTGAGATGTGGGATGGGGCACCTGGTAGACTCTTGGTAAATTCTTGTCCAGGAATAAATTTTACTTGACTGCTTTCCCATATTGCCAAAACTTGGAATAATTGAGAGACTAGAGTTGTTAACAGAGTCTTTGGAAAGAAAGAAAGATATGGAGATTCAGTCTTCAATTCTTCTCCCAGGTTCTTCCAACTCGCTCTTTATCACCCAAATTAGCATTACGGCAAATTCATATTTTGTGGTGCATCTGAGAACCAAATTTCTTTAGGGAAGCATATTTTAAATGCCTACTACTCCCGTATCCATTCTTTCCCATAGTATTCCCCACTCTTCAAGAAGTAGAATTTATAATCATTATTCAAATTTAAATAGATTTTTCTTTTATCAGTAGCTGGATAACCTCAACAAGCATCAGATGGATAATGACCTTTCCTTTTGTCTCCATACTTAAAAGTGCGGAGCTCTAAGTTTTATTGTCAGGTTTAGAACCTTGCATCTACATGTACTGCATGGTATTATATGTAAATTTATATCCACATTTAGTGTAGCGTCTGATTAGGAATTTCTTCTCTCTTTCCTGCTGGACTTCAAAATCAACCTTACTTTCCTTGTTCTCAGCTAGATTGACTAAAGACAAGGAGCTCATACAAATTTGGCTGTCAAAGCTATTATCATAAGTTTTTGGGGTATTTTTGCGGGGGGGGGGGAACTAAGGACGTAGTATGTTCCAATACTTGCTTCAGGTGTTTTTGGCTGCTTCTCCTTATCTTAGAAAAACTAATTACCCTCTCCAAATGAGAAGTTCTACCTCATAAGCAAGTGCAAAGCAAACAATTATGAAGTATCATGACCTGCAAGGAAAGTAGGCATCAAATACAAAACAGTAAATATCACTATGTAAAGAAAAATCATTGAGGCTTGGATTGATGCTGTCATGGGATGTCTCGTTTCTAGTGTAGTACACGTGGGATCCTACCATCAGGTAGTGGCTTAGGAGGTCAAAGGCCAGAGAAGTTTTTGTTTTAGATGAACTAAACCTGTTGGGTTACAGTGAGCCTGGACGACTGAGAAAGACAAAGAATTCCAAAAGTTCCTAAGAGAGCTTCATAGAACTTGCTTCTCTGTCACCAGGATGAACTACTCTCTTCCTAGACCATAGAAAAAATGGACAACTATCATTATTAAAAAACATAACAAAATGCATTTTTTGAGGGCCTACCATGTACCAGTAATTATGCACGTTAGCTTTTTCTTAAGACAGCTCTGCAAATTAAGATTTATTGTCCCGATTTTAGAAATAAGGAAACTTGCGTTAGAGAGATTAAAGGATTTATTCAAGCTAGTAAGAGAAATGGAATTTAAGTGGTCCCCTTTATGCAAATTGGAATGCTAAATTACAGAGAAAGAAAATGGACTTCCAAGTCCGTATTGTTGGTAGTCAGAAAAAGCTAGAGAGAGTTAAAACCCAGTTGGATGGTGCTTTTTCAATCATATTCAAATTGTTCTTGATCTGAGGACTCTTCAGCTACAGCTTAAGAAAAGAGGACCAGGATAGATCATATGGTAGACCATAAAATTAAAGCTTCATTAGATTTAAAAAGAAAGAAATAATACAAAGTATGTTCTCTCACCGTGATAAAATGAAATTAGAAATCAATAACACAGGAGTGCCTGGGTGATTCAGTTGGTTAAGTGTCTGACTCTTGATTTCAGCTTAGGTCATCTCATAGTTCATGAGATGGAGGCCTGCATCAAGCTCCAAGTTGACAATGTGGAGCCTACTGGGATTTTCTCTCTCTGCCCCTCCCCAGCTCTCTCTCTCTCTCAAAATAAATAAATAAACATTTAAAAAAATCAATAACACAAAGAAATATGGGCAAGTCACAAATATAGGGAAATTGACACACTCTTAAATAACCAGTGGATCAAAGAAGAAATCAAAATGGAAATTAGAAAATAATTTGAGATAAGTGAAAATGAATACACTACATACCAAAACTTATTGGATGCAGTTAAAGCAATACTTGGAATTAAATGCCTAGATTTTTTTTAAATAAAAATCTCAAACAAATAACCTAACCTTCCATCTTATAGGAAAAAGAGAACAAAACTAAACCTAAAGCAAGCAGAAGGAAGGGAATAATAAAGATTAGAACAAAAATAATGAAATGAAGAATAAGAAAACAATAGAGAAAATCAGTGAATCCAAAAACTGGTTCTTTGAAAAGCTCAACAAAACTAACAAAACTTTACTTAGATTGACCAAAGGAAAAGAGAGAATACTCATATTACTAGAATCTGAGACAAATGAGAGGACATTACATCAACCTTGCAGAAATAAGAATTATAAAAGAATGCTATAAACTATAAGTTATATGGCACTAAATTAGATAATCTAAATGAAATGGACAAATTCCCAGAAACACACAAATTACCAAAATTGATTCAAGAAGAAATAGACAATTTGAATAGGTCTATAACAAGAGATTAAATTAGCAATAAAAAAAACTACCCACAAAGAAAAATCCAGAATTAAATGTCTTCTTTGGTGAATTCTACCAGGCATATAATTTAGAATTAATACCGATTCTTCACCAGCTCTTCAAAATATAAAAGACAAAGGAACACTTTCCAAATCATTGTATAAGGCTATTATTAGCCTGATATTACAACCAGATGAAGATGAAGAAAACCATAAACCAGTACCTGTTAGAAAAATGCGCACAAAAATTCTCAATACTTGCAAACTGAATCCAACACTTATAAAAAGAATTATATACCATGACCAGTGGGATTTTTTCCAGGAATACAAAATCGACTTAACATTTGAAAATCAACTAATGTAACACGTTATATTGACAAAGTAAAAAATAAAACCTCATGACCATCTCAATAGACACAGACAAGCATTTGTCAAACTTCAACACAGCTTCATGATTAAAAACACTTACCAAACTATGAATAGAAAGCAAGTACTTTAATAAAAATCATCTATACAAATACACAGCTAACATCCATACTTAATGGTGAATGACAGAAAGCTTTCCCTCAAGAACAATGCAAGAATGTCAACTCTTGCCAGTTCTATTCAGTGTTGTACTGGTGGTTCTCACCAGAACAATTAGACAAGAAAAATAAATAAAAGACATCAAGATTAGAAAGGAAGAAGTAAATCTATTTTCTAATAGCATATCTATATAGAAAATTCTGAGGATTCCACCAAAAACCTACTAGAACTAATAAAAAAGTTCAGCAAGGTTTCAAGACACATAATCAATATACAAAAATAAATTATATCTATAATCATATATAATTTACATATAATATACAAATATCAATCAACAGTGTTTCTATATAAAAAGCTTTAAATTACTTTACAAAAGCCCGAAAAAGAAAAAATACTTAGGAATTAATTTAACAAAAGAAGTACAAAACTGGGTGCCTGGATGGCTCAGCTGGCTAGGCCTCCAACCTCAGCACAGGTCATGGTCTCCCGGTTTATGGGTTTGAGCCTTGTATCAGGCTCTGTGCTGACCTGTCAGAGCCTGGAGCCTGCTTTGGTTTCTGTGTCTCCCTCTTTCTCTGCCCCTCCCCCGCTTGTACTCTGCCTCTCTCTCAAAAATAAATAAACATTGAAAAAAAATTTTTAAAAAGTACAAAACTTATACTTGGGAAACTAAAAAATTGTTGAAAGGAACTAAAGGAGACCTAAAGAAATGGACAAATATATTATGTCCATGTAGCAGAAGGGATACAAATAAGATGGCAATATTCCCCAAGTTGATCTATAGATTCAGTTCAATCTCTATCAAAATCTCAGGTGCTTCTTGGTGGAAATAGATAAACTAATTCTAAAATTCACATGAAAATGTGAAAAAGCTAAAACAGTCCTGAAAAAGTAGAACAAATTTGAAGGACTCACACTTTCCAGTTCCGTAACTTACTACAAACAACAATAATCAAGACAGTGTGATTCTGGTATAAGGATAATCATATAGATCAATGGAATAGAACTGAAAGTCCAAAAATAAACTCATGTGTCGATGGACAAAAGTGTCTATACCGTTCAGTGGAAAGAATTATCTTTTCAACAACTGGCTCTGGGACAACTGGATAATTGCTACATGCAAAAGAATGAGGTTGGGCCCTTACCTCTTACCATATACAAAAATTAACTAAAATACGATAGAAGTATAAAACTCTTAAGAGAAAACACAGAGGTGAATCCTTATGACCTTGAATTTGGCAATAGATTCTTAGATATGATATTAAAAGGACAAGCTACCAAAGGGAAAATAGATAAATTGGATTTTATCAAAATTAAAAAGAAATCTCTGTGCTTCAAAGGATACTATCAAGAAAATGAAAGGCTAACCCACAGAATGGGAGAATATACTTGCAATCATATTTCCAGTAAGGGAATTGTATTTAGAATATATAAAGAACCCATACAATTCAATAATAAAAAGATAAATAGCCCAATTTTTTAAATGGACCAAGGATCTGAATAGACATTTCTACGAAGAAGATAAATGAATGGCCAGCCAATGAGCATATGAAAAGATGCTCAACATCATTAGTTATCAGCAAAATGCAAATCAAAACCATCATGAGATGCCAGGTCACATCAATTAGGATGACTATAACCAAAAAAGTCAGATGATAACAGGGTTGCTTTGGTGAGGTGTGGAGAAATCAGAACCCTCACACACTGCTGGTGGGATGCAAAATGGTGGGGCCATTTTGGCAAATTGTCTGGAAGTTCCACAAACCATATGTTACCAGATGACCCAGCAATTCTACTCCTAGATATATACCCAAGAGAAATGAAAACATATGCTTTCAAAGAAGCTAGTCACAAAAGACCATATATTGCATGAATGCTTTTATATGAAATGTCCAGAAGAGGCAAATCCATAGAGATAGGAAGTGATTAGCAGTTGCTTTGGGCTAGGGCATGTAAGAAATATGAGGCAATAGCTAAGGGATCCAGGGTTTATTTTTGAGGTGATGATACTGTTTTTAAATTGATTATGGTAGACAACTTTGAATATACTAAAAATCATTGAATTCTACATTTTAAGTAGGTTAATTACATGGTATGTGAATGTGAAGCTCTTAATAAAGCTTTTAAAAATGTATCTGTGACAGAGAGAATATTATAATTAAAATATTCACCCAAATAGAAACTCCCCAAATGTTTAAAACAGAATAAAGAAAAAATGAAAAAAGGAAGAAGAAGAAGAAGGAAATGTTAAATAAGGTACAAATGTGAAAGCTCACAAAATCAAGGCTAGAATCAAATCATCTAACAGGTTTTCATCTCATGTATCAGAATCTTTATATGTGCCACAAGGGTTTCCACTGTCAGATTCAAATCCTGTGTATCTTCACACTTCTTTTAAAATTTTTGACCAAGAGGTGAAGGGCTTAGGTAGCGATAATAACGATAATCACGAGAAAAGAGGGAGAATGGTTTCTCAATTGGGGGAAGGGTGGTGTGAAGAGGGCGATTCAAATCCACAGAGATTTGAGAGCCAAGTGTATGTTTTGTACTAGGCTTTGTAAGGAAAACAAAGATGAATATATTCACATGGAAGTTACAGACTCCAGGAGAAATTTGATTAAGTGACCAAGCTATTTGGGCTGGAGAGACGAGAGGGAGGAGAGAATATCTACCCTGAAGTTCCCTGGCAAGTTTGCATGGTTCACAAGTTTAAAAATTGAAAACTACTAATCTTGACTGGCCATGTTCCCTTGTGATAGATGACTCTTTTTAATTTCTCTGGTCAGGTTGATCTAAACTTTTAGAGATTAGATCCTCCAACAAATGCAAAAATCTGTCTGCATTATGTGGCTTCTCCTTTCCTCCCCTTCTTTTTAAAATTCATCATCTTGTGTTGATGTCGCCACATCTAAATGGAGGGGTCAGAGCGGAGTTCTTTCTAACCTTAGCAATACCCAGTCCTATCTCCTAGGACAATCATAGTTTACCAGTTGGAGCCCTAAACTGTCCACTTGTTGCACAGAGTTTCTGTCGCTTTTTTCTTTTTCTTTCTTTCTCTTTCTTTCTTTCTCTCTCTCCCTTCCTTCCTCCCTCCCTCCCTCCTTCTTTCTTTCTCTCTTTCTTTCTCTCCCTTTCTTTCTTTCTCCCTTTCTTTCTCTCTCTTCCTTCCTTCCTTCCTTCCTTTCTTTCTTTCTTTTTTCTTTCTTTCTCCCTTTCTTTCTCTCTTTTTTAATAGGGCCAGTAATGTTCTGGATGACTCTGTGGTTAACTCTGTTCTGACCCTGCACCTTAGTGGTTTTATTAGCTGTGTGCTTGGCTGTGGGATCCTTTCTCTAGCCATTGTCATTATTGAGACTGTTTGTGTCTCCAGTGAATCTCTCCTAAATCCCCGGCTGTTATCTGGCCTGTGTATGTGTGTCTAAGAAGTGAGTGCATTCTTGTCTGAAGTATGTCCTGACTGTCTCTGATAGCAGCCATTTCTGACCTAACTTTACTGGGTACTCAGATTGATATGATTAAGATTAATGAGGCTTACTCTCAGTCATGAATCTATTCAAGGATAAACTTGTAAATCCAATGAGTTCTAAAGATGACTAGTAACTCCTTACCTTTCAACCTTTAGGGGATTTGAGGGGTGATTTATAACTACTCCTTTTCCATCTAACAATATCATTAGAAAGATGCTGTGAAAGATACTACTTCGCAGCCCACAGGTTATCACTCACAAAAATGTGCTTTTATGAATAATAATTCATAAATTATATTTATGTGCTTCTACAAACTCTACCAAATGGTGGTTCAGTAAAACCATTGCCACAAAGACAGGACGATACACGCCCCAACTGAAAAGCGCACAGCTCTCGTGATTACTAGGACTGAATTCTTCCTGAATTGGATTTTCTTCAAATAGTCCACTGAAATGACCATACAAGATCACCTACAAGACATAAATGAAAATTATAAGATTGCACTAATGCTAAGATCGAGTTGGGAAAACTGCAAGGCTCTCGATTACACAGTGTTCCTCTGTTGTACAGTCATCTGGGGAGCCGTGTTTCCCGGGGAACTGGGTGCTCGGACACTTTCCCATTAGTTGGACCAATACAATTTCCCTGGGTTTTTAAACAGCTATAAATTAATCTTATTTTAATGACTCAGAGCGTTGCCTATAAATGTGGAGGCAACATGACAATGGAAAAAGCACAGGCTGTGAAATGAGCAGACCTGTGTTTGAATACTGGCTCCTGCTCCTCATGGCTATAAGACCTTGGGCAAATTTCTTAAAGGGTTTGAGCTCCAGGTTCTCATCTATAAAATGGGAATGGTGGAATCAAACTGAACAGTGATTATTTGATAATTAAATGATATGATGCAGTG
Source organism: Helogale parvula (assembly GCA_004023845.1). NCBI lineage: Eukaryota > Metazoa > Chordata > Mammalia > Carnivora > Herpestidae > Helogale > Helogale parvula. The sequence goes on from PJEM01000799.1 coordinate 390,339, forward strand.
ATTTTCCAGTGTTTTCACCCCAAAATTCTTTTTACAAAGGAAATCTTATGCAGAACCGTGTCATGAGTAAATAAAAGTGGAAGTGTTCTGAGTCTTTAAAATCATTGTGTCTAGCACTGAGCCTGACACTTAGTAGATACTGTTTAATAACATTTATTTATTTGTTTATTTTTGAACGAGAGAGAGAGAGTTTGAGAGAGCTAGCAGAAGAGAGGAAGAGAGAAAGGAAGAGAGAATTCCAAGCAGGCTCTGCACTGTCACCGCAGAGCCCAACACAGGGCTCAATCCTACACTCATGATATCATGAGGTGAACTAAAATCAAGAGGCAAACACTTAATGGACTGAGCCGCCCAGGCACTGGAGTAGATACTATTTAAACAATAGCAGTGTAGGGTAAGCATCACTTACCATGAAGCTTTTATTCACATTTATGCTTTTATTCTATATCTGTTTTTAAATATGGTTTTCTGTCTTATCATCTAGCTGTCTGTCATTTTTCTCTTCTATGTAGTCACTGTACTTTGTCACAAAAACCCTTCTCCCACCTTTTAATTTGCTACTCCTTTCTTTTTTTAAATTAATTAATCTATTCTTAAGAAAGAGAGAGTATGTGTGAATGGGGCAGGAGCAGAAGTGGGGGGACAGAGGATGCTATCAGCACAGAGCCTGCAGAGAGCCCAAAGTGGGGCTCAAATTCACAAATGTGAGAACATGACCTAAGCCGAAAGCAGACATTCAACCTACTGAACCACCCAGGGAACCCAATTTGCTACTTCTTTCTAATCAGCTCTGGACTTTGAAACACGACAACCACAATTTAGAATAAGGGCAACCAAGTTCTGCATGAGGATTTTAGACTACTTATGTGAATAAGATACTTTGGGGGCGCCTGGGTGGCTCAGTCGGTTAAGTCTCTGACTTCGGCTCAGGTCAGATCTCATGTTTGTGGGTTCGAGCCCCGCGTCAGGCTCTGTGCTGACAGCTAGCTCAGAGCCTGGAGCCTGCTTCCGGTTCTATGTCTCCTTCTCTCTCTGACCCTCCCCCTCTCAGGCTCTGTCTCCCTCTGTATCAAAAATAAATAAAGCATAAAAAAAATTTAAAAAAAAGATACTTTGGTTTTATAGTTTGTAACATGTCTTGGCTATTTTCAGAAAATAGTGTGGTATAGTGGAAAGAATATGAATTTGGAAGCTAGACAGACGTACGTCTGAATCCTACATCCTCTACTTGTTAGCTGTGTGACTTGGGCAAGTTACTTGATCAGTCTGAACCTCAGATTTATTAACTTTAAAATACAAAGAATAAAACCTGTATCACAGAATTACAATGATTAAATGAAGGAAGTGCATAATGGAGTCCTTTGTCCTCTTTCTTTGCTTCACCCTTCATCCTTTCTTCCTGAGTTTTCACCAGGTATCTGAATAGATTATTAGATTGCTGACTGGCCCAGGCAGGTATATGGTCCAAGGGCACACGTTTTGGAACGTGTTAGGAAAGCCGTGGCGGTGAGACTGTAGAAGACTGAGACCTTGAGGAGCTGAGACATAGAGTACGGCTACGATTTCCCACCCATACAGGAAAAAGGGAAGACAAATGCCAAGATAAGAAGGCAATTTTGTGAAGGCCGTAGCATACAAAATCAATACAGCAAGCATTCGCACAATACATGCAGTTATACGTGTGCCTTATCAGGCGCTAATCTGAGCTGTCGATCTTGCCTGCTAATTTTTCACATAAACTCTAGACTGTAGCTGTGAGCTGGAATTCAGTTCATTCAAGCATCACCAATAGTTAAAAGGTTTTGTCTGTTTGAACTCAAGACTTCATAAAGACTTTTCAAAGTTTCTTCTGAGAATGACAAAGACATATCATAGGATGAACCATATTTTATGAAATAGTTAATTTAAACATAAATCTGTAAGTCTAACTATAGTAACAAATAACTCAGTTCTGGCATTGAGCGCTAGGGGCTGGCTCTCTCCCCGTCCTGTGAAGACTCTTCTTCACTGTCTGCTCCATCTACCGTGTCCCGCTGTCTTATTGTCACCACCCTTTTACCTTTTCCAAATGCTTTTAATTAATCGCAGAGAATTTTCAGCTTTTCTGTCTGCAATTGCTCAAAGTTTAGTCTTTAATTACAGTCCTTTTGAACTACATTTCCACAGTACTAGCAAAACTGTTCCACATCTGCTCCTGAACAGAACCATTTAAAGCTATAACATATGAAGGTTCATTTTCTTTTACTGTGCGCCCTGCGAAATGCCTGCCACAGCCATCCACTCTGTGTTTTACAGCTTCAACTTCTCTTGCTCTCACTTACTTGTTTGTGTTCTCTCCCTTTCTCTTTGTTTCTTTTTGTTTGTTTATTTATTTATTTTTGAGAGACAGAGAGAGATAGAATGTGAGCAGGGGAGGGGCAGAGAGAGACGGAGACACAGAATCCAAAGCAGGCTCCGGGCTCTGAACTGTGAGCACAGAGCCCAACGCAGAGCTCGAACTCACTAGCTGTGATATCATGACCTGAGCCGAAGTTGGACACTTAACTGACTGAGCCACCCAGGTGCCCCTCAGAGAGGAGCATTCTTTTAAAGAAAGATAAGTCTGATAAGTCTTCTCCACTGTGCAGAAAAACTGATAATTCTTATATCACGCCACACCTTCCTTTCTTGTTGTAGCCAACTAGGGTTTTGTTAAGTATTTGTGTATGTGTGTATATAGGCATTAAACTCTAAGCACATTTACTAAATTATGGAAATTTTCCTAGCAGTTTCCTTTGATTTTATGTTGTTTTATTTTATTGTTTTCTAATTAAATTTTGATCGTGGAGTGAAAGATTTCATAAGACAGTTTCTGAAGGAAAGAAAATTACTAAAAGTAAAATTGGAGAAAGTATGAAAGAAAGACGAATTAAGTTAGACATTTCAATTTATTCCTTTTAAAAACATGCTCATTTGAGCTTTGACTGTACCAACTCCGAGGTACTTTCTGGGGTTCTCAGTGATAAAGAAATGAGATATGCTTTCTTTAGATAGTAAGTATTTTTAAAGATGTAAAGTCCACCTTTTAGATTAAGAACCCAGGTGATAAGGACTTCACCATTACCATCAGCCAGTCCTTCTAGGGTCATGAAATCCATGGAATAGTGAAAAGAGCCCCAAACTTAGTATCAAGACATGGCTCAAGCCTTTTTTGGGGGTGGGTGGAGAGAGGGCCCAAGTGAGCTAGGGCAGAGAGAGTGGGGAGGGAGAGAGAGAGAAGAGGGGCCCACCTGATGTGGGGCTCAAACTCACAAACTGTGAGATCATGATCTGAGCCGAACAAAGTCAGGCGCTTAACTGGTTGAGCCACCCAGGCGCCCAGGTGCCCAGGCCCTGGCTTTTCACTTACCAGCTATATGGGCGTGGCCACTCACTAAAGCTCTCTTAGCCTCAGTCTGTACAATGGAGATAACTTCCCTAGTAGAGATGCTCTGATTAAATGATAAGACCATACACAGTAACGAACCAGGCAAATAAAATTTTATTTCCAAGTCATCAATTTCCATCTTATCTCCCTGGGTTTCACTTGTGGGGAGTCTTCCCAGAACCAGTCAGTCCTATTAGTTCCTGCCCCTGCCCCTTGATTCAGGGTGAAAGAGCAGCCACTTTCATCCAGGCCTTTCCATGAGTATATGACCTCATCGAATCTTCAGAACAATCCCATGAGATGGGTACTGTGTGGGTTTGAATCCAGAGTATGACAAAGTCTGAGTGCTTGAAATCATGCTGATTTGAGGTAGCTTTCAGCCAGCCATCAATACCTATCACTCTTGCTGCCATGAAGGAAAACATTTCTGACAGAGGTTTTCTTTCCGGATGATGCAAACTCAGCACTAACCCAAAGCCCATAGCAAATCCAGGAGGGGTCGTGGATCCCTCTGGAATGGTGGCCTCCTGCGTCACAGGAAGGTGCTGGCTTGCCCCAGGACGGTAGCTCAGCGTAGTGCCTCTTAGGGCCACTTGGGAGATTTTAGGCCAGGAGGGCTCCGAGACAGCGCCAGAGCAACACCACAAAACTCTGAAACCAGCAAGGCTTCCACAGGCTGGGCTCTGCAGTCCGTCCAGGCATCACACTGAGTGTCTCCAGATGGGCCTGTATCTGAGCTTCCTCTCCTAGCTGGGCGAGGGGAAGGCTTGGGGAGATCTGAGAGAACAAGAGGCCCCACAGTAAAGAAAGCTGGACAGGAAGTCTCCAAGCACAGTGGAGGCCAGCAGCAGGGAGAGGGTAGCACCACCCCCACCAGCACTCAACGTTCTACAGAGTGCAAAGATTGTGTCAGCATTTCCATTTTAAACCCCTAATTTCATAGGCTTACAGCTCAAGTCATAAAAACTCACTCTGGGCTGAAGTTTGGCATCCACTCCCTTAGCTGTTCTTAAGCTGTGTGCCCAAAAATAGAGACGTTTCTAGTTTCAGACATTTTGGGGATGTCTATAAACAGCCCCCAAAACTTCATTTGGTAAAAATAGGCTTCTAAGCTGTTGGTCCACAATGCATCAAAACCTTGCCACTGTAAATATGCAGAAAGCATGTTTTGAAAAAGCAGTGTTTTTCCACCAGAAATATGGATTCCTACACACTGAACTAGGGCAGCGGAGTGATGGAATCTAAGTTACTGCAGATTCAGAGTATCAGGTCATGTGACCTTCACTGCCGCTCTCCACCACTGGCTGGAGCTGTCCTCGCCCTAAAAGATGTTTGAATTTCCAACTGGAGGCAGCTTTGTAGAGATTTGGAGTCAGCAATTGACTCAGATTTTTACAGGTTATTGAACCTTGACCAATATGTATTTAAACCTCAGTTATATTTTCCTTAAAAGTTTGGTACCAACAGAAAAAAATAATATATGTTCATACAGCCTGACGTATAATAGACTAACCTTTATTGGTAGCAAATAATTGGTATTTTAGAGCTGTGAAGGTTATCTACCGTAGCATCAGTGAAAAGTCCTTTAACCTCTTCATTTTATTTTCTAAAACTATTTTATTTTATTTTGAGAAAGAGATAAAGAGCAAGTGAGGGAGGGGCAGAGAGAGGGAGACAGAAACCCAAGCAGGATTCATGCCATCAGCGCAAAGACAGGTATGGGGCTCGAACTCATGAACCATGAGATAATGACCTGAGCAGAAATCAAGAGTCTGATGCTTAACTGACTGAGTCACCCAGGCACCTATAACCTCTTCACTTAAAATTTTCCACCCATTTTGTTCTTCTTCTAATACCTCTCACTGGCCACTGGAGCTATGTAGACATTCAAAATACTAGGCAAAGTGAAAAATAAATTCCCAAGAGGGAGTTCCCAGTGTATTAGAAGTCAGACAAGTGACAAGAAGCTAATAATGCTACCGGTATGGCAGGGGTGCCTAAGAGCTGAGCATTCAGTCAGATGACTTAGCTCAGGTAAGTAGTAGCTGGCAACTCTGCTCCTTAGAACAGGCTAATCTAAAGGAAATCTGACGACTATGGTCTCCCAAAGTGTTGGGACTTCAGCTGCTAACAGAAAGGAGCTGAAGGAAAGGCAGAGTGGGAGCTGGGCAGCCACCATATGGGACTTCCCCATCCCGGAGCAGGAGGTTGCCTCCTGGTCCCAAACAGTCTGTGAGACTTGGAGAGTTGAGGCTTATCTCGGGGGAGAAAGGGAATGTCTCGCTGCGGCGCCTGGTTTGGGAGCCAGGAGAGGAATCCGTGGCTCTGAGCCCTAATCCCAAGCTGCCCATTTGATATCTATCTCTGGAAACAAAGTGTCTATCAACAGAGGGGTTTTCAAAAACATCTTCTTCATTAATGGAGGCACCACTGAAATGTCCATGGAGCATTTAGGGGTCAGTCACACCTGAAGTTTAACTTTCACTTTTTAAATGTCAAAAGCAAACTGCAGATATACCAACAGTTAGCAATTTTACCTACTGCTGTCTAATCCTTTTATCCACTGCGAATTCCATTCCAAAGAGAGTCATTAAGGCAAAGTAAAAGTGATGAATACTAACTGATTAGGAGGAGAAATTAGTGAGGTCCTATGAAAACGAATGCATTTCTAAGCCCTTAGTACTATTTCTTTCTTCATTTTTTTTTAGGTTATGCACTCAAAGGAATGCATATAATATATATATATCAGGCAGAAGAATAATAAGATAAACACTCCTGTACCCAAAACACTGGCGAAGAAAAAGGACACCATCCATACCACTGAAGACATCTGTGTGCTTCTCCCCCATTTCAAAGCCTGCTCCGTCTTCCCTGGAGGTTACCTTATGCTGAATGTCATGTTTATGACTCTTTGACTTTTCTTTAGTATGTGGCTCACCTATGGGGGTAAATATTCCTAAACTATGCTGCTCAGTTTTTTGTTTTGGGCTTCATAAAAATGGTGTCATTCTGTATGTATTCTGCAGCTTACTTCTTTCATTCAACATTTTCGCAATATTCACTCATGTTGATATACATGGCAACACTTCATGTCCACTGCTGTATAATACTCTGTTGTTTGACTATGCTGAAATTTATTTAACCACTGTCCTCTTGAGAGATATTTGGATTGATTCCAATGTCTTGCTATTGCAAACAATTCTGCTCTGAATATTACATGTTCCTGAGGAACATAGCAAGAATTTCTCCAGAGATTTATTTCTGCTGAGTCATAGAGTTTACACATCTTTCACATCCCAAATAACGCCAAACTGTTTTCCAAATTGTACACAATCACCAGCAGTGTGTATTTGTTCCAGTTGTTCTATACCCTTTCTAATTCTTGGTTTTGTTTGACATTTCGAGTTTTGGCCATCTAATGAATGTGAAATGTTATCCCTTTGTGATGTTAATTTTCATTTTCTTGATTTCCAGGAAGGCTAAGCATCTATTTATGTGTTATCAGTAGATCATATTTATTCTTTTATGAAGTGTGTGTTCAAGTCTGTCAGTTTTCTATGGAATTGTTTGTCTTTTTCTTATTAATTTGTAGAAATTCTTTATATACACTAAATCTTTGTCACCTGATATGTTGCGAATATATTTCTGACTTGTTCTTTTCACTTATTCCAGCTGACCTTTGATCAGCAGAATTTTAAACATAGTTCATTAGTGCTCTCTTTGTTCTTCTTTTTACATAATTGTTTCTCACAAGAGGAAAAATAAGCTGGAATTTGATTCATCCTCAGCGAATGGCTTCCCTGGTCCCAGTTGGATAGTATTGGTTGGGACGGATCTGGAGTTGATTCAGTTTATTTTACACATACTTTTTTCCAAAGCAGGAGTCTGTCCCTAGAGGCCCTCAAAAAGTATGGGCTTTTGTTGATAACTTTCACCTGTTTCTAGGGGAATTCTGCTCAGTGTCAAACAGCCATCAGAGACTCATAGAGATTTTTCGTTCCTGAGAGTCAGTAAGAAGTTGTAAAAAAGAATCTTCAACCCTACTTAGGGTTCATAATGGTATGGTGATGTAGAGCTAACAAACCTGGTATCTAAACCAAGTGCCGATCTTTACCCACCGTGTAAGCTCTCAGACCCTCAGACTTCTTGTTTGTTAAAGGAAAATAATCACACTTGCTTTATTCCCATTGTGAGAATCAGTAAGATGATATGTCCAAGTGCCCACATGACACATAGCTCTCAACAAATGTCTGTCCCCTTCACCTTAGGAAGGGGAATTCTTTAACGGTCAGCCTGTTCAGTCCATCTGTGATCTTTGGTCAAAAACCTTTCTTCCACCACGCTCCCCAAATTTGCGTCTGCATCTTTGGCATGTATGACGACTATAGTGGACACATAATTGTTGCCCAGAGGTTCTCATTATTTTTTCCTTTTCTTTAAATCCTCAGAAATATCAGCACCATCTGCTTAACTATTCCAACTCAACTCAGTCACCAAGTTCCTTATATTTGTCAAATATAAGTATTATTTTTACAAGCACAAAATCTTATGATAAATACCATCAGACATTCTGATTTTCATTTTGTCAATCACAATGTTTCACTCACAAATGCCACGTAGACTTTCATTCATATTCTCTCTCTCTCACACACACACACATATATACACATGCACGCATGTGCACACATGGCAGACACACACACACTCCTTCCTGCTTCTTATACTAGTATTTCTTAGTTACTATAAGTACTCAGGGTAGCCAGTTATGATTGGAATGAATCAGCAGTGAGGTTTTGGTTAAAAGCCTCCAGTTCCATCTTTACTGCTCCTTATAACAGAATTTAAGAAGCTTTCTGAGGCCCTTGTCCTTGATCAGTCTTCATCAACTGACCTCACCCTGGCTAGCACCAGGGTTTGTGATCTCGGTAAAGTAAGGAGATATCCTAGCATCTATGCTCTTCATTCTCTCATTAGTCAAATTTATTTTTTAGCCAATGGATCAACTCAGGATCTCAGATACTCTTTGTAAGCCATCCATTCCTTTATTTTACAATTTTTCCTGCTTGATTGCTTGCACTGGTTCGTTTATCACTCTCCCATTCTGAATTACTTTAACAAATTCTTCATTCATCATTTATTTAATCAACAAATGTATTGTTTCATTTTTAAAAATGTGCTTTTAAATATACTATTGCAGAAATCACTGTTACAGTTTTTAGTAACTCATAGCACATTTATCTGTGTGTTATTGGTATGCACATTGCTTTTATTATATATGCATTCAGATACTTTTATCTCATTCTACTTTCATTAATATCAAAGCCTCCCCTTGGTGTGGTGATTTTTTTTCCATAATATTTTATTGTCAAATTGTTTTCCATACAACACCCAGTGCTCTTCCCCTTAAGTGCCCTCCACCATCACCACCGATGTGGTGATTTTCAATGTTTCTGTTTTCCGGTTCTGTTCTCCAATAGTTATTTGTATATGCCACTCTTTGGCATGTATTTTATAGTGCTTTGTACCATTATTTTACTTGTATTAATCTCCTTTCTAGATTGTTCGTGTCACATAAGTACCTACCTGCCCCCTTTCAAAGATCACTTTTGGGGCGCCTGGGTGGCTCAGTCAGTTGAGTGTCCGAATTCAGCTCAGGTCATGATCTCACAGTTTGTGGGTTCGAGCCCCCAGTTGGGCTCTGTGCTGACGGCTCAGAGCCTGGAGCCTGCTTCCAATTCTGTGTGTCCCTCTCTGCCCCTACCCCGTTCATGATCTGTCTCTCTCTGTCTCTCAAAAATAAATAAATGTTAAACAAAAAAATTAAATAAAAAACCAAAGATCACTTTCTTCTGGGACACCTGGTTGGCTCAGTTAGTTAAGCATCTGACTCTTGATTCTGGCTAGGGTTACAATCTCACAGTTCGTGAGTTTGAGCCCTACATCAGGCTCTCTGCTGTCAGTGCAGAGCCCACTTGGGAATCTCTGTCCCCCCCTTTCTCTGTCCCTTCCCCATGTTCTCTCTCTCTCTCTCAAAAATAAATAAACATTAAAAAATAAAATAGGTAAAAAGATCACTTTCTTCTAATATCCTTTATGAAAGGGTTTTGTTTCTAAAACAAATAATCCAGTGAAGAAATGGGCAGAAGACATGAGCAGACACTTCTCCAAAGAGGACATCCAGATGGCCTACAGACACATAAAACGATGCTCAACATCACTCATCATCAGGGAAACGCAAATCAAAACCACACTGAGATACCACCTCACGCCAGTCAGAGTCGCTAAAATGAACAAATCAAGAGACTGTAGATGTTGGAGAGGGTGTGGAGAGATGGACACCCTCTTACACTGTTGGTGGCAATGTAAACTGGTACAGCCGCTCTGGAAAACAGTGTGGAGGTTCCTCAAAAAACTATCGATAGAACTCCCCTACGACCCAACAATAGCATTGCTGGGGATTTACCCAAGAGAGACAGAAATGCTGATGCATAGGAGCACATGTACCCCAATGTTCATAGCAGCAATATCAACAATAGCCAAAACATGGAAGGAGCCCAAATGTCCATCACCTGACGAATGGATCAAGAAGATGTGGTATATTTTCATGATGGAGTACTACATGGCAATGAGAGGGAATGA
>PJEM01000800.1:0-79106 GCA_004023845.1 Helogale parvula
AACACCCAGTGCTTCTCCCCACAAGTGCCCCCCACCATGACCATCACTCCTCTCCCTCTCTCCCCCTCCCCCTTCAGTCCATGGTTCATCTCCAGTATTCAGTAGTCTCCCTTGATCTGCGTCCCTCACTCTCCCCAGCTCTCTTTCCCCCTTCCTCTCCCCATGGTCCCCTGCCAGGTCTCTCCTGTTAGACCTATGAGTGCAAACATATGGTATCTATCCTTCTCTGCCTGACTTATAAAAATTTTTTTTAAAGATGTGTACTCCTAATAAGAGATCTTCATATTCATGGAGCAAAAACGGGTAGAGCTGAAAGGAGAAAGACAAATTCACAATTCTAATTGATAGAACAAGTAGGCAAAATTAGGATATGGAAGACTGGACATTATCAACCAACTTGACTAACTTTTAAAGAAAACTCAATCCAATCACAGTATAAAACTTGTTTTAAGTACACGTGGAATCTTCACCAAAACATTATATGCCAGGCCACAAAACAAAAAGAACAAATTTTATTTGCCGAATGAAAATTAAAGCAGAAATCAATTATAGCAAGACAGATATCTGGAAAACATGACCATGTGGAAATTTTAAAAGTTATTGGAGACTAGAAAATATTTTTAGTTGAATGAAAATGTTGGTACAAAACACTGAAATTGAGGGAAACAGCTAGTAACTTCTAGAAGGAGATTTATAGCAGTAAGTGTTTATATATTAGGAAAAAAATGTGTTTGGCAAAATAAAAACCCACCAAGATGTCCGCATCTTAATCCTGGAAACCTGTGAATATGTTTACCTGGCAAAGGAGAATTAAAGTCGCAGAAGGAATTCAGTTTGCTAATCATCTGATTATCCAGGTGTGTCCAATGGAAACACAGGGTCCTGACACATGGAGGAGGAAAGCAAAAGAGGGAGAAAGAGGCTTGAAAACGCAAGGAAACGGACTCTCCCTGGAGGCTCCAGAAGCCGAGCCAACGCCTTGATTTTAATCTGGTGAGGAAATGTCAGACTTCTGGCCTCCAGAACTGTGAAAGAATACATTCATGTTGTTTTAAGCCACTAAGTTTGTGGCAATTGGTTACAGCAGCAATAGGAAATGAGTAAAAGAAATCAGAGATCTAAGTGTCTGCCTTAAGAAATGAGAAAAAGAAGCAGAAGGAAAGAATAAAGAGCAGCAATCAGTGAAACTGCAGACAAAAATCATTAAGAAAATCCATGAGGCCACAGTAATGCTGCTACGAACTTTCTGGCATACATGCATGCATTTCTGCTACGTATACACATAAAAGTGAAATTGCTGGGGGAAATGATGTGTATACTGAGCCCTTTCCCAAAGTGGTTGTACCAGATTAGATTCCTACGGCAGTATATCAATATTTCCATTGCTCCACATCCTTGCCAATGTTTGTTATTAACAGTCCCTTTAATTTTAGAGTATGTTGTGGTATCTTTGTGAGTTTAATTCTCATTTCCTTGATAACTTATGTATGTGGGTATTTTTAGAGAGAGCATGCGAGCTGGGGAGAGGGGCAGAGGAAAAGAGAGAGAGAGAGAAAGAATCTTAGGCAGGCTCTGGGCTCAGCATGGAGCCCAACTCAGAGCTCAATCCCATGACCCTGGGATCGTGACCTTAGCTGAAATCAAGAGTCAGATATTCAACCGACTGAGCCACCCAGGTGCCCCTCCTTGAGAACTTAAAATGATTGAGTACATTTTCATATCTTATTAACAACCTGGATATTCTCTTGCTGAAGTCTGTTCAAATTGCTTGCCTCATTTTCTATTGAGTTGTCTCCTCTTCTTAATAAAGTGTTGTTCTATATGTACCCTGGATAAATAAGTGTATAGTTTTTAGTAGTGTCTCATGATTCTTATCTTTTTAATGAATTTTAGTCAGTTTCACCAGCAGTTTCACAATTTCATCCTTGCAGCTATTAATTCAATGTGTCCAGTCCTTGGCCCACGTGTCTACACTCACTCAATGATTCATAGCTTAGAATTCCTCTATTATGTCTGGAATTCAGATCCATTTTCCCATATGCAACTGCTGAATTAGCATCTTTACTTGGACATTCATGGACATCCCAGGGCGTACCTGTGCAAAGCCAAGCTTCCAAGTTTGCAAACCTGTTTCATCTTTCTTGGCTGATGGCAACAGGCAGAAAACTTTGGAGTCATTCTTGAAGATCATAACTTTAGAGAAATGTTTTTAAGTTTTACTTATTTTGAGAGACCACAATCAAGGGAGGGGCAGAGAGAGAGGGAGAGAGAGAATCTTAAGCAGAGCCAGACATGGGGCTCAAACTCACAAACCAGGAGATCATGACCTGAGCTGAAACCAACATGAAGGCCCTGTTGGGGGGTGCCTGGATGGCTCAGTTGGTTGGGCGTCCAGCTTCGGCTCAGGTCATGATCTCGCAGCTCATGGGTTCGAGCCCCGTGTCGGGCTCTGTGCTGACACAGAGGCTCAGAGCCTGGAACCTGCTTCGGATTCTGTGTCTTCCTCTCTCTCTGACCCTCCCTTGCTCGCACTATCTCTGTCTCTCAAAAAAAAAAAAAAAAAATGAAGACCCGGTGGGGCCCTGGGATGCATTGTTCCCCATTCAACAGAACCAACCACTTCAGGGTTGTCTCCTATGTAGGTGTGTTTGCCCTGCTGTTGTTACTTAGCCTCATTTGTCTTCAGTGCACTTGGCTGAAATGGCCCACTTTGCTTATTGTGGGGAAAGCTTGAACTCTGTGAGATTAAGAAGCCAACATAGAGCCTCCCTGAGCTTGTAGTTGGGTGGGGTCAGCAGTTTGAGCAGTTGCCTGCCCTCGGCCACTGTGCTGAAACACAGGGTGCTACCCCTGCAGTGTCCCTGAGGGCTATTGTTGGTGGGCAGGGCTGGCAGCTGGACCAGACGCCTTCCCCCAATCCATGTGCCAGGGATGCAATGACCCCAACTGCAGGCCTTTCTCCTTGCGCTGCCGGGGGATGTTTTTGTCGGTGGGCGGAGCCAGTAGTCAGATCAGATGTTCGTCTCCACCCGCATGCATCTGCCGGGCGCAGATGCCTTGATTGGCAGGGCACGCTCTCTGCATTACCAGTGACAAGGTTCAGCTGTGGAACTGCGGTCAAACTGGTGTGTGTGGTTATGTTCCCCTCTCCCCAGAGAAAGAGTCACTTGGGAGTTTCCTGATCCCTTGCCCGGGCTGCTTACCTGTTGAAATGCGGAGAAGTGACTTTGAAGGGACTCCTTTTGTGTAGGACGAATTGGATGGGGTGGTTCATAAGAAAATGCAGGCATGGATGCATGGTGTTGGCAAGGTAGGTGAAGGGGGGCTGGTTCCTGCATGCGACCAGCTATCTGGGGTAGAGATGGGGGTAGACAGATGGACTGACCAGCTCTTTCGGTCTTAGAGACGCTTCTTAAAGATCCCTGCCCCTCTAGCTCGCATTCTGAGATTAGTAAATCTTTTTCAAGCGCTTTTCAAAGTTCAGTGCAGTTGTTTATTATACCCTTTCCTTAAGGGCTGGGGCTCAGTTTCCTCTTGCCTTCTGGCTCTCCCAGAGCCACGCCTGCTAAAATTTTAAAGTACCTGGAGTTAAGGGGCACCTGTGTGGCTCTGTTGGTTAAGCATCTGACTTCTGATTTCAGCTCAGGTCATGAACTCATGGTCTTGAGATCAAGCCACACATTGGCTCCATACTGAGTGTGGAGCCTGCTTGGGATGCTCTCTCTCCCCCTCTCTCTCTGCCCCTCCCCTGCTCATGGTTTCTCCTTCTCTTTCTCTCCCCTAAAATAAAGAAATAAACACTAAAAAATAAAGTACCTAGAGTTAAGCCCCATTGATTTTTTTTTTTAAGCTCACATAATAAAGCCCCTCTGGTTTTCAAAGGCAATTGTTATAAGGACTCCTCTTCCCAGTGCGGTCCCCCCAAGTCTGGGGCACTTGATGCAGGTTGGCTTCTCCCCCTTCTCTAGGCTTGTGGTCTCCTGGAAGTCTGGTTCCCGACCACATCTCTGCCCCTCCTACTGTGGTCAACGTGGCCTCCTCTCTACGATGAACTGTGGGAAGTCTCTTCTGCCTGTCTTCCTTTCGTTTTCCGGGTTGGTGGCACTGATGTGGCTATTATCTAGGTACATCCATGGGACGAGGCAAGCTTAGGATCCTCCTGCCATCTTCTAAACCGTGCTTTCCAAAGCTATATATTATGGTACTGTTTGTGGCAAAGGCTGAACTTATATGACGGTCAATAGGAAACTGAGTAAATTATGATACATTAATATATAGCCATAGAGAAGATCAAGATACAATAGTTTTGTTTTTGTTTTTGTTTATAATAGTTTATTGTCAAATTGGTTTCCATATTAATATTCGGTGCTTCTCCCCACAAGTGCCCCCCTCCATAACCATCACCCCTTTCCCTCTTCCCCCTCCCCTTTCAGCCCTTGGTTCATTTTCAGTATTTCAGTAGTCTCTCATGATTTGTGTCCCTCTCTCTCCCCAACTCTCTTTCCCTCTTCCCCTCCCCCTGGTCCTCCATTAGGTTTCTCCTGTTCTCCTGTTAGACCTATGAGTGCAAACATATGGTATCTGTCCTTCTCCACCTGACTTATTGCGCTTAGCATGACACCTTTTGTGTCCATCCACTTTGCTACAAACGGCCATATTTTGTTCTTTCTCATTGCCATGTAGTACTCCACTGTATATATATACCACATCTTCAAGACACAATAGTTTTGTAAGTAATGATGTAGAGTGACGCTTGAGACATTGTTAAACGTAAAAGCAAGGTGGCAAACCATACCGTCTGTGGGATAAAAAGGTTTGGGTGTGGTTATTTGTTCCAAGAACAATGATGATCTATGACCGGGTCTAGAGGAATACAAAAGAAACCCGTGACTAGTTGCTTGTAGAGAGGGGAGCTGCGGACAAGGGTAACGGTGGTAAGAAGACTTCGTTTACCTGGTCATTTTTATTGTACTGTTTGAATTATTTACGACGTGTACGTAAACACCCACTGGTCTGGTTTTTTTTCTCAAAGTAAAAGAGAAATTTTACTCTTCTCCTGACTCTTCCCCCCAAACCTATGTGACTTAGTTTTAAGCAAGCAGAATCTGGTCCGCGAGACATGTTCTTCATTTTTTTAGTCTTTTCATTTAATGCATTTTCCTAAATCTTACTTTAATGTTATGCTTCATTATGGGTTTTTCTAATGCTGCTTCTGTCTCTAGTATAAAATTATCAAGAGCACTGCTCATTACATTGTTCAACCCCCCCATAAGAAGGGCCCATGTGAGAACTTTATTCTAGAATGCAGTGCCTGGCAAATCATTGTCTCTCTTGAACTGGGGCTCCCTGTCTTCGATAAGACCAAAGTGCTTTATTGCATTTCCGTTATTGTCCCTGCTGCCAGAAAGTTCAGAGCTACATGTGCCACTCAACTGCAGTAACTGAATTTAGATCAAGCCTGCCTTGATCTAAAAAAATTTAAGGTGGTTTACACAAATACAAGATGTTTTTAATTAGACAGGAAAACATTGCGAAGCTGAAGGGAACACAAGAAACCTCATGTGGCATGTTTACTTCCTCTTCCTTTCCAGAGCCCAGATTGTATTTTTATTCATAATATAAATATTCTCTTAAAAAGAAATAAAATGAACATAAGCAAAGAATCCATATTTACATTTTTTATCTCAATATTAAATTTCTCTATTTTCAGTCTTCAGCAAGCAAGAAAATCTTCTGCAGATTTAACTTACTTTGCACAGCCCTAAGTTGTAGACTCAGGGAAAAAAAATCAGTTCTGATAAATTAATTTTATGATCAAGTTATAATTACTGGGGTTTTCCCAGTTTTACTGAGAAATAGTTGACATACCTCACTGTGTAAGTTTAAGGTGTGTGACCCGATGGTTTGATTTACATCTATTGTGAAATGATGACCATAATAGGTTCAACCAACATCCATCTCTTCATACGGATACAATAAGAGAGGAAAAAATAAATAAAGGGGAAAAAATTTCACATTGTGGTGAGAACAGGATTTACTCTCAACAATGTCCTATGCGTTAGGCGGCAGTGTTAGCTTATAGTCATCTTGTGGCACTTGACATCCACAGCGCCTATTTATAGCTGGGAGTTTGTACCTCCTAGCCATCTTCCTCCAGCTTCCCCTCCCCCCACCCTCCACCTCTGGTAACCAGAAGTCTAACCTCTTTTTCTATAAGTTTTGTTTCTGTTTGTTCATTAGATTTCACATATCCGTGAGATCATACAGTATTTGTCTCTGTGTGCCTAATTCACTTAGCATCATGCCTTCAAGGTCCATCCACGTTGGACCATGCAAGGATTCCCTTGTATATTATGGCTGAGAAATAGTCCATAGTGTGTGTGTGTGTGTGTGTGTGTGTGTGTGTGTGTGTATACATATAAAATTATAACCTTTTTATTTTGAGTATAGTTGACACACAGAAGTACATTAGTTTCAAGTGTACAACATAGTGATTCAACAAGTTTACATGTTCTACTATGTTCACCACAAGTGTAGCTGCCGTCTCCCCCCTTACATTTCTATTACAATATCATTGACTATGTTCCTTAAGCTTTTATACTTGTGAGTTATCCATTCCATAGCTGGAAGCCTGTATCTCTCACTCCCCTTCTCCCAACACCCCCATACCCTCCCCTTTGGCAACCCTGTCAAGTTTTCATTCTGTTTTACCACAACTTTTTAATCCTTTCATCTGTGGATGGTCACATAGGATGATTCCATGTCTTGGCTGTTGTAAACAATGTTGCCATGAACATGGGGGTGCACAGGTCTTTTCAAGTTAGTGTTTTCCTTTTCTTCAGATAAATACTCAGAAGTGGATTTTGCTGGATCAATGGTAATTCTATTTCATTTTAATTTTTTAATGATTATTTTTGAGAGAGAGAGAGAGAGAGAGAACAAACAGAGCAGGGGCAGACAGAGAGGAAGACATAGAATCAGAAGCAGGCTCCAGGCACCGAGCTGTCTGCCCAGAGCCTGACACAGAGCTTGAACTCATGAACCGTGATGAGATCATGACCTGAGCCAAAGTCAGACCCTCAACCAACTGAGCTGTCCAGGCGCCCCAATGGTTCTATTTTTAATTTTTTGAGGCGCCCTACTGTTTTCCGTAGTGGCCACCCCAATTCACATTCCCACCAGGGCACACATGTTTCCTTTTCTCACATCCTTGCCAACACTTGTTCCTTTTTTGTCTTGTTGGTGACGGCCATTCTACCAGGTGTGAGCTGATATCTCACTGTGGTTTTCATTCCCGTTTCCCTGATGATTAGTAATGTTAGCACGCTTCATGTACCTGATGACCTTCGTATGTCTTCTTTGGGAAAATGTCTATTCAGGTCCTCTGCGCATTTGTAAATTGGATTTCTTGTTTGCCTCTTTGTTAGCTACTGAGTTGTAGGAGTTCTTTATATAGTTTGGATATTAGTCGCTTATCAGATATATGATTTGAACATATTTTCTTTCATTCTGTAGGTAGTCTTTTTGGTTTTGGGGTTTTTTTTATGGTTCTCTCTCTGTTTAGTACTTTTTAGTTTAACATAATCTCTCTTGCTTATTTTTGCTTTTGTTGCCTTTGCTTTTGGCATCAAATCTAAAGAGTCCTTGCCAAGACCAATGTCAAGGAGGTTGATTCCCATGTTTTCTTCTGGAAGTTTTAAGGTTTCACATCTTGTTCAAATCTTTGACCCATTTTGAGTGAATTTTTGTCTAAGAGGTAAGACAATGGTCCAGTTTTATTCTTTTGCGTGTGGCTTTCCAGTTTTCCCAATACCGTTTATTGAAGAGACTGTCTTTTCTCATTAAGTATTCTTGTTCAAATGCTATTTGACCATATATGCTTGGGTTTTTTTTATGTGTTCTTGTTTTTGTTCCATTGGTCTGTTTGCCTGTTTTGTGCCATTACCATACTGTTTTGATGACTGTAGTTTTAGAATATAGTTTAAAAGCAGGTAGTATGGTGCCTCCAGCTTTGTTCTTCTTTCTCAGCATTTCTTTGGCTTTTGGGCATCTTTTGTGGTTCCACATAAGTTTTAAAAGTATTTTTCCTACTCTATAAAAAAAAAAACACCTTGGAATCTTGACAGGGATTATATTGAATCTGTAAATGGCCTTTGGTAGTATTAACGTTTTACCAATAGTAATTCTCCCAATGCATGATCGTGGGATAACTCTCCATAGTTGCATCTTCTTTTACTTTTTTTATCAATGGCTTATAGTTTGGATAGAGATCTTTCACCTCCTTAGTTAAACTTATTCCTAATTATTTTATTATTTTTGATGCTATTGTAAATGGGATTGATTATTTGTCTTTCTGCTAGTTCATTATTAGTGTATAGATAAGCTATTCATTCTTGTATGTTAATTCTGTGTCCCACATAAATCCATTTATTTCTAACAGCTTTGTGGTGGGGTCATTAGGGTTTCTCTAATTAATATCATGTCATTGGCAAATAGTGACAGCTTTACTTTTTCCTTTCTGATCTGGACACCTTTATTTCTTTTTCTTGCCTAATTACTGTAGCTAGGACTTCCAATCTACATTGAGGAAAAGTGATGAGTGGGCCTCCGTGTCTCGTTTGTGACAACGGAAATCTTTTAGCTTTTCACTGTAGAATGTGATGCTAGCTAAGGTCTTGTCATATCCGGCCCTTATTGTATTGAGGTATGTTCACTCTATACCCACTTGGTGGAGAGTTTTTAATGGATGTCCAAAATTTCTCTTCTAAATCCAAGAAGTTTCCACCACAATCTGAAGTACAACAACACATTTTCATTGAATTGTAGGTTTCTTTCCCACAAAACTTCAGAAAAAGATCTGTGAGTATCTATAAGAAGATAAAAGTTATTAACATTTGTGAGATAGAAAGAATATAATTTTGAAATTTCTAAATCTCAGAGTCAGGAGAGAATTATAAGAGAAGTACCTCTTCATTCAACAAATTATCCAGCATCTTCTGTGTGCCAGGACCTGTGCTTTCTGCAACTTTCATAGAGTAAGGAGATCTTATAATTATTAACTTTACAATGTAAGTTATTTCCATTTTTCCCAAACATTCTAAAATGTTACTATCTCACTAAAGAATTAATTGTGACTACTAAGCCTACCATGTATTCTAGCAACGACTGCCAAGGCACTCTACCTAAACTGAGAGAAATAAGCCACTTTTTAGGCATGTTTTATATAAGGGGATCACTTCTTAGAGTAACAACATCGAAACTCAAACCATATCCTCGAGCCTTTACAATATAGCTCCTCTGAAAATTGACTAGCATGGCATCCTTGTTCATAGAAATGTTAAGTGCCAATATCCTTTGAATAAGTTATCACCTTGTCAACTTGCTCAACTCCCTAATTACATATAAGAATAGGGGCGCCTGGGTGGTTCAGTGGGTAAGCGTCTGGCTTCAGCTCAGGTCATGATCTCACGGTTTGTGGGTTTGAGCCCCGCATCGTTCTAGCCTGGCATCAAGCTCTGTGCTGACAGCTAGCTCGGAGCCTGAAGCCTGTTTCAGATTCTGTGTCTCCCTCTCTCTCGGATCCTCCCCTGCTCATGCTGTCTCTCTCTCTCTCTCTCTGTCTCTCAAAAATAAATTAAAAAAAAAAACAAAAAAAATTTTTTAATGACATCTAAGAATAATAGTTTAACCAGAAATCAATAAGGCGAGTGTGAAGTCTCAATAATGTTAACAACACAGCGTTTTCACCAATCTATATCAAATGTTTAGAACAGTCAAGTCCTTATAAATCAGT
Source organism: Helogale parvula (assembly GCA_004023845.1). Classification (NCBI taxonomy): domain Eukaryota; kingdom Metazoa; phylum Chordata; class Mammalia; order Carnivora; family Herpestidae; genus Helogale; species Helogale parvula. The sequence goes on from PJEM01000800.1 coordinate 9,794, forward strand.
AATTGTTATTATATTACAGGACTGAAAAACCACCTGGTAATAGAGTAGACAAGATCAAATCCCCAGAAGTGGTAGGGATAGACAGAACGCCTGGTTTTAATAGTTGTTTGCATTTTGTTGAAGCATTTTGGTCTTATAAAATTCAGCTATTTAGGCTTCATTGTCCAGAAGAAAGCAAAGCAAAGTCCTTACAGAGTGCAGGATGCGGGTAGCTGGGATGATTGTAGTAACCATGGCGACTGTGTCTTAAATGCCTGCCACGTGTGTCTGCTGGGCGAGTATCTGCGTTATTTCACTCAAAACCTTATGAGGTAGACAGTGTTATTTTTCCCACGTTTATTACAAGAAAACTTGAGCTTATACAAGTCAAGCTACTTTCCCTTATAGTTCCAAGTTCCACGCAGAGAACTGATGAAATAAGGTGGTGGTTGGCTTTGGGGCATTGGGTAGATGCTAAGATAGAACTGGAAACAAACAAACAAGCCATTATGTTTGAGCCATTGATATTCCTACAGAGTTGATAAGACAGTTGTTGGTGCATTTGTGAGACCCAAATATGTTATAGAAACACCCAGGATTTCAGGGGTGAAAACATTGTTATAATTCATTAACATCTCATGGTAGCAATTATAAGTCTACCATCATTGAGATGTTAGTTACTGACCTATAAATTCACTAACTTGAGCGTCAATATTGTATGACAGGAAGACCCTCGGGGTGAAATATAATGAGCTAAGACAGGAAAATGGTAAATAGAGTGATGAATAAAATGTTTAACCCACGCAGGAAATCACAGGGAAAACACAAGACCTGTCGGATCAGCCTGGTCTGTTAAAATCTGGTAACTGTAATTTTTCTTTTTTAGCCGTTTGGAAAGCTATGAGACAAAAGACGTAGAAAACTGGATCCCAAAGATAAAATACATGTACACAAATTATACATGATGGTCTTCAACACTGTTGAGGAAAATGATACTAGGGGCATGGCAGAGTGGATAAGGGCTTCTGGGACCAGGCCTGAGCGGAGTCCTGCTTCCACCACGTAGTAGCTGTGTGACCCTTAGTGGGTCGGTCACTTCATTACATTTCGGACTCTCCCTCCATCCCTCAACAAAGGGGCTTGATAGTAAGATCTATCCTATGAACTTGCTATGTGGATTAAAAGGGACAAAGTATGGAGTACCTGGGTGGCTCAGTCAGTTAAGTGTCCGACTCCGGCTCAGGTCATGATCTCATAGCTCGTGAGTTCGAGCCCTGAATTGGTCTCTGTGCTGACAGCTGAGAGCCTGGAGCCTGCTTCAGATTCTGTGTCTCCCTCCCTTACTCGTGCTCTGTCTCTCTCTCTCTCAACAATAAATAAATAATTAAAAATTTTTTAAATAAAAAAATAAAAGGGACAAAGCATAGAAAGAGCTTCACATACTTCCTGGGCTTCAGTGAACGTTAACTATTACAGTTATTAATACTAAAAACAATAGTTAGGAGAATATTACTTGGTCAGTATATAATAAATTTGGCTTCACGTAACAGCAAACTTGATTTTCAGGAACATATGTAAGTCTGCAAGAAGTCCGAATTAAGTGATTGTAGTATGGGTTTGTATTCAACAACAATTTCAGGGATCCTGGTTCTTTCTAACTTTATGCCCTGCCATCCTTAGAGTTGAGTTTTGCTTCACTCGTACTGTCTCATGGTTCTAGATGATTACTTCAGAGCTAGTCATCACATTTTTATTCCAGATAGGAGTATGGGGGGAAGGGACCATGCCAGGGACGTCCTTTCTCTTTCAGCAAGAAAGCAACAGCTTTCCCAAAGGCCCACCAGTTTCTGCTTGTATCTCATTGACCCAAAGTGTGTCCCAAAGCCACTCCTAGCTAAAGGAAGCTGGGGAAGTTAGTATTTAGTTGAGTACATTACCTTCCCAAATAAATGAATTCTGTTACTGGAAAACAGTACATGTTATAAATATGAGAAACTTTGCTAAGTTCTAAAACCTTTTTTAAATTTTAGTCATGCTTAATGAAAATCTTTCTCTGATGCTTTCGTAAACAGAAGATGCTGATTATGATGTGAATGTTGCTTAACAATTTAAGCTCATTGATAAAAATGCTATATTCTGTGTCCAGTAAATTTATTTCTTCTCTGGCTACCGGTTGTCAGTCTTATGGCCAGAGAGCCAACTCTGAAGCCATCCTTACAAATGCCGTACCTCTTTTTCTGCTAACCCAAATCAAATAATCCAAAATACTAGAATTACGTAAAAGAACAGTAAGGAAGTTCTAAGTTCTTAACTGTACCTGCTTCTATATGGATGCCTGCTTTCTGTCTATCTGTCTCTTGGGGCACGCTTCTTGAGATTTTTTCACCATGTTCAAATGTTTGAATATCCAGTAATTAAGGAAGGGCAGGAGGTAGAGGGGGAGACGGCGCTGCCAAATATAGTGCTCGTCAAGACCCGTGTAGTAGACAGGCAGCCAGCTAGGGTAATAACGTACATATGCATTGAATGCCTTACCTTTTAGATTCGTATGATAGCCACGTGGCCCCTCCACTGGCTCTGGATATTAACACCTACATAGCCGAGGTCTCTCTGTCTTCAAGGACATTTTTTTTTAATGTTTTATTTATTTTTGATACAGAGAGAGACAGAGCATGAGAGGGGGAGGGGCAGAGAGAGAAGGAGACACAGAACCAGAAGCAGGCTCCAGGCCCTGAGCTGTCAGCCCAGAGCCCGACGCGGGGCTCGAACCCACGAACGTGAGATCTGACCAGAGCCGAAGTAGGAGGCTTAACCGACTGAGCCACCCAGGCGCCCCTTGTTTGCCATTTTTGTGAGTTTTCGACAGTGACTTCTCTTTCTCTTGATGATATTTAAACTATGATATTTATTATCCTTTCCACAATGAACTTTTTTAGGAAGATGAGTTCTTCCACATTAGCACCTCCTGGGAAAGTCAAGGTGCAATTTTCTGTTCTGAACACTAGGGGGAAATCTTGTTTTCTCTTGGAGTGGTTTTAAATCCCAACACTCCCTCAGCTAGCTCTGAATTCACTTATTTTCAGTACAAGACTGAATCCGTGTAAGATTTTTCATATTTATCAAAACAAAATAAGTAGACATGATGACTAAATGTAACATGGGTAGGATCCTGGGACAGAAAAAGGACGTTAGGCAAAAAACTAAGGAAATCTGAATAAAGCATGGATGTTAGTTAATAATAACAATGTATCAATATTGGTTTGTCAACTGTGACAAATACACTGAACTAAGGTAAGATGTTAACAGTAGGGAAACTGGGCAGAAGGTATGTGGGAACTCTGTCCTTAACTATCTTTGCAAGTTTTCTATAAGTCTAAACTGCCAATATAAAAATAAAAGTATTTTTATTAAAAAATTTTCATTTAAAAAATGAGTCCTGGGGAGCCTGGGTGGCTCAGTTGGTGAAGCATCTAACTCTTGATTTTGGTTCAGGTCATGATCTCACAGTTTGTGAGTTCAAATCCCACGCTGGCGCTGACCATGTGGAGCCTGCTTGAGATCCTCTCTCTCCTTCTCCCCCGCCTCCACCTGCCCCTCCCCAGCTCACTCTCTCTCAAAATAAACAAGCTTTAAAAAAGTGAGTCCAGAACATAATTTCCACTCTTTTTCTGGAAAAAGTTTCTGAAAATAGTTTTAAAACAATATATTTGCAGGACAACTTGAATATTAGAAAGAAGAACTTTGCTAAATGAACCTTAAGTATATGAAGTATAATTAAATAGGATTATATACATTTAAAATACTGAAATATTAAAAAAATATTTGTTATCTGAGCTTCTCAAACTCCTAGCAAAGCACCCCTACGAGCAGAGATGAAGGAGGAGGATCTGCTCGGACAAGGGCAGAGGGAAGCCTGCTTCAAGTGTCGAATGTCCGAGAAGGTCCTTGTGTTCTCTTGCTAACTCCTAAACGCGGGCGCCCTTGAGGTCTGCCTTGCCTGGTGATCCATCTCAAAGAAACATACAAAAGTCCGCTAAAATTTCCTGAGGAGCTCTCAGAGGAGGCATGTGGGTTTTGTTTCTTTTTTATATATAGTTTATTGTCAAGTTGGTTTCCATAAAACACTCAGTGCTCTTCCCCACAAGTGCCCTCCTTTGGTGTCAGGATGGCCGAGTGGTCTAAGGCACCAGACTCAAGCTTCGTCAGGTCCTATAATTCGTGTGCCCTTGTCCCATGCGTCTCAAAGAAATTGCAGAATTCTGATAGGAGGTACAGAAAGCCACAGGATGAGGGAATATCTTTCTCAAGTTTTACTTGTGTTGGGAACATATAGAAAGCGTAGGTTTTTTTCTTAGTCAAAGAAAAACAAGTTTTCTCCGTACACGTCTCCAGGGGCTCATTTCATGACCAGGCAGGGCTTCGCCTACCAAATATGCGCACTTTCCTCCTTGCTCTATACATACAGCCCTGATGTCTTTCTTGGATTCCAGCCTCCTACGTGCCACTTACAGCGCAAGCTTTACCTGTCTAAAACTCAGCTCAACAGCTTCCCCCCAAGCCACATGTGCTCTTATTCATTCATTTGCTCGTTCAGCAGCTGTGGGATTCTAAGTACCATGGTACACTAGGCACCGACATGAAGAACGAACAAGTGGTTTTGGCTCAGGTCATGATCTCATGGTTTGTGGGATTGAAACCCCCACTAGGGTCGTGCTGACAGCACAGAGCCTGCTTAGGATTCTCTCTCTCCCTCTCTCTGCTTCCACCCACAATACCCCTCCTGCATACGCTTTCCCTCTCTCAAAATAAATAAATAAATAAACTTTTTTTAAAAGAAAGAAAAAAAAGAGAGGCAAATCCTGGGTGAACCAGAGAACCTCAAAGTAAGATGGCTGACAACTGGTACGACCTTGCACTTGGCGGAAACAAATGCAACACCTCTATGAAATAGGGCTCATTTATCCTGGGCACCAGCAAATCACCCAACTTTTCGGAGGGGCAATAATCAGCAAACAAAAATGCTCAAGAAAATAAGACAACACGAATAAAAACCAGTAGAAAAAAAGAAAAAGCTAAAACAGCCCCATCTAAATTTCAGCTATTCGAATTATCAGGAACGAAATATATAAATGACGAGCTTGAAAATATCTGTAGAACCATTAAGAGTAACAAAGCAGATTTTGGAAAGAATGAAATAGAGATTCTAGAAATGAATATTATAACAACCAAAATAACAACTTGAAAGACATGTCTGGTAACAGAAGAATCAGTGGGCTGAAAGACTGATCAAAAGAAATTACTCACAGGGCGCCTGAGTGACTGTCAGTTGAGTGTCCGACTTCCGCTCAGGTCATGATCTTGCAGTTTGTGGGTTTGAGTCCCGTGTCAGGCTCTGTGCTGACAGCTCAGAGCCTGGAGCCTGCTTCAGATTCTGTGTCTCCCTCTCTCTCTGTCCCTCCCCGATAATGATCTGTCTCTGTCTATCTCTCAAAAATAAATAAATGTTTAAAAATTTTAAAAATAATAATAATAAAAGAAATTACTCAGAACATGTAACACAGGAGAGGCTGGGACATGTAGGAGGCAGGTAGAAAGACAAGCTGAGAAACCCCTGGAACTGGAATCCCAGAAGCAGAGGAGGGAGGGAACGGAGCGTCGCAGTGCCGGCAGGGATAACAGTAGAGCACTTTTAAGGAAAATATGAAACAAACCAATTCACAGATTCTAGAGGAACTTATGTTGCTTAGGATTTTCACACCTAAGTACATCGCAGTGAAACTTTGGAAAAACAAAGACCAAAGACAGTCTTAAGAGCAGCCAGAGAGGAAGAGTGTGTCTTCAAAGTAAGAGCAGTGAGACACACAACCCAGTTCTCAACAGAAATCAGAGAAGCCAGAAGACAATACTATGATGCCTTACATAAGCGGAAAGAACATGCATGAGTCAAGTTCAAGCAGAGAAATGGAACCAGAAAGAGATACATATGAAGAGACTTGTTGCAAAGAATTAGCTATGACGTTCTGGAAATCTGGAGGGCAGACTGGAACTCAAATGGCACAGGCTGGAGCTGCAATCCACAGGTGGGATTTCTATTTCATTCTGAGACAACTCAGCTCTGCTCTATAAGGCCTTTCAATTGTTGGATAATTCAGGTCATAGGATACTTTTCCTTCCTTAAAGTCCACTGATTGGGGAGGCTAAGCACAGCTATAAAACACCTTCATAGCAACCCCTAGATTAGTGTTTCACTCAATAACTGTGAACTAGACGGGCTGACACATCCAAAGAACATCACAACTGTCAACCTGGAGCCTGCTTCCGATTCTGTGTCTCCCTCTCCCTGTGTTCTCTCTGCCCCTCCCCCACGCTCACTGGAGCGCTCGCGCTCTCTCTCTCTCTCTCTCTCTCTCTCTCTCTCTCTCTCTCTCTCTCTTGCTCTCTCTTTCTAAGATACTTTTAGATAAACAGAAACAGAGTTTATCACTAACAGGATTTCTAAAGGATATATTTCACGCAAAAGGAAAATCATTTCAGATGGAAGTTGTGAGTTACACTAAGGAATCTGAAAAAGCAAAATAACTAAACACAGTAACAAAGAAATAAAGTATCTTCTTCTAAACTATGAGAATTGAATGATTTAGAAAGTTCATTCAAAAGAAGGCAGGAAAATGGAAAAGAAAACAAAATCCAGAACAGATGGGCACAGAACCAGAGAAAATCAGGCACAAAGTAAGATGACAGATTTAAACCCAAATATGTTAATAATCATATTACACAGAGAGAGGGAGAGGAAATATACCCCAATAAAAAGGCATGAGTAAATTTTTGACTGAGAAAAAAATAAGTGTGGCTTTTCCAAGACACATCTAAAATATAAAGATATTCAGGGGCGCCTGGGTGTCTCATTTGGTTAAGCGTCCGACATCGGCTCAGGTCATGATCTCACATTTGATGAGTTCAAGCCGTGCATTGGGCTCTGTGCTGACAGCTCAGACTCTGTAGTCTGCTTTGGTTTCTGTGTGTGTGTGTCTCTCTCTCCCCCTTCCCCCACTCATGTCTCTGTCTCTCAAAAATAAACAAACATTAAAAAATATAAAGATTTTCAAAATTGTGGGTAAAAAGATAAAATACCTGTGTTAGTCAGAAGAGTGTTGGAGTAGCTCTATTAATATCAGACAAAAGCAATACTGGTCACTTCATGATGACAAACTCAAGTCATCATACAAATATGAAAATCTTAATTTTTAGGCACCTGAAAACATAGCCACAAAATACATAAAGCAAACTTGGATATATTACAAGGAGAAATAGACAAATGGTCAATCATGATGGTGGATTTTGATCACATATTCAAAGTTTGTCAGTTGTTTCAAAGAGACTGGAGTGCCTGGGTGACTCAGTCGGTTGAGTGTCCGACTTCAACTCAGGTCATGATTTCATGGTTCGTGAGTTCGAGCCCCACGTCGGGCTCTATGCTGACAGCTCAGAGCCTGGAGCCTGCTTCAGATTCTGTGTCTCCCTCTCCCTCTGTTCCTCTCCTGCTCTTGCTCTGTCTCTTTCTCTCAAAAATGAATAAAAACATTTTTAAAAAATTTAAAAAAGTTTCAAAGAGGCCAATGAGCCTTATGTTTTTATTATTGGAAAATGGAGATATCTTAAAGACTGTTAAAGCAATTAGCCTCTCCTAATATATTGCCTTTAGAGAAACTGCAACTACACTCCATAATATCTCATTTTTGTCATCTGTATGTCTTCCTTCAACTCAAACTCTAACCAAGGATACAATCATTTAAGTTATATACCTTATGTGATATTGCGATTCATAATAAGAAATATATCTTTGGTCTTTGTCCTATTCCTGGCAAGGAGCTCTTAAAATTGTTGGAACTCCCTGATTCAGAGTGATAAAACATGTCTATTGTTATGGCAATGAGGTGATTTTTGCACCTGCTCCAGGGTCACCTAAGATTAGAGGTCAGATGCCAGGAGAAGCAGCCATGTAATTAGACTAAAAGTCACGACATCTGACCGCTGAGGAGGGAAGAGAGGCTGGAGATGGAATTCCATCACGAGTGGCCAGTGATTCAGTCAGTCGTTCCTATGAAATAAGGCCTCCCTCAGAACACAAGGGGATGGGGTTAGGAGAGCCTCCTGGAGGGTGAGCACATGGAGATTCGGGAATGGCGCACTTGGAGAAGGCTTGGAAACTCGGCATCCTTTCCCCACACGTCGCTTTCTGCACCTGTTCCCTCTGGCTGTTCCTGAGTTATATCCATTTACAACAAGCCGATCGTCTAGTCAGTAAGTAGTGGTTTTTCTGAGTTCTGTGAACTGATCTAACAAAGTAATCACGGTGGGGAGAGGTGAGGGGACAGTCTCATAATACTGAGCCCTTAATCTGTGGAATTTGACACTATTTGCAGGTAGAGTGGAATTGTGGACCACTCTGCTGGTGTTGGAGCATTGCTTGCAGGTGTGGGAACCTCCCACCGCCTCAGAATTGGTAATCGCCTACAATTGCGGATCTTGCTTTAAGAAAAGAAGTCTTGGGGCGCCTAGGTGGTTCAGTAGGTTGAGCATCTGACTTCTGATTTCATCTCTCAGCTCATGATCCCGGGCTTGTGGGATTGAGCCCCACGCGGGGCCCCTCATGGGGCTCTGTGCTGAGCATGGAACCTGCTTGGGATTCTCTCTCTCTCTCTCTCTCATAAGATAAAAATTAAAAAACATAAAGAAAAGAAGTTTTTCCCATTTAAATGACCATTATCATGGGTTTTTATTAAATAGCAAAGTGGATGTTTCATAATTTTAATAAATGGCTTTAAGGAAAACATCAATAAGACACGTTATTTAGTTTCAAATTAAAAAGTCTGAAATAATAGCCCAATCATTTAAGCACTTTTAATAGCTTGGTATCAATTAGCAAATAACAATTCAATTCAGTATAACCCTTGAGAGTATAGCTACAAACAGATACGTCTTGAACTATTTTCTCGCAAACTCCTCCCAACCTGAAGCATAGTAATGGTGTGTCGACTGCACATGTCAGGATCCTGTTAATCCGCTTAAGACAGGCAGGACAACTCCTCTGCAGAATTTCTTCAATGGTATGGGCTCTAAAGAAGTATCTAGTGAAATGTGTGCTGTAATTGACTCCATGTGGCTTTGTAACACTGCCAAGTGCAGTCCGTGATCAGGAAAGAATGGAATGGGGGAGACAAATGTTAGCACAGACTGACCTCATGAACCTTGTTTCCTGGAACTAGCTGAATCGTCAAATTCTAAGGGACCAATCAGACAAGAGGGGGAAAGCAGCCTTTTAGCGTATGATTTTCAACAACAGATGGCTATCCTGCACGTCTTAACGAAGCGTCCCCCTCCCTCATTAGTTTAAATGGTGGAAATTTCCATGAACAAAGTGGACAGTGGGCCTTCTGTGGCTCACTTGGCATTCAGCCTCGGGGGGAGGGGGGTGGCACCACTGAGAGAAAGGTTTCCAGGCTACGAGGAGTCTAGCAGAACATATCTCTGGTGATATCTCCTTGTTAGAGGTCCCTTGACTTTTTAAAAAAAATTTTCTTAATGTTTATTTATTTTTGAGAAAGAGGGAGATAGAGACAGAGCGTGAGCAGGGGAGGGCAGAGGGAGAGGGAGAGAGAATTGGAAGCAGGCTCCAGGCTCTGAGCTGTCAGCACAGAGCTGGACATGGGGCTTGAACCCACAAACCACAAGATCATGACCTGAGCTAAAGTCGGAAGCCTAACTGACTGAGCCACCCAGGAGCCCCTGACTTTTTTTTTTAATGCTTATTCATTTATTTTGAGAAAGAGAGCATGTGTGTGAGTGGGAGGAGGGGCAGAAGGAGAGGGAAAAAGGAAATCCCAAACAGGCTCCACGCTGTCTATGCAAAGCCCAATGTAGGGCTGGAACTCACGAACTGAGATCTTGACCTCAGTTTTGTGTTTTAATTTCATGTTTTGTTTTTTAGTTTTTTGAGCCGAAATCAAGAGTTGGCCACTTAACTGACTGAGACACCCAGGCGCCCTGACCCCTTGGCTTTTAACCCCTATCTTTGCAGAGTGCAGCTGAAGTTCACAGAGGAAATTTTTAAAATTTATGTCCTCAAATCCAACATTTTAAACAAAACGATACATGGGTAAAGTCTCAAGTTACATCCCAAAGTAGGAGATGTCAGAATGACGAGAGGCTGGTTTGAAAGGGGCACGGAGCGTGCAGCTTCCGTATTGCCGGATCCCACAAGTCAACTGTTTGTAACAGTCTTGTTCATTAAAAGGTGCCCGGTCAGTGGTGTTTTAATCATGCTACATCCTAATATGGGAGTTTGTGACTTACGTGTAAGTGTGTTGGTAATTTACTAAGTTCGATGTTAGGAAACTGATTTTCTGGAAACTTGTAGGGAAAGAATGAGTTCTGGAAAACAGACGGCTGATTGACCACAGGAGGAGCAGCCGGCAGGACTGCTTGGGTGGGACATAGAGATTGTCCTAAAAAACAGTGTCAAAGGGAGCTGAACGCCCGGTGTTTCTTGTTTCTATAATCACATGGCCTGACCAGCTCTAAGGAGTATGTCAAAATACCTTGGAATAAATGAGCTTCTTAAGGTTGATCCAAGCAAAAGGATATAGAGGGGGAAACGGGGACTTTTGTAGCAACAGCGAAGAAAAGTCAAGTACATATAAGAAAATTAGCAGGCATTCTCTCTTCAGGTAAAGAAAAAGAGAGAGAAAGAGACTGAAGGCAGGGGTCTTGGTGATGACAGCTCTTAGTGTGTCCTCGAATCATACCGCTCTGAGTGTCCCCTGTATTTGTGCACAGCTATCATTCTGGTACCTCTTTTCACTTTCCTCCTTGAGATTCCCTTCGCCTCTCTCCTCTGTTGGATCTCCTGTTTTCCACGTCTTCTTGACTTACTGTTTGATGTTGACGGACACATCTTACAGTAACTTCACCAGAAGGGGCACCTGGAAGGTAAGGTTTTGAAAGATTGTCAGTCAAAACTCACTTATCCAAACCTGGAAATGTATTAATAGTTTGGCAGAGTATAGAATTTCAGATCAGCAGTCCTTTTCCTTCCAGATTGTGAAGGCACTACTGTAATGTTTTGTTTTTTAATTTCATGTATTTTTCATTTCTGGAAATGATCTTTGATTCTTTTTCAAAACTCCCATGTAGGCGCACCTGGGTGGCTCAGTCTACTGAGCAACTGTCTCTCGATTTTGGCTCAGGTCATGATCTCAGGGTTTGGGATTGAGCCCTGTGTTGGGCTCCATGCTCAGAATGGAACCTGCTTAAGACTCACTCTCCTCTTCCTCCTCCTCCTCCTCCTTCTTCTTCTCCTCCCTCTGCCCCTCTCCCCTGCTTGCTCTCTCTCTAAAATTAAATAAATAAATAAATATATATGTCATTCTCATAATTACTTTTTTCTTGAAGATATTTTTAAGTTTAATTCTTTAGTTCTTTGAACTTGGTAAGCCTAGTTGTTTAAAGTTCATGTCTGATCATTCCAATATCTGTTGTCCTCAGATTCAGGTTTTATTTCCCTCTGCGCTTCAGCTGTCTGCTAGATATCACCTTTGAAAAATGACTGGTGGTTCCCAGAGGTCCAGGTTGGATGCGCCTTTCTGCAAAACTGTGCCTTTGCTCCTTCCGGGTGCCTGAGGGCCACATCAAGGTTGGAGAGGTCCTGGCCCACCCGGGTGATGTGTGCTCTGAATGCAGTCTCATGCGAGGACCGTCCGCGGGCACAACCCGCCCCACGTCAGCTTCTTTTCCCCATTTCCCTTCGTGTTCCCCAAGGCACCACCAAGGGGGTCCTCCCCACAGCCCCCGCAGTGCAGGGGAAGGAGGGCCGGCCCCCCGCAGGTTTGCCATTACGGTTTTACTTGCCTCTCTGGTCACAAGCTCTAGTCCTGATTTTCCCAACTGTCTATGTCTTTAATGCTTTGAGGTATTTTTATCTTCAAAAATATATTTTATCCCGTGTTTTTCATTGCTTTCAGCAGGAGGATTACTCCGTCTTCTAGCCTGCCTTTCCTGGAAACCAAAGTGCTTTGTTGATGTCTTGCTTGCTTCCAGTATTACTGTTAAGTCCAAAGCCATCCTTTCTATGCCATCACGGTGGCTGTTGGTTTTACTTGCTCTTTCTCTGAAAGCTAATAAACTTGGATGCTAGTTTTGCTTAAAATCAGTTTAACATTTCACAAAACGTCTCAAACGTGCAGTGGACATTGGGGAACAGAAGGACGCTTCTGGCAGGATAAGGTGACATTCAGATGATTATAAAAGCAAAACCAAAAGGAAGCCATGCCACGGTGGGAACCACGCTGAGAAACAGGTGCTTCGGTGTGAGCCTGTTTCATCCACTGGGCGGGGCCCAATCAGTGTGTCCCTTCAGTCTGAAATCCCATCCTTATATTCTGAGAAATGTCCTCAAAACCCTGCATTTGAAGATTTCCTTTGCTCAGTTTTCTCCATCTCTCCAGGAATGTGTATTGGATATTGTACCTTGGGGACTGGCCATCTGCTACACACTGAATGTTTGTGTCCCCCCACAATTCGTAGGCTAACATCCAATCTAATCCAATGCAATGGTATTAGGAGGTCGGGTCCTTGGACGGTAATTAGGTCGTGAGGGTGGGGCCTTCGTGAATGGGATTAGTGTCCCTAGCAGATGAGACCAGAGAGCGAGCTTGCTCCCTCTGCATCCGCCGTGGGAGGATATAGCTACAAGTCTGCAGCCCTAAAGAGAGCTCTTCGAAGCTGACCGTGATCTCAGGCTTCTAGCCTCCAGAACCGTGAGAGGCACACTTCTGTTGTTGAAAAGCCCCATCTCTGGCACTTTTTTATAGTTCCTGAACTAAGACACACTTCAATTTTTGTAATCTTTCTCTCCTATGTTCTGCCTCTGGCGTTTTGCTTTATTTTATAGAAAATGCTAACTTTAGGGTCCAATGCTGTGACTTGAGTGTTTCATTCCTGCTTTCATATGGAAAAATGTTAAGACCTCTTTTTTTTGTTGTTTTCCAAATGGTCCTTTTGGTGGCATCCATTCTTATTTTGTGATTGCAATAACCATATCTGAAAGGGGCTTTTTAACTTTAAAAAGTTTTATTTCCCTTGTTTGGTGTCTACTTCTATAGGTTGGTTGCTTGTTTGGTTTTGTGTGTGTGTGTGAGTCTATCTTCCACAGTGGAAGTTTTCTGTTAGTAATCTTTGGTTGTGTGTCCATTCTTAAGAAACGGAGGCTAAACTGCTGACTGGAAGATCTGAACGCCCTTCATGATGATCTGGGGTGGGCAATTTCATTAGGGAGACTTCAGTGGCCTCTTTTTACCCTGTATGCCAAGGTCTAGAGCCAGGTCAGGGGAAGAAGGCTAGGATAGTCCGTCGCAGTATCTTGTGTGCAGACATTCACCTGTTATTTTGCTTATTGTATTTGTACCCTCAACCACATCTGATGCTCCCCAGCACACAGAATCCTTACCCCCTCCAGAGAGGAAATCTGCAGTCTAGGGGATGCTGTCTAGAGACATAAGTGAGGGAGTAGATCTGGACATTTAACCTCTCCTCCTCTTTCCTTCTCCTTCTCTTCATCCTGCTCCTCCTTCTCTTCTTTGAAAAAATTTTTTTATTGAAATGTAATTTACATACTGAGAAATGTACACACTTTCAGGGTGGACCCAACTGCATCTCAAACAACCTGAATTTAGGGGCGCCTGGATGGCTCAGTCGGCTAAGCGTCTAATTTCAGCTCAGGTCATGATCTCAGTTTGTGAGTTTGAGCCCCATACCAGGCTCTGTGGTGACAGCTTAGAACCTGGAACCTGCTTCGAATTCTGTGTCTCCCTCTCCATCTGCCCTTCCCCCACTCACATTCTGTCTTTCTCAAAATAAACAAACAAACAAACATTTTAAACAATCCTAATTTTAGCTCATCCTTCACACTAACTTCCTGAAGTACATGGCACTGACCATTCTTGGAGCCTTGGGGAATTTTATGGTGTAAACAGAGTTAGTAGTATAATCAATATGAGTGAGAGAAGGGCTAACTGTGGTAATTAATTCTCTCAGGAGACCTATCTCTTCTTTTTTGTTTTTCTGTCCCCAGCACCTAGACTGAAATGAACAAGTTAATCTTTACTTGCTTCGCCTTCTCTAAGGGGGCCAATAGCTTCCTCTCCTGCCTCTCTGAAGAGGGCGTGGCTCTTCCGGATTCCTGACTGTACGTGGGGTGTCTCGCTTCCAATGTCCCAGCTCTTGGTGCCTGCGGCTCCGTCTCTTGTGTCCTGTCCCCCACATGCCTCCCCTCTGCCTAAGAATTCTGGGTTCCTAGTACTGACAAATACCCTCAAGACCACATGGGGTTTGGGCATTAGTTCACCATTATATATTCCTGGTTTTCAAAGGATATTTACTGTATTTAATTCAGTGGCTTCTGTGTTTTGTAACTGCAGGTTTTTCAGAATATCTAGCACGATGTTGCTGGGAACGATTCATCTTATTAAATCCTCTTCATTTTTAAGGGCTCAACTCAAAGGTTACCTCTTATGTAAAAGCTTTCCATATTTCTGGAGGAGTGAGACCTTCCTTTAAGCCTCCACAGCCTGTCATGACCCTCCTGCTCCGCTGCTGTAACTCACTTGGAAGGTGGCTTTAACTGTGTACTTCCATATCTGTCTCCACTGCCAGTTCTGAGCTACTCAGGGCAGACCCTTCTAGATGCATCTCTGATCTTCAGCATCTAGCAGAAAGCCTGCCAGCTGGGGGTAGGGGTGCTTACTGCTTATTGGATTAAAAGAAAAGTAACTGATAACTTGTTGATGCCATAGTTCAGATTCTGATGAGGCTCCCAATCATATCTGTTAGGAGATAGATGATGTCCACACATTCCATGTAAATATGTGTTGGTGCCTTCATTCTGTCCCTGAAAACACGCCAAGTTTTTCCTAGTTCAAGGTCGAAGGACTGCTGTTCCCCTAGATATTTGCATGGCTACCACCTTTCCCTTGTGTAGATCTCAACATGAACGTGAAGGCTACTTCCGGGGAGAAGGCTCCCCTAACCACGCCACCTGCATGCACAGTATTCTATTTTCTCTTCTTCATAGCATGTATATAAATTAACTTATTTACATGTTTAAAAAATAAATGTATAAATGCAATGTAGTGGTAGCACCCCCAGAACCTAAGCTAGGCCTGCCGTGCCAAAGACACCCAGTAAGTGATCTGTTGGTTGACTGCCTAGTATGTACAAGTGCAGGAGATTTTAGAAATGAATAGTTGGGAGGCATCTACGTGGTTCAGTTGGCTAAGCGTTCGACCTTGGCTCAGGTCATGATCTGTTGGGGTTGTGAGTTTGAGCGGCGCATTGGGTTCTCCACTGTCAGAAACAGAGCCCACTTCAGATCCTCTGTCCCCCTCTCTCTGCCCCTCCCCTACTCATGCTTTCTCTCTCTCAAAAATGAATAAACATTTATTTAGAAAAAGAAATGAATAATTGGCCCTCACAGTTTCATTGAACAATTCATTTGATCAAAAATAGATATTCCTGTCGACCATTTTTTTTTTAATGCTTATGTATCTTTGAGAGACAGAACACAATTGGGGGAGGGGCAGAGAGAGAGACACACGCAGAATTTGTAGCAGGCTCCAGGCTCAGAGCTGTCAGCACAGAGCCCGACGCAGGGTTTGAACACAGGAATCACAAGATCATAACCTGAGCCGAAGTCTCATGACCTGAGCCCAAGTCAGACACTTAACCGACTGAGGCACACAGGTCCCCTGCTATGAACCATTTCTGAGATTTGTCTATGGCAGACAACTAGTCACATCTGTCTTTTTCTAGGGCTAAAGTTATCTAAGTTATACTCTGTAATTCTGGGGACCCCGATGGTCATGTAATAATGTATTAGAGCAGATTTAACCTTGCTTCCTAACTGAAGTCCTGGCTTTGTCTGTAGGTAGTGCTAGGTTTGGTCCCCCTTGTCATGGACTAGGTCAAGTTCTTCCAGATGGGACTTCGATTCAGCCAACCATTTTCTTTTAAAGGGTGCCTGCCTCTGCTAAAGTAGCTGGCTAGGTAGGAAGGAGGTCTGGGATGATAGATGAGGGAGAAGACGCCTCAGTAGAGGTTTGGAAGGGCTAGGGGGCCCAGGGTACGAGGGGTTAGAAGAGAAGGGCGGCCTAAAAAGTAGGATAAGATGGGGTGTTGGGTGGGGGGAGGAATCAAAGTAGAAAGCCCTCAGAAATCACTTGGACCAACTTTGGTATTCAGTCCAGGGTCAGCTTTGCCCAGAATTGGTCTAAAAAGATGCAGCTCCTCTTACCTTGGTAAGAAACTTGCGTGACAGTTGGGGAAGGAAGGAGGCTCAAGGTGGCGCTTTTTGTCCTGGTACCTGAGCTTCTTACGGATAAAGAGTACAGTGAAGCAGGACATGGATAGAGTCTTTGATCCTAAAGCTGTTATAATCTCTACAGCCCAGTGACCACACTTCCCTTCACCTTCCGCCTGCTACAGGAAGTCAGGTCATGGTGTGAGCCGAGGTTTGGCTCTGCATGCTAAATAAATGCTCTTCGGAATTGGTTTGGCCATGCTAGCAGCATGTGCATGCAGCTTCCGGCAGTGGTCCCTCAGCCGTAGTGTGCAAAGGAGTTGGTTAAAAATGCCCATTCTCCTCGGAATTTCTGGGTCAGTGGGTTTGACCCAGGGTCCAGGTGCCTGCATTGTAAACTAGTCCACAGTGGTTCGCCTAAAGGCAGTTTGTGGATCATTCTTATAAGATTGGCTTTTAGAAAATAATAATAAGCTAATATTTACTAAGTCTTTGCTATGAGCTAGGCATTGTGCTAATACTTTAGGTTGTATTATTCTTTCCTTTTTTTGAGAGAGAAAGAGAGAGAGAGCGAGCCTGGGTGCATGAGTGTGTACATGAGTGGCGGAGAGAGGGAGAGAGAGAGAGAGAGAGAGGAAGGGAGGAGAATCTCAGGGAGGCTCTATGCCCAGCTCAGAGCCTGACTCAGGGCTCAATCTCAGCAACTGATCTCAACCACCATGAGATCATGACCGGAGCCAAAATCAAGATTTAGATGCTTCACCGACTGAGCCACCCAGGCGCCCCATGTCGAATTAGTTCTTAATCCTCACAACAGCTCACCAGTTAGTCAGGCGCCATCATTAGATGTGGAAATAGGCTGAGAGGTCAGCTGTGATGTGTAAGTGGTAAACCCTGAATTTAAATCTAAGGGGCTCTGACTTCAGAGCCCCTCCTCTTTCATTGGGTTAGGGATATCTTTTGAAATCTTACAATTATTTGTAGGATTCTCTGATACCTTGCTACTCTGTATGCCCTTGGAGTACACATCTCCTGGGAGCTCGTTAGAAATGTAGAAAGAAACTCAGGCCCTGCCCCAGACCCTGTGAATCAGTACCTACATATTCACAAGATTGTCAGGTGAAGTCCTTCTCCATTAAAGTCTGAGAAGCGCTGTTATAATATATTTTATTTATTTATTTGTATTTATTTTATTTTATGTATTTATTTGCATCACATGCCAAAATAAATTAGCAATATGGGTTCCTATTGTATATTATGGAAATGCCTTCTAATCTTGAGCCCAATACGGGGCTTGAACTCATGACTCTGAGATCAAGACCTGAGCTGAGATCAAGAGTCAGATGTTTAACTGACTGAGCCATCCAGGCACCCCGGAAATATTATCTATCTTGAGCATTGTGATTCATGTTGAGTTATGAGCTTTAATTTATCCATTCAACTAGATTTAGCTGAACTAATTTTATTATTTCTCACCCAGACTATTACAACAATCTTTTATTTGATTTATCTGCCTCCAATCTTTCCTATCTTCTATCCATTGCAAGACATTTTTTTCAAGTAGTGGAATACCTTAGTGAAACAAAACTTTGGCAAAAGGCCTACAATGATAAGATAAAAATACAGCTTCTCCAGTTGAAGTGTGGGATTTGGGGAGGATGGTGTCCGAGCTCTGTCCCCTTAGCTTCTTCTAGTCCCCAAGATACCTCCCGTGAACCCCCAGCTGTCTGTGGGGCACAGATGACCGTCTTTGCTCTAGTGGTTTTCAACCACGGCATCATGACTCTCTCATGATCAGTTATGAGGTGCATTGCCCATAATTTAGTGACAATTCAAGTACCAATGTTTGTGATACTCTTAGTTTAAAATAACTTGGAGTGGATTCAAGTCATGCTCTTTCTTGGGGTCATTCTTCTTTCTTGAGGATGGAAACCTCTTAGTACTTATACATGGGGGGACAGGAAGACATGAACACTGATGTCATAGTGGAAAATGACTGTCATGGATTTTGGCTGGCCTCCATGTTGCTGTCAGAGAGTTTCCTTAAAAGTATCACCCTCTTTGGGGGCCCCTGAGTGGCTCAGTCGGTTAAGCGTCCAACTTTGGCTCACATCTGATCTCACCATTGGTGAGTTTGAGCCCCACGTCAGGCCCTGTGTTGATAAAGCAGAGCCTGGAGCCTGCTTCAGATTCTGTGTCTCTCTGGCCCTCCCCCACTCACTCTGTGTGCATCTCTCTCTCCCTCTCTCTCAAAAAAAAAAATAAATAAACGTTAAAATAGTTTTTTTAAGTATCACCCCCTTTGCTTATCAGCTCGCCTACAGAATTAAGATCAATCTGCTAACCTCTGTTTATCTCCCTCCCCTCTAGTCATTCCTTCCTCAACCTCTCCAGGACTCCGGTCAACACATTCTAAACACAGCAGACCTTCCATGAGTCTGTGTCTACACAGGTCCTCTTCCTCTGCCGTCCGTGGAAGTAGGAAAAGAAACAGAGAGAAAAGCAAATTCCTGACCTTCAGTTCCTGCCTCTAATCCCTCCCGGGGTCCAGCTGTTCTTCCTGCCTTTGGGCTCTTTGATACCCCGATGTGGGCTCTATCTGGTCTTTTACATTTGTCCGTGAGATGCAGAGATCTCCTCTTACTCATCTCTGTGCCTGCAGGGGCCGGAAGGCAGTGGAACAAGTTCACTCTTCCTTTCTAAGTGGAGCCAACCAGAGAAAGAAAACTATCTTACACGTTCGGGCTTTTACATCCCTTTTTTCTTTCCCTTGCTCAAGGTGACACTGGCCACACTCCTTTAAGTCAAAGCAAAATACAATGCGCTCCTCAGGGCTCTCACTTCCCATAGAGATTTTTGAAGTTCTAGTTTTCCTATATTAGCAAGAATTATTTATGTCAATTCCCTAAAGAATCAGAGGTACTTTATCACCCCAATCATTTTCCATTTGCGTGAGATGCACAACAGGAATTTCCTCCTTTGTGTCAAACCCAGCAGTGCACAGGCTTTTTAGAAAGTAATTCATTCATTTGGAAATAGGAAGTGACAAGAGGTAATTGATCTATTTCAATTTGCTCTCACGGGAGATAGCTTTTATTTATTTGCCCCATGGCCCCTTTCAATTTACTATATGTATTTCCTAGAAAAGTTTCATTTTATTTTATTTTTTCCAGTTCAACAGGGAGCAAATTTTAGACTATTTTAAATCACATGTGTAGACCCCTCAGTCTTAATCTCTACTTTCCTACTATAACTGAATGCATGATTTAGGCAATTCCGCTGTCTCTGTCTCCTGCCTTTGCTTCCATCTCAGTGTGTTGTCCAACCTTGTTTATCCTCTGCTTTCTCTCCTCCACAGAGATTTTAATTTCGTTAAAATGTTTTTACTGTGGCTGTGACTCAAGCGGCTCAGCTAGATGCAGAAACACAGTGTCATTTAATATTCCAACCCACAGCCCAGACAGCTTCACATCCGGTCATTTGGGGCGAGGCTGTTGAGACTGCTTTCTGACAATGATTGGCAACACCACGCTGCTGCAACACAGACCTCAGAAAACCAGCGGGCGTGCTAAGTGCAATAATTCCACGTTCGTTACCAGACTACAGATCAGAGCCAATTTAACAGAAGGGAATGCTGTCACCAGATGAGGATTCGACACTAAAGCCACACTCTTGATTTCCTCTGCGGTGGTTGGATAAGACCACACCCATTCATTAATCCATCTGCTATTCATTCAACTGTATGCAAAGCAGGCCTATTGAAGGATAGGAAGTACCCTAGGACACACAGCTCCTGCTACAGACACACCTGCAGTTTACTGGGGGAGGTAGACTTCCAAAAACTATTTACAGGTGTGGGTGAGGTCCAACATTGTGATCTGAGAAACCAAAGACAGCACTTGACTCTAAGAAGAAAATGAAAGATGAGAGGCTTAGAGGGAAAGTGAGATTTGAAGTAAATGGTAAGGGATGGATGGCGATTTCCCAGTGAAGGAAAGGGATGGATGTATTCCCAGAGAAGCATGTATAGAAAGGCAAGAGACCGCTGATGGCAGCGCCATTAGCCAAGGTAACGAAGAGGAGAACCAGGGTTGGGCTGGATAGAATGAATGGTGCTTTAGGAATATTTGCAGTATCTGTGGTGGATTTAGGGCTCAGATGAGATTTGGGGTTTAGAAATGGAGATTTGGGAGTATCTACAGGTGAGTTAATGCCCGGTGAGTTCATGAAACCACCTAAGAAAGTGCAGAGGGAGAAGAAAAAAGAGCCCATGACTAAGTGCTAGGAACAGCAACATTTTTTTTTAAGTTTATTTATTTATTTTGAAAGAGAGGGCATACACGCCTACCCGTGTGCGTAGGGTAGGAGCAGAGAGAGAGAGGGAGAGAGTGAATCCAAAGCAGGCTTAATGCCTTTAGTATGGAGCTCATCATGGGACTCATTCCCATGAATCATGAGATCATGACCTGAACTGTGTTCCCCAGATCTCGGCCCCAGGCTGCAAACTGAAGTTCATTTGCATATTAGACTCCAACTGGATATTCCAAACATTCTGTATCCAACACATCTAAACTTTGCTACTTGAGTCTCAAGTTTGCTATTTTGCATATGTTCTATGTTTCACTTCATATCATTAGCATCTACCCCCTCTTTCAAATTAGAGCCTACTTTTGCTTTGAATCATCTCTCTCCGTCACCACAAATGTCCCTTTTCCTCTCCATTTCCATGCTTATTCTGTGCTATAAGTTACCGTTACTTACTATTTCCATCGTCCTCTTCCTGCTTGGCTCTCTCCCTATTCTTTATGATGTTCCTATCCATCTAACCAGAGCTTGTAGAATTGTCTTTCTGAGTCTTGAATCTGTCACTTCCCTGTATGGAAAACTCAGCTAACTTTCTGCGGTCACAGAATAAATCTTGAGCTCTTTACATGGGAATAAAGACACTAAAAGATTTGCCTTCACTGCCCACCTTGCCCCTCTTGTTCGCTGACCTCGCCACAGTGGATGCACGCTCCATTCCACCTGTGATCCCGGGGAAGCAATGTGCCCCCATGACTTTGTTCAAGCTGTTCTCCTTCCCTAGAATATCCTTTTCCTTCCCTTACATGTTAAAAGTCTAGTGCTCGTCGGTTAGTTAGCCAGAATTCATCCCTCTCGTCTCAAGTGAACCTGAATATACAAAGTGCATCACAATGAGCTCTGCATTTGTGCCGGCAGCTGTCGCTGTGATGGAGCTGCGAGGCTCCTAAGGACATGAAACATACGCTATTTCCGCCTCTATCATTCTCCGGCCCAGCAAGACACTGAGAAACTAATACATAGTGTTTGAATTGAATGGTTATAATACATTATTACAAAAAGAACTCTGAGATTTTAGGGATCCATGTCTACTAATCACAGCCAACTCTGAAACGTCTAGAGAAATAGAAGAAACTATATAGATGCACACTTTGCATGCATACCTATGTGTATCATATATATTCTAAACTACCAGATTTTGGAGAAAAGTCACTTATATTTGATTACTTACGAGAGAGTCTGGGCCACCCGGGTGGCTCAGATGGTTACGTGACTGACTCTTGATCTCAGCTCAGGTCTTGATCTCAGGGTAGTGAGTTCAAGCCCTGCTGTGGGCTCTGTGCTGGGCTCTTACTTAAAGGAGGGAGAGAGTCTAAGCAAGTATGATGAAAAACACTGGTACCAACTTTCAGTCCTCACATTTCCGGCACCCACTGAGTTCTTGCAGCACGATTTTGCAGAAAAGATGGGGAAAAGAAGTGACTTTATCTCCCAGTCAATATTCTAGACGAAGTAGGGCAATGTATAGCAATGACAGACACTGTAAGCAGTGGCCATGGGCAATCGTTCTCAGATCTGTCCAATGGCAGGACTAATTCAATATTGAAAGTAAGGGGGAAAATGAAATATAAAATTATTAACAAACCACAGTCTTGTCTTAGGATCATATGAAACCAGAATTCATTACTATTCTCCAACACATATCATCACCGATAAGGTTAAATGGTGGTTTTTATTACTTGCTTCTTCTGTGATGGGCAAGAGGTTTTAAATTATCCCAAGAGAAATTCACCTTTAAAGAGTATTTTGGGGCACCTGGGTGGCTCAGTCAGTTGGGCATCTCACAGCCTGTGAGTTCAAGCCCTGCATCGGATTCTGTGCCGACTGCTCAGAGCCTGGAGCCTGTTTCAGATTCTGTGTCTCACTCTCTATCTGCCCCTCCCCCGTTTGTGCTCTGTCTCTCTTTTTCAAAAATAAATAAACGTTAAAAACATAAAAAATAGAGTTTTTCTAAATAACATTTCTTAAATTAAAAACTATTAATGCTTTATCTACTTTGTATGGGGTCATGAAAATTATTTAAAAAAACAAATCCAAACCAATTAGGGGAGTCTCATTTTAATAAAACTTCTTGTTTTTTTTTTAAATCTCATTTTTCCTATTTCTTGTATTGTTTGGTAACTTAACAAGAGGTAATTTTTCAGTTGGAAATTTTGAAAAACGTCACTGGAGATTTTTTTTTCATGTTTAGATCAAATAAATTCTCAGTTTAATATCCTGCTAGAGCTCTGTAGATACTGTTTTTTCCTTCTCAGTTATCAGATGACAAGCCTTATGCCATACAATGATGGCTATGTGATGTCCTCAGTATGGTCTTCCATGATCCCAAACCTGTTGAAATGTTAGAACTTCAGGAAAGCAACAGACCTCTCACTTTTCAGGTTAGTTGGCAGTGATAGAAAAGTTAAAGAAGAGATAAAAACAAGGAAGTAACTGGCTAAAGAACAGACAATCAGCAGAAAAAAAGGAAGAGAATAATCTTTCTGTGCAAAGCAAAACATTGAAGGGTTATGTGGAAAGTCGAGGGCTTCTCTGGTGCAGACTCTGAGGTAACATAAAAAGAAAAATCTGGATTAAATCAAATCTCTCATGATGGCTTTTCGGTAGTGATTAGGAAGTGTACAATTGAATCATGTAACTCAAGAACATCTTACAAAGCTGACTAAGATCTGAGGCATTATCAGAACGAGCAGTGTAAGCTGGGAAAATGTCACGGACCAAATTCATCCCAAGACTGTTCTGGGAATTATTGGGAAGTAAGCTTTCTCTTTCCGTGGGTGGCATAAATTGGTAGGATAGACAGGAATCTCTTGCTTTTCAAAAGTTTGCACTTGGCCACTTCCCTTTTATGAAAGACCTACATTAGCACCTGTTTAGAAAGAAATCTGAAGAGGATTTTCACTTTTATGCTAAAACGGTAAAAGGAGAAAGGGGGAAAATAGCGTTCAGAGTTTGTTTTGCAGTGAGTTGTGAGAGGGGCAGCTGTGCCCCAGCAGCAAAGGCAGCCCCTCCAAGCTCCTTCCTCCACGAACTACACAGCCTCTCAGCAACCAGCCTCCACAGCTTTGAACTACGCCTGTGAGCTTCTCCGCTTTATCTCCATTTATTACATGCATCCATCAGCAAGATATGTTTTAAGTCATCAGAAAAACATAAGAGAGGCGGTTTGGGGGAGTCTAGTAATGCTCAAAAAACATTCTGCATAGATGAATGCCATGTCTTCTTCCCTTTATGCCATTCCGGCTTACGGAAGATCTCATAGGAACGCTCTGTTTCCCGAAGACTCTATGTGAAGTTGCTGAGCCTCCCTATGGAGAAAGTATACATGAAAATGAAGATTCCAATAGAGGAAAAAGAGCTGAGAAATGGAGAGAGACGGAGTCCTCATTTTAACTTGGGAACCAGCCACAGCTGGAAAATTTTCATTTTCATGAGTCAATAAATTCCCTTTCTGGCCTTAAACCAATGTGAGTTAGGGTTTCTGGAACTTCACCTGAAGTAATTCTAATTTTAAAAAATTTCCAGAAGCAGGATTGTACTATCAAATTGCTTTGCCCAGAAACTGTATCAAATACTTCACCACCACCAAGGTGTTTGAGTGCTTTTTCCATGGCATTTCCAGCATTAGGTGTTGTTGACTTTGAGAATTTTTGTTTATTTAATTTGAAGTTTCATATTTTGTGTTTATTTAACTACTAGAGAATTACAACTTTTTCTGTTTAATAAAGAGCATATACTTTTTAAATTGTAAATTGTCTGTCTTTTGCCTATTTTTCTCCATCAACCTGTGGCCTGTGGTTAAAGTAACTTAATTGATTAAAGTAACTTACCCCTTGTGGACATGACACTTGTGGAATTAATTTTTCCACTGGATTTTATATTTTAAAAATAACATTTATAATTTTCTGATTATAAAATACTATTATGGCAGAAATTCAGAAATACAGTAAAATATAGACAAAAAACTAAAAATCACTTTTATTTATTAAAAAAATTTTAATGTTTATTTTTGAGAGAGAAAGAAACAGCATGATCAGGGAAGGGGCAGAGAGAGAGGGAGACATAGAATCCAGAGCAGGCTCTAGGCTCTGAGCTGTCAGCACAGAGCCCGACACGGGGCTTGAACTCACAAACTGCGAGATCCTGACCTGATCTGAAGTCGGATGCTTAACCAACTGAGCCACCCAGGCACCCCTAAAAATCCCTTTTAATACTATCACTCAGATATACTATACATTGGAGAAATTCCCGCTAAATTTATATATATTTAATATATTTACTAGAATATAAGTGTATGTGTGTGTTTAGAGCTTCCTTTATCAATCACTTAAGATTTTATCACAGGAACTTCTCTAAATAGGGCTTGGACTCTTTTAGGAAACTGAGAAAGTCATGGACTCACTTTTCCGAAAAACAAAAACAAAAAGTACATATACAGAAAAGCTCATCATTTCAAGAGGTTCTCAGATTCATCTCTGGACTCCAGATTAAGAACTCTGATTATAAACGTGATGCTTAGTGTCTGCGTAGCACTCTCCTGTGTCAGCGCACTCTTTATTTAACCACGCTGCACCAGGCTGAGGAGACAGACTTTCGGATCCAAAAGCTTGGGTTCCAGTCCTGGCTCTCTCCCTACCGGGCGATGACTTGCCAAATTTCTAACCCCATTGAGCCTGTCGTAAGGGTTACAGGAGACGGTCCATGCAAAGACTTAGAAGATTGCATATAGTACACACTCAGTGTAGCTCTCATTTAAAAAAAATACTTTTTCTTAACATTTCCTTAGAATAAATACCTAGAAAGGGAATTGCTGGATCAAAGGAAATGCACATTCTCAGGGTAATTGTTATTTACCAAGTTTCCTTCTAGAACAGATAGACCACTGGTAGGAGGAGAGACTGTCCAGTTCACAGCATCTTTGCCACAACCTATCATATTTACTTCAGTATTTTCCAGTAGTGAAATTTAATTCCTTTTAATTGCTTTACTTTCTTTGCTTACTAGTGAGTGAGAAGATTTGTCTCTCACATAGCATATTGGTGATTTGCATTCCTTTCTGTGATCTTGTGTGTCTATTCAGATCACTTGTCTTTTTCCTGTTGTGTTGATTGTTTTCATTAATTTGTAAAACTATTTCATAAATCAACAATATTAGCTCTTGGGGCATCTGGGTGACCCAGTAGGTTGAGCAACCTAATCCTAGTTTGGCTAAGGTCATCATCTCTCGGTTTGTGGTTCTGAGTCCCCCGTAGGGCTCTGTGCTGACAACTCAGAGCCTGGAGCCTGCTTCGGATTCTGTGTCTTTACTGCTGTCTTTACTGCTCTGTTTACAATGTAGTTCTATCTAGTGAGCTTCCCATTAGAATTTCTTCTGTTGCTTTTTTGCTTAGGAAGACTTTTCTTCTATAAGGATGATATAAATATGAGCCAACATTTTCCTCTGGTATTTGTTGTGTCATCATCATCATTATTATTGTTACTCTCTTTAATCCATTTGGAATTATGTTTGCCATGCAACATAGTTCTAAATTTCTTCTCACCTTCCCCCCCCCCCCCCCCCATAGTATATTTTCCGGGTGCTATGTTATTGTCTCTCCCTTCTACATATTCTCTCTCCTCTGGATGGGCCTGACCCTCCTTGGCGGCAGCATGAGTAAAAGAAAGGTAATCGAGGAGGCTAAGTGACTCACGCCAGTACCACACCTGGATTGTGAGCTCTGTTTTCGACTCCTGGGGTTTTCTCCGAGTGAAGGAGACCAGAAAGAAGAGGGGAGGCTTTCTTTACACTGACAATAACCAATCAGCAGGAGGGATGACCACTCTGCAGGCCCCAAGGAGGCCCCAGAACCGCAGGATTCCTGTGAGCCTGCTGATTTACAAGCCAGGTCCATCCCTTCCTGCTTTTTGCTCTTTGCCCGTTGCATAAATCACCTCCCATATCCCTCCCCAAACCAAGACAGGAGCTAGTTGGATGAGTTGGTCTGCCTCTAATTACTGCTTATTGAATTTGATTGTGGATTTTAATATCATGAACACAAAGAGGGGGCAAACAGGGGCGGTGCCCACAGAGTTAGGCTTCAGCTGGTCCTCTGCCATTCGTGTTCTTGGCTTATCTCATTCTGTGGTTTAAAGAATGTAAAGCCTCACCAGGGCCCTCTCCTTATTTTGTCTGTTTCCCGCGGGGTCGCCCCTGGATATACTTACTTAATGAAAGTATTCGGGTGGCATGTTTCATCATATATCTGAGTATCTTTGTTCTGCTTACATAAGCCTGAATGAGCACCTAGAATATTTTTGGTCATATCCCACTTCCTTCAAAGCTCAATAGATGTCACTGCATGGTTTTCTTGGCTTTACTGTTTTAGGAAAGCAGGAGGGTATGTTACATTCCTAAATGCTTGCGGCAGCTCTGCCTTCACGGAATTTAGGGTCTAATGGAGAAAAAAATAAATTGTTTCTTTGTGATTAAGAATGCAGCGTGCTGTGAATTTGATCTTATTTTTCATATTCTCTTGTCATTTTCATGAGATGTGGAGAGGAGAAAAACACACGGGCTCGGCCCACCGTTGGGAAATGGAAGTCACCCAATCTCGCCTGGTGTTAGAAAAGCGGGGAGGGACAAGTGTCTGGGGGAAGAATCCACTCTGCGGTCCTGGCCCCATGCAGACTAACCCTGAGCTAAGACTTTGGTCTAGAAAATCCTCCCGTGGGCTTTCGCAGCTCACCTGGCTTTGGCTTTCTGGTCACTCCAGGCAGGTATAGACGCCTTCTCGGATGACTCCACCCACTGGTGTGCAGAGAGGTCCCTCTCCTTCTAGATGCCTCTAGTGCTTGAAAGCTGCTGAGCCAACAGTCCCGTGAGCTCTGATTTGTTTGGGGGATAAACCTGTCTGAGGCAGGGAATCCCACCACTTTATTTCTTTCTAGTCCTTTAATCCCAACAACGGGCTGTGCTCTTAACACTTCATAAATTTACGGCCATGGAGATATCCTCTCCCCATCTGCCAATAACTTCCAAAACACATTTTTCAGGGAGCCTTTTCTTAGCAGAGCTCTCCAGGGCACTCTTTAAGGGCACATCAGGTGCACATCCATCCAGACACTACCTGTGGGTCTGGCTGCTGAGGCTGCGCTTTCCCTGCGCCTCAGATTTTCCTGACGTGTAAGAACGAGTTAACAGCCCCTCTCAAGGCTCTGCGGTGACAACCAAAGGAAGTATCGCACACGCACTTGCCAGCCCACCAGTACTGTTACTACTTTCTACTTCGAGTCTGAACATATTTTATTTAAAAACTGTTCGCAAATTATGTAGAGATTACGTAAAGATTTTTTTTTAAGAATTAAAAAAAAAAAAAGCTGTTGGTAAATGAAAGCCAGATATTGTGTCTTGCTACCAGAGAACCGCTCATACCAAGTCAGGGACCCTTCTCCATGCTCTGGGTTGCAGGCTTTTTGAATGGAGTAGGTAGTTTATGTGCATGAATAGATTAGCTTGCTCGCACGCTGTGTGTGTGTGTGTGTGTGTGTGTGTGTCCAGATTTCATTATGAAAGAGGCAGAGCCATCACAGAACTGGATCGGCAGCCAGGCGCGGTTTTTCTTCTTGTCCTTTGTCAGGTCTTTGTTCCGCCCCTGGCTGCACTCTTACAGAACCACTTACTGGTGATTAAAAGGAGGGACTCGGCGGCGGGGCGGAGCCTGCCGCGCGCGGGGGGCCCGGCGATTGGGTTCGCCCTGGGGGGCCGCGCTTTAAGTGTCGCCAGCGGAGGACCCCTCCCCCCGCACCCGACGCCGCGGAGACGTCAGCGGGCTCGCGCCCCAGCTTCGCTAGCGGCCGCGGACCGACGGACAGGCGGGCTGCTCGCGGCGACTGCAGGACGCGGGGAGAGGCGCGCGGGGCCGGGGGACAGCAGGCCCGCAGCCTCCCGCCTCGGCGCCATGGACGGCCCCGACAACGCGACGCTGCTCTTCGCCCCGTCCTCGCTGCAGCCCGACAACTACACGCTGTCGCCCAATGCCAGCAGCCTGAGCCCCGGCCCCGACCTGCCCGTCACCCCCGCCTCCAGCGCCGGCCCCAGCCCCGGGCTCAGCCTCGCGCCCAGTCCCGGCGTCGGTTTCAGCCCCGGCCCCACGCCGACCCCCGAGCCGACGGCAGGAGGCTCGGGGGGCGGCCCGGCCAGCCTGGGCCCCTTCCTGTTCCCCCACTCCTTCGCGCACCCCCAGACCCCGTTCTGGGACACGCCGCTGAACCACGGGCTGAACGTGTTCGTGGGAGCCGCGCTGTGCATCACCATGCTGGGCCTGGGCTGCACGGTGGACGTGAACCACTTCGGGGAGCACGTCCGCCGGCCCGTGGGCGCGCTGCTGGCCGCGCTCTGCCAGTTCGGCTTGCTGCCGCTGCTGGCCTTCCTGCTGGCCCTGGCCTTCTCGTTGAACGAGGTGGCCGCCGTGGCGGTGCTCCTGTGTGGCTGCTGTCCCGGCGGGAACCTCTCCAACCTCATGTCCCTGCTGGTAGACGGCGACATGAACCTCAGGTACGCGGCGGTCTGCTCCTCGGGCATCTTTGCCGTGCCAGGCAGCCGCGCTTAGCCGTGGGTTTCAGACGGAGAGGCAGGAGAGGCGGTGGGAGAGAGGCATGGAAGAGGGAAGAAGACAGTGGAGGGGGAGGTTGGCGCTCGGGCTTTAGAAGTCAAGGCGGGTGCGAAGAGGTACTGCTGTAGGGGGGAGAGATCTAGACGGGGACAGGGCTGCTGACTGCCTTGGGATTTCCTGCGGCCTTCTGGGACCATCCAGCGCAGGTGTCCTCGGCCTCTGGAGGACAAAGGGAGCAGCGGGGAAGCCTGAAGCTAGGACTCGCCGGAAATGCAAAAGCAAACTAGGGCTATTGGCCCCAATAAAGAAAGTGATCTCATACAGAGGACAGTATAATTGAGTTCAGTCCAACAAGTCGTGTTCAGCAGCTTTACCACGTCTAACAGGGTGCCCTGGAGGATAAAAAAAGAAAGATGTTCCTTGCCCTCAGAATCATCCAGACTGTCGCCAGCGCAATGGGCTTTACAAAGCCAGAGGCAGCAGTCCCGAGACACCCCCCACCCCCCATCCTGGGGTTCATGTTTCACTTGAGCTTATAGGTGTTGTTCTCCTGGCACTGATGAAACAGGTTCTCTCCCCAGACTTGGCACTCCAGATTTGCTGTCTCTTTCCTTCTCCTCTACCCAATGTGCAAGAGACTCTCTTGGCACAGAGCCCGTTCTGAATTCTGCTCATTTCCTTTTCTGCAGCATCATCATGACCATCTCCTCCACGCTTCTGGCCCTCGTCTTGATGCCGCTGTGCCTGTGGGTCTACAGCCGGGCTTGGATCAAAACCCCTCTGGTGCAGTTGCTACCCCTGGGGGCCGTGACCCTGACTCTCTGCAGCACTCTCATCCCCATCGGCTTGGGGGTCTTCATTCGGTACAAATACAACCGGGTGGCAGACTACATTGTAAAGGTAAGGTCACTGGTAGAGTCCTTGGTCTCCGACCCCTGCTGAAATGCTAAGAGGTTTGGGAAAGAGGGATGAGGAAGAAAACTTGGCAGCACTGGCAGGGATAAACTTAAAAAAAAAGTTTGTGCCACAAAGAAAACTTCTACCTTTTTCAATTCAAACGACTCATAGCTTCGATTAAGACATGCCTTAATTAAAAGCTAAGAGAACTATTAGTATTCAAGGAGGAAACATATCCTGGGGGGAGGAGGTGACAAGTCTATTAAATGGCAACATATTTTCCACTAACAAATCTTGGCATTCCTAAAAATCAAAGCAGGAGAAATAAAATGATGGGAGTTGAATTTGCGCAGTACTTTAGAAATGCATTACTACATTTTTAAAAGATGGAACTCTAATTCTGAGAGACTCTGTAGAAGGTTTCTTTAAAATGTTTTGTTACTTTTCTAAAGATAAGTTGACATTAATTTAAAAATCACATCGAGGCAATATAATAGAAGGCACAAAATATTGATTTTAAAATGGCACAAAATAAACCTGGGTCCTGGATAAAGAATGCAGGATATATTACCGTTATTAAGTCTGTGCATTTCTTTTCCCTTCCCCATTGCGGTGATGCATGTGGTTTCTAAGGCTACTCAAAAAAGGAGGATTCCTATTATTTTGTGCAATATTTCCAATACTGCTTTATTTTTTAAAAAATGGATGTTTTTTGTAGCAGTAGAGATTTTGTTAATTGTTGACTGGAGAAAAAATTTCAATATTTCTCATCTGAGCTTTCTTTGAAAACTCAAAAATAGTAAATAAGAGTAAACCATGAGTAAGACTCTCATTTTAGGAAGTTACTTAAGTAAAATACATTTAACATTTAAGTTACTCAAATAAAATTCATTTAGCTAAGTGAGGAGAAAAAGAGTTTCTCCAGTGTTTCAGTTATATAGATTTAAGAAGACATAATCTTTTGTGTTTTACTTATGTTAGTTAAATTAATTTTAAATAATCCAAAATTTGATTATTCAAAGGAGCTAAATTTTTATTAATCAGAAAAATAATGGGTCCATTTATGCAGATATAGCCAGCCATGAATAAAAAACTGTGGTCTGTAATAAACATATGTACTTTGAATGTAATACATTTATATGTACATGTAAAGATGCATATATTTTATGTTATATATAATATACCCATAGGTAATCTTGAGATGCATTAAGAACTTATTAAGCTTAATCATTAAGCTAATACTATAAAATGTTAGGAATTATAAGAGAAAATGAATCAAATAAGCTATTCCGATGCTAAAAACAGATAAATAAACATACTTAAATAATAGACAATTCAATAAGATTGGGTAACTTTGAGTTTATTTTTTTTATTCATTTATTTGTTTTAAATGTTTATTTGTTATTGAGACAAAGAGAAACACAGCATGAGTAGGGGAGGGGCAGAGAGAGAGGGAGACACAGAATCCAAAGCAGGTTCCAAGTTCTGAGCTGTCAGCCCAGAGCCTGATGCGGGGCTCAAACCCACAAACCGTGAGATCATGACCTGAGCCAAAGATGGACACTCAGCCTCCTGAGCCAACAGGCGCCCCTGGGTAACTTTGAGTTTAAAGTGAACCTATTCTTACTTGTTAACCACAACATTCATAAGGTATCCTTTGTAACACTTTTACACTTTTGCAAACACTTTAAAATGAGCATTCAATGTCACCCAAATGATTTTAAGTAGTTCAAAAGAAACTTTGGTGCCAATATTTTCACAACGAAGAATCAGATTTCCTGTCAAAGCTTTTGATTTGAACACACTTTGAAACTTACTTAATATCAGAAAAGTTTCAGGGGTGCCTGGCAGGCTCAGTTGGTAGAACATGAGACTCTTGATCTTGGAGTCGTGAGTTGGAGCCCCACGTTGGGTGCAGAGATTACTTTTATAAAAAGTCTTGATTTATAATAGTTTGGTTCCTGCCCATTGTACCTTTGCAGTGTGAGCACCTTATATAGTAATTATTTTAGCACCCTCTAGGATAGACTTTTTACCAGCCCAGATACATTTTAACTAACTTTTGAAAGAGTATAAAGTATAGACCAGTCCCACAGACTGCAAAGGGGTTTCCCCTCAAATATCCAGTGACCCAGAATCAGCACTTAAGCTGTTCTGCTGGATCTCTAGTTTCTCTCCTACCTCATTAAAACAACAACAACAACAACAAGGTGACTGCTACTCTACAGGAGAATGAAGAGAGGAATTTTTAGCTTTCTACCTTACTATTTACCCAGCTTGTCTTCCTTGAATGAGTTAAATGTATCAGTCAGACATCAAGATGACACAATGTTTTATAGTCAATAGTACTATATCTAAAATCCATCTATTATATATAAGAATTCCTGAACATCACTAGAGACTTATAGGTGGGAGATTTCTCATGAACTGATGAAAAAAAGGGTGTTGCAGAATTGCAAAGAATTCCTCACATCTTCTATTTGGTTTTGTTTTTTGCTTACATAATCTAAGTGTTGGTAATTGTTTCAATATTGCTATCAATTCTCTGAGATGTAAGGCATTTTGAAGTTTGAAAGTATCACATACTAAGTTTCATACTTCAAATATGTTTAGTTTATTTTAGAGAGAGAGAGAGTGCAATAGTGGGGGAGAGGGGCAGAGGGAAGAGAGAATCTCAAGCAGGCTCTATACCCAGCACAGAGCCCTCTATGGGGTCCGATTCCACGACCCTGGGATTTTAATTTTTTTTTTAATGTTTTGTTTTATTTTTGAGAGAGAGAGAGAGCAGGGAGGAGTAGAGGGAGAGAGAGAGAGAGAGGGGGAGACACAGAATCTGTAGGAGACACAGAATCTGAAGCAGGCTTCAGGCTCCCAGCTGTCAGCACAGAGTCTGACGTGGGGCTCGAACTCAAGAACCGTGAGATCATGACCTGAGCAGAAGTCAGATGCTTAACTGACTGAGCCACCCAGGTGCCCTTCTTCCTGTTTTTTGAACAGAAGTCTGGTCTGTGCTGCTCCTGAGAGTCTGTCCAAGACAAGGGCTCGTTGTTAAAGAAGGCAGATTGTCACTAGACGTAAGGACAGGCCTCCAAACAATTAGAACCGCCCACGAGGCCCCGGACTCCTCCTGATGAGGTGACCTATCCATCCTCCGAAGTGCTCGGTCCAAGACTGCTTATGGCACAGATCTCCGTTTTGTGTGCGAGGCGAGACTAGCTGGGTCTCTTCTCCCAAGAGCTTAGGCTTCTCCTGCCTGGATTCCTTTTCAAACTATCTTATTTTTGATGGTTTGTCATTCTCTATTACTAGGTTTCCCTGTGGTCTCTGCTAGTGACGCTCGTGGTCCTCTTCATAATGACCGGCACTATGTTAGGACCTGAACTGCTGGCCAGTATTCCTGCCAGTGTATACGTGGTGGCAGTTTTCATGCCTCTGGCAGGCTACGCCTCAGGCTACGGCTTAGCTACTCTCTTCCGTCTTCCCCCCAACTGCAAGAGGACCGTGTGCCTGGAAACAGGCAGTCAGAATGTGCAGCTCTGCACCGCCATCCTCAAGCTGGCCTTCCAGCCGCAGCTGATAGGGAGCATGTACATGTTTCCCCTGCTCTATGCCCTTTTCCAGTCCGCGGAAGCAGGGGCTTTTGTTCTAATATATAAAGTGTATGGAAGTGAAATATTACACAAGCGAGACCCCCTAGATGAAGACGAAGATACAGACATCTCTTATAAGAAACTAAAAGAGGAGGAAATGGCAGACCCTTCCTATGGCACGGTGAACGCCGACAACTTAATCATGACGGAGACCGCCCAGACTTCTGTCTGAACACGGGGACGCAGAGGCGTTTCTATCTTGCTGAAATGTCACTTCATATTTATATTTTTGGTCTGTGGTAGTGAATGTGGTTCGCGTAACGGATAACACATGGTCCACACCGTCATACATGTAACAGTTATGACCTTCCCCTTGTAAGGTTGGTGTGTTAACCAAGCACTTTCACAAATCACAAGTCAGTGTCGTCCTGCAACTTGCACCTGCAGCTGCTAAAGCAAAGCCTGAACCTGTTAAATGTGCTCTTTGGTTTTTATCATGACCAATTTCTAGGACTGTTTCAAACGTGTAAACTCTTAGGAAACAGAGTCTTGGAAATGCAGAACTTCGGTGCACTATCTTACAGTAGTAAAAAAAACAAGCTATGTTGTTTTTTTTTGGTAAGACATAATTTGTAAAGCAATTTGTAAACCGTAATTGAGTTTAATGTAATCGTTGTTTAAAAGACGTGCTTGCTCAGTGTAGGAATACCTGACTGTTGAAATTTGATCTGTATTCCAAAAATCCCCACGCAGGTCAACCAAACAATGAAATACAGTATTTTATTGTCAAACCTGTATCAAATCAGCAAAAAAGAAAAAACAAACCCATTAATGCATTTAATTACTTGATGTGATACCTATTAGCAATGAACAGCCATCATGTTTTCCAGGGAACAAGGTATTTTCTTCTCAGTCGGGGACTGATTTTGTCTCTGCACTTACGTAGACACACCCCAGATCAATCTCTTAGAGGATGATTTGGTTAGGAAAAAATTGCAGGACTATCAACCCCAGAAAAGAGCAAAGACTCTCCACTTGAGGTGGGGGGGAGGGGAGAAGAGGACGTGCTTCGGGGGAGAAAACCATTAGCCCACATATGGATGCCTTCGAGGACTGTCCCTGTGCACTGAACCCGAAATGCGTAGACTTCTCCGGGGCAGTTCTGAGATAATTAAACTAGAATCTGAGATCCTAGGAAACAGACCCAAAGCCGCCCCCCAGCCGAACCTGAGCGGCCTTGCTCGCTCGCAGGCGCCCAGCTCCTCGGGCGGCGCAGACGCCCGGCACAATCAAGGTATGGGGGCCACCTGGCCCCGCCAATCCCGGTGATTGCGCGCGCTCGGGATCCTCTTCACCTCGGGCGAGCTCACTTGCCAATCAGTTCTCGCACCGCAAAGAAAGCAATCTTTCCAGATCATCTCAGGCTATTTGCGCCGACCCCCAGGTGTGGAACATTTGCCCACAGCGCAGGTCAGGGACAGGCCACGCCGGCGGCGACCCGGGGACCGCGGCGGGCGGCGGGCGGCGGTGGGGCCGCGGCCGGCTGCCTCCGCGGGGCCGCCTATTTAGGGCAGGGCGTCGGCGGGAGCGGCCGGGGCTGCGCTTATGGCTCCCCTGGGGGACGAGGTGCTGGACGGCTACATGTACCCGGCGTGCGTCCCCTACTCCTACCCGCACCCCTACCCGCCCACGGGCAAGGGCGAGGGGGGCGGCTGGCGCCACGCGGGAGGGGGCTACGCGCCCTCCTCCTCCTCGTCGTCCTCCTCCGCCGGGGCGGCCTTGCCGTCGTTCCCGGGCTGCGGGCAGCTGACGGCCGCCGAGTACTTCGACAGCTACCAGCGGGCGCAGCTCGTGGCCCTCCTGTCGCAGGTGAGCCCGGGCCTCGGCCCGCGGCCCCGCAGGGCCAGCAGCCGGGACGTGGCGGTGCAGGTGAACCCGCGCCGCGACGCCTCGGTGCAGTGCTCGCTGGGGCGGCGCACGCTGCTGCGCAGGGCCCGCGACTCCGGCCCCCCGGCCGGGCCGGGTGCCGAGGGCGGCGCCTCGGGGTCCCCGCAGCCGGCGCGCCGGGACCCCGAGCAGGGCAGCCCCCCGAGCGGCGCCCCTCGGGCCGTGCGCTTCCCGCGCACCGTCGCCGTGTACTCGCCCGTGGCCTCCCGCCGCCTCACCACCTTCCTGGAAGGGACCGACAGCGCGGCGGGGGAGCGGCGGCCCGGGGCGCCCGAGGGGGAGCGGAGGAGCCCTCCTCCGCGGCCCCGAGGCCCCGAGGCGGGGGAGGGCTCGGCAGGGAAGGCGCCCCCGCGGCCGCAGTCCGAAGAGGAGGAGGGGGACGACGACGAGGCCCAGGCCGCGGTGCGGGCGAGCTGGGAGCCGCCGGGCGCGGGACCGGGGCTGCCGCCGCGGGAGGCCCGGGGGGGCGAGGCGGCCCCGCGGCGCGCGCCCAAGGGTCCGGAGCAGTCCCCGCCGGTGGGGCAGGCCCGGGACGCCGCGGGCCAGAGGTCGTCGCCGCGGAGCCCCGAGCAGGCCAAGGAGAGGCCGCGCTTCCAGGTGAGGCTCAGTCCGCGGTGGGGAGGGATGGGGGCACGGACTCGGGGGACCCCGAGGGGGGTGTGGTCTCCTCCGGGGTCCTGTCCCCGGCCTCTCCCGGTGGCTGCTCGCGACACATGGAGGCGCCAGCTTCCTCAGGCGCACGCCAGGCCTGTGAGCCTCTTCTCTGCGGCTCCCAGAAGCAGGTGTCCCTCCAACAGCCGAATTCAGGAAGCGCAGCCTGATTGTCTTTGCTGGTGCTTGTGAAACGTGGGCTCCGCAGGTTGGCGGGGGAGGCGTCCTGGTAACGGTCTGACTCCCAGCAGATTTACTGTATAAAACCCTGACCGTAGGCACGTGGCCAAGAGTTCCGCATTTGGACGACCTCGGAGGGGTTACCAGAGAACTTCAGAAGGGGAACTTGGACTATTCCCGAGGATCCTACTACCTGTCTCCCTCCATGCAATGTGGCAAAAGCTCTAACAGTCAGTTATTAAGGTCCTGCCTGGTCAGCTCTCCCCCGATTCTTGCCCGAATTTTCCAAGTTTCCATTGGGAGCTAGAGCTATGAATTGTCTCCCTTGGGATTTTTTCCCCCCTTGCTCCTAGAAAGCACCGTTATTCAGAAACTCCACACTACTAAAGCGTTAGGGCCACTATGTAATGTCGCCTGAGCGCAGCAGGCTTGGAGTCCAGTTCACACCAGCTGACCCTAGAGGGCTGTAGTGTGCTGGGCGCAGTGGTGACCCAGGGTAGTGGAAAGGCAGGGGTAGGAAGAGGCCTGGAGGTCTCCTTTGGGGTCAGGCCAGGGCTGTTGGAGGCACGGGAAGAGAGGAGGAGTGAGTCAAGTTCACAGAAGCTATGTGTAATGTAAACCACGTGTGATTTTTCACTCCTAACTGTCCTGGACCTGTGTTTGCCCACCTATGAAATTGCCGTAGAATTGGCAGGAACTTGGGAGAGCACTTAAAGGGCTAACTCCAAACACTTGTTTAAAATTTGTTTCTCACTGGGAGGCAACAAGAGAAAGGAGCTTAACAATAAGGGGGCACTACCTTAGTTCACGTTGAATGCGAATTCTGGCTTATCCACAATAGCTTCCTAGCACTGTTTAGAAATTGAACTAGCAGCGTAGAGCATGAACTTCTGAGTGAACATCTTCAAAGTATCTTAGGACACAGAATCCTGCTCCTTTTCTTCAGCTTAACCACTTTTACCTGTATATGTTCTAAAATTAGACTTTATCCTACAGAGAAAAGGGTTCCTTAAAGAATCTCCAGGCTCAGAGAAGCCTAGATGTTTGGCTTTTCCCTTGCTTGTCAGAGGGAAAATATCTACTTCAGTAACTTGTCAGTTGGTTTGCTTTATGAACCAAGTTAATCTGGAATAGAAACAAAAAAAAATTTTTTTTATGTCTTTATTTTGAGAGAGAAAGAGACAGTGAGTGGGGGAGGGGCAGAGAGACACAGAATCTGAACGCAGGCTCCAGGCTCTGAGCCATTAGCACAGAGCCTGACGCAGGGCTTGAACTCCTGGACTGTGAGATCATGACCTGAGCTGAAGTTGGCTGCTTAATCGACTGAGCCACCCAAGCACCCCTGGCATGGAAACTTTTTTAGGCTCGTGATTGCTTCTGTGCTTAAGCCATTAGGTCATTCAGTTACTCCATTGAAGAGACCAACTCAAACCTTGAGCCTCCATGATCTGGAATGAGGTTGCCAATTTTAAGTAGCAAATCGATCCTTCCCAGCTTCTGAGATGAAGGCTAATTCAGATATCCTGTGGGTTAAAGTATGTCTTTTTGCTCAGTTCTTAGAGCAGAAGTATGGTTATTATCACTGCAAGGAATGCAACATCCGATGGGAAAGTGCCTACGTGTGGTGTGTGCAGGGCACCAACAAGGTAAGAAATACCAAGGGACTGGCAGCTTTTTAAAAAAATAAAGTTTGAGCCAGACAGTGTGAGTGGGGGAGGGGCAGAGTGAGAGCGAGGAGGAAGACGGAGAATCCCAAGCAGGCTCCGCGCTGTCGGCCAGAGCCCAACCCAGGGCCTGATCCCACACAAGGGGGAGATCATGACCCGAGCCGAAACCGAGTCAGACGCTTAAGCGATGAAGCCACCCAGTGCACCTCTGAACTGGCCACTTTGTGACATGAGTTTCAAGAGGGTTTTGCTTTTGTCCTCTCTCCTCACAGGTTTACTTCAAGCAGTTTTGCAGAACTTGTCAGAAGTCGTACAACCCTTACCGAGTGGAGGATATCACGTGTCAAGTAAATTGAATGTTCCCATTTTTTGTCTGACCTGGGTAGTTGGCAGAGGGCTTTGGGGTCGTTCCTTGAAAGTATTTCCTAAAAGAGGCTGAGTTCCCAGTGACCTAGGTTTTGACTGCTTTTCGGTGGAGATTGTGCAAATAATACTCAACCAGAAACAGGGCCTCGAGGTCTTGTTTCCCTCTGGTCACGTTAAGAGCGCCTGCTGCCTCTCCCGCAGTGGAGAAGAATGTCTGCCTTACCTGGTCCTCAGTCTCACGGGAGAGAGCAGATCAAAAATGGAATCCCTCTCTACTAACATGAGGTGGTAGAAGTTGTCTGTTCAGCCCAAATGCTTTTTCTGAAGCACATTCTCACGTTAGGGTATTTAGAGGAAGCTCAGGTTTTTAAAGTTTGTCTCGCCTGAGTGCTGGCACATGGAGGGTGATTTGTGTTCAGGTACATCTAAGCTGCCAGCCTTGTGGGGCTAACCAGGGACCTTGCTGGGTCAGTGGCAGCTAAGCGCTGCACTAAGGGCCTTAGATAGTCTTGGGAAAGGGGTGATTGAACTTGCCTGTGAGCACCCAGCTGGTGGAGCCCGATGCGTCCATTGACATGGCCTAATCCACGCACTTCACTCAGAATGGATGTTGGAGGCCTCACACTCCAGGGTGGGGGGAGACAGCCCAAGGACGGAAAACGGTGTAGACTCCCTCAGATCAGGGCAGAGTAGGGTCAGGTTCTGAAGTGGGATGGATCCCTTAACTGCTAGCTCTTGGCCCGTGGTTGTCGCACGGACTTCAGTGTCAGCCTTGGGCCATTTGCAGCAGGTGGAGGCGAGGGAAAGGCCAAGGCCAGCCGCCGGAGCTAGGCTTGGCCCATGGCTTGCTCCTGATCCCTACCCTCACACCTTAGCTTTCCTGGTCCGACTCTTCTCCTCTGCCTGTTTCTTCACCCTTCAAGTGTAGGAAGAGATTTCCTTTTAGATAACTGCATTTCAAAAGCTCACAAGTCCAAACTGAACCCTGTGCAGCATGAGACCACGACCCCCTGGATTAAAGACCTTCTGTTCCTATCCTGCTGGAAGGGGCGTGAGCAGAACAAGAGTAGCACAGGGCCTTGCTTACAGTGCGTTCAGTTCAGTGTTCGAATGGACTAGAAAAATAACTTTGAAGTTCGAGAAAGTCACCATGGGTTTATCTTCTGTATGTGCTTCTCACTTTGGTTTTTCAGAGCTGTAAACAGACTAGATGCTCCTGCCCTGTAAAACTTCGCCATGTTGACCCCAAAAGGCCCCACCGTCAGGATTTGTGTGGGAGATGCAAGGGGAAACGCCTATCCTGTGACAGCACTTTCAGCTTCAAATACATCATTTAAATAAATGTAAACAAATGGTCCAGCCTGAACGTGAAGCAGACCAGTTAGCTTCCTTCCATGCCCCTTCCTTCTGCCTCTCTCTTCTCAAAATACTTCGCGAAGGGCTGTATTTTTGATGAAGCCTTCAAATAAAAGTATTGCAAAACAATGGATAAACTGCAGATCCTTATTCCTGAGAGCTTCTCTCCTAACAGTCTGGGTGTGTCATGGTGCGAGAGGGCCTCACAGGTGTGTGTAGGGCTGAAGCTTAGGAGCAAGATACTGATCGGATGAAAAGCCAGCCTACCATTAAAATAAGCATTTTTCTGAGTGAGATGGAGGTAGAGCCAGGCTTCGTGTATGAGGAGTTAGGATTCTGACTCTGGCTTGCCCCGAGGGGCTGGCTAGCTGTGGGCGCCGTCTGAGGGGAGGGACGCTGTGAACCACATGGGTCGTTGATCACAGTCTCCCAGACAGGGTACAGGTGGGGACCAGAACGGGGTGGCCACGGGCGGCTTCTTTAAGACTCCAGAACTTGAAGTAACTTAAGACTTCAGAACTTAAGGTAACGTAAAATTAGGCCTCCTGAATGTACTTAAAGATTCCAAGCGAACAGACTACTTCAGGCTAGGTTTTTGTCTTGTAGTTTCTATAACTGCAGACCGTCTAACGTGGGAATGCATATCCTAGGTGCACCTGCCAGCTTCCTCCATGATTCCCAGGACCACACTAGGCCCCTGCTCCCAGGGCCCTCCTGCTTGGGGCTGGCACTTTGTCTAGAGCCTCAGGGGCTTTTAATGAAATCAGCTGAGGGTTATTGGTTTTAATGGGAATGGAACCCACATAACTGGAACCAGGTACTAATTACGCCTCCTTCCAATTTTTTTTTTTTCCCTTAAAGTTGAGAGAGAGCAAGCAGGGCCGGGGCAGAGAAAGGGGGAGAGGATCTGAAGCTGGCCTTGTGCTGACAGCAGCAAGCCCCATGTGGGGCTTGAACTCCCAAACTGTGAGATCATGACCTGAGCCTGAAGCACATGCTTAACCAACTGAGCCACCCAGGTGCCCCTTCCTTCCGATTTTCGAATCATTCCATTTGTTAACCCTTACAATCTTGGATATGCCTGTTAACATCATGGATGCTTGGGTGTAGACAAAGGTGAGGAATAAGAAACCTAAACGGAGGTCGAGGTCTCTAGAATCCTTAGAACAATGGGAAGTCCCCTCAGTACTCACAGGGACCTAGGGAGGTGCTTGTGAAACAGAATCCAAGGCCCCTATCCCTACCCCACCGAATCAC
Organism: Helogale parvula; assembly: GCA_004023845.1. NCBI lineage: Eukaryota > Metazoa > Chordata > Mammalia > Carnivora > Herpestidae > Helogale > Helogale parvula. The sequence continues at coordinate 50,988 of PJEM01000800.1, forward strand.
TATCTGGGAGGGAGGCATTTTAACAAGCGCGCTGGGTGTTGCTTATGGAATTAAGTGTGGGACTTGGGTCAACCTTGTACTTTGGAAAAACATGGATGTGGCCTTAGCCCTTATGGAGCTTCCAGGGTAGTGGATAGATGGCCATTGCTTTCTGCATTAAAATAAGGAACATGGAGTTTCTGCCATGAAATGAAATAATATGAAAGAGCTCCTTAAGTAAGTGTCTGTAATAAATAGGGAATTGGATTTAGGGAGATCAGGGAAGCTTGCCTGAAAAATGACACTTGGGCTGACCAAAAGTTTGGGTGAATTGAATTAGTTGAAGAGGGAAAGGAGAAACTTTCCAGACCAAGGTAGCATGTGCAAAGGCCCAGTGGCAGTGTAAACCAGAAGGAAGCCCAAGTTGTAGAATGCTCTGGAGGACAAGGATGGGCAGGATGGCAAGTGACACATTGTAGGCCCTGGACTGGGGTGGGGGTTGGTATTTAGGCCTTCCTCCGATAGGACTGGCCTTTGCCCTCAGCATTCACTGAAAGGTTTTTTTTTTAATTTTTTAAAATGTTTTATTTCTGAGACAGAGACAGAGCATGAGCGGGCGAGGGGCAGAGAGAGAAGGAGACACAGAATTGGAAGCAGGCCTCAGAGCCTGACACGGGGCTCGAACTCACGAATGTGAGATCATGACCTGAGCTAAAGTCGGAGGCTTAGCCGATTGAGCCACCCAGGCGCCCCTGCTGGAAGGCTTTAAAGCTGTTAAAGCTTTTTAACAGATCTACTGTTAAATAATCACTCTAGCTGTACAGTGGATGCCTGTAAACCAGGAAGGAGATTTACTGAGAGCAGATAAAATAAATGGTGGTGTGGCCAGAGACAATGACAGCTCTAGGCATGGGGGAAGGCGATGTTCAAACCCTGTAACTACTGGTTTGCTTGAGGGCAGGGACAGGGAAACTCATCTGTGCAAGTGCACTCAGTAAACCCTTGTGGAATGAGTGCGGGAACAAGAGAAAAACACCTGGTGAGTCCTAAGCCTGTTAATATGGGTAGTTACGTCAGGTAGCTTGCCACTGTTTTCCCTAACGGAACAACTAACCTACTTTACAGGCAAGGCTCGAAGTAGGTTTGACTTAGATTTAGCGGGCATTGAACAAGCGGCACAGAAACATCTTTGTTATGATAGAAGTCGTGGTGATAACATTCTAGCAACTAGAAAGCTCTGTCAAACTGTAGGTTATAAAGAAAATTTATAAAATGTGTATATATGTGTGTATATATGTATATGTGCATGTGTATACATTTCTTAAGAGATTGAGAGACAAGAAGGAAATAGCCCAGAATACTGTTTTCTCTGCGTGTCAGTGATTCTAGTTCCCCGGGATTTTGTACATTTGCTAAGGGGCCAGTGGGTTCTTTTGAAGAATTTCTACAAATGCCATGAAGTACAACTATAATCATGTTGCTTCTAATATCCTGTTTCTTTTCACGGGGGATCTAACGGCACGGCGTAAGAGCACTTCTCCTGGACCCAAATGAGGAAGGCTCACTCTGGCTTTGGTGAGTTTGTTCCAAGAGAGTGAATGTTTATTTCCTAAATGTATGTTAAAAAAGCCTTTGGGCTTTCTATTTTAGGAGCAGAATGAAGAAACTGCCTGATCTCTCTTCTTGGTATTTTACAAGTTTACTACTGAGAAAATGAACAACTTTGTGGGCAAAAGGAAAAGGTTCACAAGCACAAAGGGCTTGATCGGAACTGCAGAAGGTACTTGATAAATGAAGCATTTGATACATTTTGCTAAAAGCAAACTTGGGGGATGCAGAGGAGCAAACTAGTATAGGTTTGTAGGAAAACCCAGATGCAAAAAGACCATCCCAGTGACTTTAGCTTTGCATCTTGCTTTCTGCAGGTATATTCGTCATGTTACTTTATTAACAGATTTAGCTACATAAACATGAAAAGGAAGCCCCAAGTGTTCAAAGGTTCAGTTTGGGTAATTAGTCAACCTCATTTGTTCTCAACTCCATTTCCCCCTTTTAGGGAAAGTGATCTTAAGAACGAGGGTATTTGCAAAGTTTCTAAATGATGCCCACTGTGATCACTCATTCTTAAAATACAACACAAACCGATAGCTACGATGCTTTTTATTTTAACAAAAAGGATATAAGGAGGGTGAGAAAATGGGGGATGGTAAGATAGGATGTCAAGTGTGGGGGCGTCTCTGCACACCACCCCTCTCTTCCTGCCCCACACCCAAAAGTTATTAAATAATTTAAAGGACGCCATTTACAGTACCAGAACACCATCAAAATATTTTTTTTTTTATCAGGGTCAAAAAATACAGTGATTATGAATGTGCCGTGACCAGTTACGGAATTTTACAGGTAACATAACTACAGTCAGCAGTCCAACGGCGTGCACAGTGCCTTCAATTAATGCACTTGAGCATAATTACATTTCTGGCAGGGTCCACACCCCCAAGAAAAGGCAAAGCTAAGCATTTCATTTCTACATTCTAAACTCCGCAATCACAGAGCCCAGTTTAAAAGAAAGTCACAGTGGATAAGAGATGCCTATAAAAAATACAAGGTGTTCCTTTCAAATCAGAGGAATTGTGGGACTACATTCATTTCTTTTACAAAATGCTATTTAAAAAAGGACACAGAATCCAGTTCGTGTTATGCTACAGACTTAGACAGTGGGTAAGTATATTGCATGTTTTGGTAGTCGGTCTTCAGGCTTCCTTCCATTTCCCCCCAGAGCCCCAGGTTCCTTTTGGGTGAAACATGTGAGTCCTGAATAAACACACAACTGGGTTTGCATCTCTCTCCTTGAATTCTGCAGACTCCAGAGCCCGCAAGTCCTATATTCTACCATCAGTGACCACGATCTTTTCTTTAGCTTTGTACACCTGTTCTTGTACAACCGTGCATTGCACAAACGTACAATACTGGCTTTCATCTGTACAGTTTCTATAATTATGGAGTAAAATAAGTTAACTTTTCTAGTGAGAATAGCTGACGGGCAGCATACATCTTTATTTTACATTTTTAAAGTCTCTGCAGGCATCTACTTTGGTTAGTTATCAACAATCATAACGTAAGCACTGATCAGAGAACTGAGCAGCGTTCCAATAACATTAACAGATATATTATTTCTTTTCGAAATACCGGGAAAGCCCAGCTTTAAAATATTATTAAAATGTTCTAACATTTACACACTATGAAGAGTTAGATCTAATAAAATAAAAATTTCTTCAAAAATAATCTTGCAGTGCTCTTTTAGGCATGCGGACACATTATCACCAAACACCCACACCTTGAAAATAGGGCTGTCACAGAGTCATACGTCCCAGCTCACACGCTCACACACACACACACACACTCCCTTGTACAGACTAAAAAACAAGACACCCGCACCCTCGTCCCATGTGTTGAAAAAAAATCAATGGTTTTTGCAAAGAAGTCTCTCCATGTCTATCTGTCCGACTGAAGGTTCTTCATGTAGACGATGAAGGATCAGCTGTGGAGCGCGCTCTGGCCGCTGGCAACGCACCAGCCCTGCAGGCCTTCAGCTAAAACGAACGAGCCTGGCTTTTAGCCTCATGTCACCTGCTTTCCCATGTCTCCGTAGGAGAGGCCGTTATTGCAAACAGGCCTAGAATTCTCCTCTTTCTCCAGAGTCCTGTATTTGTATGCATCACTTTTAGCCCTTTTCTTTTCACATAGGTTAATTAAAAAATTCCTTCTTTGTATGGTTAGTGAGGGAGGTGTTGGCAGCCATGAAGATCTTTTTCTTCTTCTTCAGATCTTTGATTCTGATACAGGTTTGACGTTAGGTACGCCCGCGGTCGTGGATGCTGCCAGGAAGTTGTCCGGGAGCTGCAAGGGTTCGTAAAAGGTGCTCGCTAATATTCGTCATCATCTTCAGCTTCGGGTCTTCCCTAAATGGCTGAAGCGTCTCAGAATCCAGTGCTCACCAAATTTCCAATCGGGCTGGCCTGTGCTAGCAGCTGGTATGACTGCACCACGCGCAGAGACTCTCGGATTTCCAGATTCAGCTCCATCAGTTTGTGGCTGGCTTCCGACATGTCCAGGTCAGAGCCTATGACCGCGAAGCTCCCCGTCTGGCCCAGCGTCTGGTGGTGGAAGTAGATGTGCAGCAGCGTCTGCACCGGGTCATCCTCACAGCTGCCAAAGATGTCGTTTGGCCACAGAGATCTGAAATACACGAGAGGTTTAAGGCCTGAGACGCCATCAGGCAACTATTAACATTCACTACGTTTTAAATTAACACCTAGAACGAAACTTCCTTGTGGATCATCACACTGAGGATCTGCTTTCATGTTAGAGCAAATGTATTACTCAAAGTATCCGGGAGGGTGAGCAAAGTCTACAACTGGTGTCACTTCCGGGACAACGGTTGGGGAAAAAACCGAGACGCTTTCAGAGACGCACTCCTGGTGCATCAAAGCCAACCCAGTTGCTGTAAAACGTCAGTGCAGGTTTGGAGGCCTCACCCCTTGAAATCCCTTCACACTTTACCTGAAGGCTTTTACTTGTGCCACAGCTGAAATAAACTCCTTATTTTTCAAAGTTTCAATTAGAGAATGAATGGCAGTCTCTATGGTAGTTTGTGCAGCTTTGGAAATGTCAATTTCTTCACTTTCTGACACAGACTCTGCCTCTTTGAGGATATTTTCCAGTTGGGCAAGTTCCTCGGACATGTTGATGACCTAAAACAAATGAATATACCTTCAAAGAATCTATTTGTATATTCAGGTACAAAGAGAACATTTAATTGGCTATGAAGACAGATCTGACCGGAGGAGGAGCTTCTCAAAGATCTGCAAATGATAAGCTTACTGGTTAAAGGCACTTAATATTTCAGGTTCTCTATTCAGTGGGGGTAAATATTTTCAGCCACCAAATAGTAGTCTTTAAACATTAAATAACAGGTTAGGGAGGCCCCTGGCTGGCTTAGTCAGTGGAGCCTTTGACTCCTGATCTCAGGGTTGTGAGTTTGAGCCCCACACTGGGCACAGAGATTACTTAAACAGGTTATGATAAATGTTTATGACAGTTGTAATAAAACAGGCTGTAACCAATGTCTGGTATTTTTTATTTTTCTAATGTTTGTTTTGGTTAGTAAATATTCACTGCTGGGGGAGGGAGAGATTGAATTTTTTTGACAGCAAAGTCTAAATTTTAAAAGGTTATTTACCTTTTAAATATTTTATATATATATTTATATATATATATATATGTATATAAAAATCAGCATGTATTTTATATAAACCAGTATGTATTTTTTAATTGATTTAACCATTTAACAAAAGCTAAAGCATTTCTGTTTCAGTACCGGAGTTGACAAAGGGGAAAAAAGACTAAAGTCATCACCTTTGAGCCTATTCATTACATGATTCCGGACGTTCAAAGTGTTTTTGACATGTCGATTCTTATGTGCGTCACTAGAACTACAAATATATGGACAAGATGTTTGGGGGCGGGGGGCGTTCATAATTCAACTTATGTCTTTATTGAGTTGATGGGCTTTTTTTGACTTTTGGTTACAGATGATCTGTTGTGGCTGCTGTGACCAGCTATCTGCTGTCTTATTTACTGAAAGGTCCCGAAATAGCACATCGTTTGCTGAAAAGACGATTGTGGAAAAAAGGTTGCACTGTAAGTGACTCTTGACATAATCTCTCCTACAAAGAATCTATGTGTTATATTTAATATTCTAGAATCAGTTAGTGATTCCTGCTACAACTGAATATTTACCTCTGCCTCGTTTTTTATTGTGTTTACTTGGTTGATCAGTTTACAGTAGGCTTGGAACAGAAGCAGCAACTGAAAATGCAGTTTGTAGAGCCTTCGACAGAGCTCCAATCCCTAGAAGTAAATAACACGGTGTTAAATTCAGATGCCGTTTTCCGTAAGGTTTGATTAGACAGTATATTTCCAATAAAAATGTATAAGTAATTATGTTAAAATTATCTTGGCATTTATTTCTCTGCAGTAAGCAAGTTAATATAGTGGGAAGCTGATGAAAGATGCTTTGAAGACTGGGATTAAAATATAAATTAAAAAATTGTTGGTTACATAATTCACTTAGTGTAAAGCACATTTTCACATTAGACAAATTTTTTAGCAAGCAATATACAGAATGCCTTATAAAGGATTCACTTTGGGGCGCCTGGGTAGCTCAGTTGGTTAAGCGGCTGACTTCAGCTCAAGTCATGATCTCCCAGTTCATGGGTTCATGCCATGCGTCGGGCTCTGTGCTGACTGCTCAGATCCTGGAGCCTGCTTCTGATTCTGTGTCTCCCTCTCTCTCTGACCCTCCCCCGCTCACTCTCTGTGTCTCTCTCAAAAATAAACAAACATTAAAAAAAAATAAAAAGGATTCACTTTAACTTAAAATTCATAATGGAAAAAATGTACAGATGCAATACTTTTGCCCCATAGAGATGTTCATCTCCCTGCATTTATCAACAAAAGCTTGATAAAGCAAAGTAAAACTGGACTACCTCTTAGAAATGAAGCCATTTTTCTCAAAAAACAAAAACAAAACTTTGTAATCTCATTGAAATGAAACAATGAAATTAACAGATGCACTTTGACTACAGATGTACAAAAAGGCGACTGCGAGTCGTACACACTAAGGATGTAATCCTCATCTTTCTAGGGCCGACACGTCACGGATCAGGACGCAGCAGAACCGGGGCGCACACTACTCTGAGTCGTGCAGGACACCATGCTGCGAGGTCACAGATGGCAGATGAAAGTCACTTTGTCTGACATGGGTGAGTCTATAAATTAAGACAGGTCACTTACTGCTAGAATTTCCATTTGCTAAGCAAGAAGGAGATCGGGTCACAAAAAATACAAAGGAAGAAAAAGACCAAGAATTAGTGTAAGAAATAATTTTAACCAGGGTCACAGATGTCCCAGGCTAACTGAAGGACACTTCATCGCACGTGAAAGAAAAATTTGATATTTCCAGAACGAAACTTTTTATACACTTACTGTAACAATCCACGGTGTTTTTAAACTTTGCCAAATAACTAAATTACATTGAGGCTATAATTTATTTCTCATGTGATAACTATAGAGGAGAAAATTGAACTGACGTGATCTCAGGAAAACTTGTGAAAGAAGCCAAATGTCATAAAATTTCCATTAGTAAAGTGGAAAATTTCTGATTAGAAAATAAGAAATAAATTACTGTTTTCAGAAATGAATCGGCTGGGGTCTTAGAAATATCTAGAAGATTATCTTTGGTGCGGGTCTTCTGACCCTTACTAATTAGGTCCTATGTTGCCGTTAATTGGTGCTGAGTCAGAACATAAAATACCAACAGCAGATGTGGGCTTTGAATTGCATTCCAAAATGCAACTTAGTGAGTGTCAGAAGTTCAACCCAACTAGGTTTGAGTCAAATGAGATGATGTATATAAAATACATAGTGAAACATCTAATTTATGGTCTATTTAAAAATTTACTACAATCAAATATCTATAGCAATTTGGACCTAGTCTCGTTAGAGAAGAATGATTTCTAATTAAAATAGCAATGGCCATAACATAAATACTGCTTCTAAGAGGCCCTTTTGAAGTTTGCTTTTCTAAATAGTGTCCTCTGAAGGACTGTTTATATAACATTTATTCCTATCAATTTAGAAGGGATTTGCTAAGCAAAGGTGAACTTTAGCTCCCTACTGCTTATCATAAACTACGCGGATAGTCATTCAGTGAACACCGGTGCGGCATAATCCAATGTCAAACATATTAGCATATCTGAATTTGAGGTTCTATTTTATACAGTTTTATATGGAAAGTAACAACGATTTGAGTTTCAAATACTTTTTCTCATTTCTATTAGCATAAAAAACTGGTTCTTTATGTATACAGCCATAGCATCTACTTTGGAATGTAATGGAAAAGAAATCATGATAAAGTCTATGATCACCACAACTGGAGGAGATAACACAAATGTAACTAATACTATAGCTCTCAATGACCAGAAATTACTCTCAACATGCAGATTTGCAGATTAAGAATGACTTAAGTATATTGAGATTTGCAGGTGCATTCTTTTTTCATTTATTTTAAAATAAATACTGATTATGCAAAAGACTGTTCTGTACAAAGTGTCCCCAATCTCAAGGAGCTGAATATATAAGGCGAGATGAGATATAAATGAAAGTCTTAACTGTACAGTTTTCACTTAGTAGAAAGCCTTGAGCTAGAACTGACTTACTTGGAGATGGACCTTCTTCCAGACGGATGTAAGAAATCACTTAGTCTAATCACTAATTTATAGAGGAAAAAAGGAGTTTATCTTACTTGCTCAAGCCATGCAGTTACAGAGTGGCAAAGACAGAACCAAAGACTCCAAGTCTAATTAAGGGTTAATTCCTTATTTCCCCTGGTTTGTTTCTCTACCTGGGTGATTAGACAGTTTCCTTGTGACACAGTGCAGGATTCGGAGTCAGCCTGCCTAGATTGGAATCTTAGTTCTAACTCTCTTCTTACTGATTTTAGATACGTTGGATTCTCTGAGCCTCAGTTTCCTCATCTGCAAAATGGGGATAATGATAGCATCTACAAGACACACTTGGAGGACAGAGATAATGTGAAATGCATTTAGTGAGGGTATACTATTATTTTCTCAGTGTTTCATTTTTTAAAAAACTTTACATTTTCATTAATAGTACAGTAACTTTTACAGTGACAAGAAATCTATAACAGTGTAACCAATGTTGAAAAGGATTCGAATTCAAATGTCAATGCAGAGGCCGTTAATTTATTTTTGAGGTCATTAGTTTTAACTGATGAATGGGTCTTCCCCATATAAAGCTACATTCTTATTAGAATAATTTGTAGGCTTAATTTATCCTCAATTTTTAATGTAATGTGTTACATATGTACACTTTCCTCTAAGAAAATGTTACTCTTTTCACCCTCTTTTATACTATAAAAAAGTTATAATTTATCCAATCAGAATGTCACCCTTAGAAAGGCTAATAGGAATGTATACAACATTATTCCTAGGTTTGCTTTGCTAACAGGACAATTTATCTACAGAATACTAATGCAAAACACACACTTTTCCAAGAGGCGGATGTAAGTGCAGTCTGACTCGGGCCGCCCAGACACCCATCACGCTTATCTGCTGACTGTTATTAAGCCTCAGTCACAAGCTGGTCGCTCATTTTTATTAAAGTGAATTTTTCATTACTAAGCCAATATTTCGTTGAATCTACCTTTGACAAAGATCGTTCTGATAACAAAAATGAAGAGTGTTACAAAGTTTATTTCTAGGATGATCAAATAGGGACCTTCGAACATACCTGACATAGAAATACAGCAAAGCTAAGAAGAGGTGGAGACTTACCTGTGCATCCGTGTTTATCCTATACACGTCGTCCTTGGCACCAAATGTCCTCTTACAGTTGTCTAACCACTAAAGAAATAAGTAACCGTAAGTTTTAACAACCCAATTGTATAAGGCATAATGACATTGGTAATATAACAGCTTGTGCATAAAAATAACTTTAAAAGTTAACTTGAAATTCCGGAATTGGTCACACACACAGCCTTCAACCTCCACTGAGCCTAATTATTTATATGCAACAAACCAGAGCAGGCTGAGAGTGTAAATACGACCAGACGCACACACCACGATGCTTTACTCACAGAAACACAATAAAGAGTCTGCTTTTCTAGGGACTGCCGGTGCTCCATTTCAGTACAGAGGAGTCTTCATTTTGCAGATTTTATTGGAAATCTTCACAACCTATAGCTGACCTTTGTCTAATGTAAGATGGGGAAATGAAAGATGTGCTGTTCCTTTGGAAGCACAATTTAATAACGCCAGCCCAGAGTTAACCAGGACTGTTTGCTTATCAGAAGTGTAATTCTCAGAACACTGGTGTCAGTTTTAATTAGTGAAACAGAAACCGAAACCCATTTTAAATCTTGTTTTTCCTTTTCCTTTTTCTTCCTTTTGGACAGTAATGAATGATAAACATGTTATCTCCCAAGAATATTGAATATAGAAGCCAAATGTGGTTTTTCCTTATCCAGGGGCTATTCCTGAAGTTGGGTATTTATTTAAGGAAACTTTTCTTTGGTCAAATAAAAATAAAATAATAGCATTGTAATTTAGTGGGAAAAAATGTTGGGAGTCCTGGAATGTCCAAGCTCCAGTGAAATCTAAGAGCCTTCGAGTTAAACTGCTGGGTTTGGACAGTTTGGTATTGTTAATATCTGTTCTTTTTACTTCCTAGTTCTTTATGTGTGTGATAGATTAAACATAAAACTACTATATATAAAACAGTCATCAGGACTTTAAGAAAAACTACTAGCTACATTAAGTATTCTCTTTGAAAATATCTCAGGACCGGGCGTTTAAAACGCTCAACCGTACCTTAACATTCTGCATGCAAAGAATGAAAATTTGACATCTCAGTGATTTCAAAACAATTCTTTGACCTTATGTTGCTTTTATCCTGGTCCCTCAGACTGTACAAGGCCCTCAGGCTTTTTGCTTGACAGCACTTCTGAAGAAAACATGGTAAGCTTTCCTAGGGAGATACAGCTGCTGACGGCCATTGTCAAAAGGTACCCAGATTTCTATCAGCAAAATCCAGTGCAGTCTATTGTAGAATTGCACATGAGTCTTCACACAAAATATTTAAATGTTTATACACCTAATCATCCTCGCTAATCCAGCCCAATTTGTCCAAGTACCCTAATAAATTAGAAAAAAATAATTTCAGCGGACTATTCACTGGCTTTTTCTTACTAAACATAAGCTTTTCTCTTCTATGCCTAGTGATAGAGCATTTCAGAGGCCTTAATCAACAAGCTATGGTTTTTTTACTCTGTTAGAGGACAAGCCCCCAGCCTGCAGTCTCGTGGCTGCACATTGACCTGAACAGTGAGATCCACACGTTTCCGGCCAGCGTATGCAAGACACAGGAGTTTGTGTATAGAACGTTCTCCAGTTTACATCCAATCAGTCTTCCTGTCATAACTGTTTCTTTACTCAGGGCTCAACTGAAGGTTAAAATTGAACTGGAGAGGTTCGGCTTCTGGGCATGATGGGGTGGCCTGTATAAGGCCAATCCTCCAAGGACAACTACAGAAGCAGAACACCATTCACCAGGATTGAGGGAGTGAGACAAAGCCCTGAAAGGGAGTCTGCAAAGATCCCAGTGTTTAATCCAGGGGATTTGCTTATTCAAAGCTTTGCTTGAATCTAAGGCAGAGAGGCTGAACAGAAAGTGGTGAGCTAGGGTGTATGGGAAAACAGGGTTACCAAAGGTAGGGGGGTATCGAGGTCCAGGATACTGGAGGAAAGGGGACTGCAGAGAAGAGAGCCAACCATCTGGGTGCTGCTCCCTCGGGGCTCAGCCATGCCAACATTTAGCAGTGCGGGAGAGGCTAGCGCACCACCAAGCCGCATCTGGGAGGCCAAAGATGGAAGCAGAGATTTCTGGTCTCCTGGCATTGAAAAGAACAACTTCTCGTTTCCTGCCAAGATGGTCCTGATGAATATGCCCTAGGCTTTCACTTGTGACCCTCAGGAGATGCCAGGAATAATGGCAGAATGTGTTAACTATAATATTATAACAGTAACAACTATTAGGAGAAACTGAGTAACAAGAAATACTTGGTTGATACAAGAAAGGAGGGAAAAAAAAGGTAACAAAGAATAGATGGGCCAAGAAATGGTGAGATGGCCTCTGAAGGAATCCTTTTTCTCCTGTATACAAATACTTGATTCAGCAAATTTATTGAAAAGATTCTTTTCCTACTACATTGCAATAGCCCCTTTGCTATAAGTTATATCTATTATATATTAATATATACATTATAAACATAATTATATGTAATAGTATATCTATTTTATTGGATTCTCTATAATATTCTGTTTGTCTATTTGTTTATTCTTATGCCAATGATACACTCTTGACATTTTTAGTAAGTCTTACGGGCTGGAAGTTTAACTCTGTTTAGACTTTGTTGTTATTCTTCACGGACAAGGTTTGGAAGACTATTTTTGTGAAGGGCAGAGAGTGAGGATTTTAGGCACTGCAAACCATTTGTTCTCTGTTGCAACTATTATAACTATGTTGCAGTGCAAAAGTAGCCATAGACAATATGTAAACAAATATGATGCCTATGTTCCAAAACAACTTACTTTATAAAAACAAGCAGTGGGCTAGATATGACCTGTATATGGCTAATATGTATAATAATAATATGTGTGTGATAGAGTAAACATTAAACTATATAGTACATATATAATATATATGGCTATAGTTTGCAGACCTGCGTTCAAGAAGGTGGTTTGCCCTATAATTAGCTATTTGTATTTTCATATAAATTGTAGAATTAGACTGTCAATTTCCATTAATAGACAGTTTGAGATTTTGAATGAAATTGCATTAAATCTACAGATCATTTTGGGGTAAAAATGGCATCTTTACACATTTGAGTCTTCTGATTCATGAACGTGGTATAGTCTCATTTATTGAGGTGGGCTGGAATTTCAGTAACATTTGAAGTTTTCTGTGTGGAGAGATAGCACATCTTTGACTAGATTCATTTGTAGGTGTTTGAGGTCTTCCTTTGGAAATGGCATCTGGCTATGTTGCCAACCTCTCTAAAACTTAATGGCTTAAAACAACAAGACAGATCTGTGCTGGCTGGGAGCTTCTTCGTCTTGCCTAGGGTCACTCACGAGCCCACAGTCTGATGGCTTGACAGGAGCTGCAAGTTCTACACTTGCCTCACGGAAATACCTGGCATTAACTGTCAGCAGGGATGCGTCCATTCTCCTCCACATGGCCTCTCATTCCAGGAGGCTAAGGGTCAAATTAGTTTTCCAGAGTTTATCCGAATTGACACTTAAGACTGGCATTGACGGCAAACGCAGAAGCTGCAAGAGCCCTGAGTGCTAGTCTCAGAAACTGCACAGCATCATTTCTGTGTCTGATAGGTCAGAAAAAGACAAGGACCTCTCAGACTTAAGAAGGGGGAAACAGACTCCATCTCCTGATGGAAGGAACAGCAAAGCCATGTTGTAAAAGGGTGTGGATGCAGAGAGGCATGATTTATTGGGGCCATTAATTGTAGAAATCTACAATCTGAAGACACAAAAGCACTAACCATAATGGAAGAGACTGAGAACCTGGACTTATAAAATTAAAACTTTTGTTCATTAAAGTAAAATACCACACACTCACCGGAATGACTAAAATTTTAAAAGTTGGCAATAACAAGTGGTGGCAAAGATATGAAGCAACAGTAACTCTTGTAGACACTTCTTTGGGGGTTATAAACTGAAACAACATCTTTTCTAAAACTGGACGGCAGGACCTACTGAAGTTGAACGTGTGTATACCCTGTGACCCAGGAACTCTACTCCTATGTTCTCAACAGATAATAGACCTAAGTACACAAAGACATGTACAAGAACGTACAGGGTGGTGTTACAGCTCTCCACCCTTCTCTGTGGTTTCAGTTATCCAAAGTCAAGGGCAGATCAGAAGCAGACGGTCCTCTGACCTGTTACCAGCAGGTCAATAGTAGTCTAACACTACATCACAATGTGTGCATCTTCTGTCTCTCCATCTCATCGGGAATGCATTTTATCATTTCACATCACAACAGCAAGGGTGAGTACAGTACGATAAGATACTTTAAGAGAAAAAGAGACCACATTCACACGTCTCTTACAGTCTATTGTTATAACTGTTCTATTTTATAATTATTGTTAATCTTTTACTCTGCCTACTTTATAAACAGGAAAAAGCATAGTCTATATAGGGTCCCGGGACTATCCATGGTTTCAGGCATTCAGTGGGGGTCTTAGAATGTGTCCCCTGTGGAGAAGGGGGGAATTACTATACTTGCAAGATGACCAGATCTTGCCCCCCACTGTCCTCATGTTGAAAACTCTCCCCTCTTTACTAATATGTCATTCTTTTAGTCCAGATGTAAGATTCCTTCCTTCCTCCCTTATAAAGGGAGAAAGCCTCAATATAAATATTTCTCTATAGCATGTTCTTGCCCTGAAAAAATTCCCCAATCTAAAATCACCATCTTGTTAAGGCCTAAGGTCAGATCTCTGTTTCATGGAGTTTTCCTAATACAGTCCAAAGTGACCTCTCTTTGGACATCACAATACACGGCCTGGTCTGTTAGCCTGGCACAATTCTGGAAAGTCTCTTTCACTGCCAACACTTTTATTTATAGCTATAAATTGACATTTTAATTTTGTTGCAAATTATTCATATACAGTATTTGTGCCTTATATTCTTATCTAGTATATAAGGAAATAAGAGACAGGTTTTATACTTCCTAGGCCTTTACACGTGATATTTTTTGCTTCAATTAAAAAAATTTTTAAATTAGTTTCAGATGTAGAATTTAGTGATTTATCACTTCTATACAGCAACCGGTGCTTCAGACAAGTGCCCTCCCTAATCCCCATCACCCACTTAGCCCAACCCCCACCCGCCTCCCTTCCAGCAACCCTCAGCGTGTTCTCTATTGTTAAGAGTCTGTTTCTTGGTTTGCCTATTTCGACCCCCTAGGTTCATTTGTTTTGTTTCTTAAATTCCACATATGAATGAAATCATATGGTATTTGTCTTTCCGAAGGACTCATTTCACTTAGCATAATACTCTCTAGCTCACGTCACTGCAGGTGACAAGATTTCACTCTTTTTAATGACTGAATATTCCCGAAACGATGGAATGCTTCATGGATTTGCATGTCCTCCTGGAGCAGGGGCTGTGCTAATCCTGCATATCTTCTCCGGATCGTTCCAATTTAGTATACGTGCTGCCGAAGCAAGCACTGCGTTTGAGGTTTAATACTAATTAACGGAAGACCCATCCATTCCAGGGGGAAAAATGTCTACCATATACAGTCTGTGTAAAAAAGAAAAACTTCAAAAAGTTTTTCTGCCCCTGCTAATTGGAAACCTCTACGCTGAGGGAACAACCGCTGTGGTTCTGCCGGGCCGGACAGTATCTAGAATCTACTATATGCTCGTTTCACCCTCTGCTCCCCCACAGCCACAGTGCTGGAAGAAAGACCCGGCTTTGACGCGGTTACGGATTTTCCAGATCACGATACCACAGTGCGTTCTTAGAAGGACAGCCCTTCTTTCCCCACTTGCAATGCTGACAGCAGCTGTGTGGTCTCCACACGGTGCTTTTTAAAACGCCGTCATCTTCCATTGTGTTCTTAGGTTCTTAGAGGGCTGATTTCTAAAAGCTAAGGACAGGAACTCACTGGACAGAGTTCCAGAGGACCCATAATCCTCAGTAAAACCCTGAGGCAAGTGCTGAGAGGGCGTCTTCTATCTTGGCTATTCAGCTGCCACGTTCAGGTTCACATTCCGGTATCAAAAGCAAACTCGTTTTCACGGATTTGAAAAGAGACTGACCTGCTCAGCTGCCTCTCTTTTGGCATTGTACGTGTCCAGATGCTCCTGCAACTCCAAGACACTGAACTTGAGTGTTTCCAGCAAACCGCATGATGTCAGCTGTCAAATCAGAAACATTGGTCCAGGTGATCTTTTTTTTTTTTTAATTTTTTTAATGTTTTATTTTATTTTTGAGGGAGAGAGAGAGACAGAGTGCAAGCTGGGGAGGGGCAGAGAGAGAGGGAGACACAGAGTCCGAAGCAGGTTCCAGGCTCTGAGCTGTCAGCACAGAGCCGGACGCAGGGCTCAAACCCACGAACCCCGAGATCATGACCTGAGCCAAAGCCAGATGCTTAGCTGACTGAGCCCCCCAGGCGCCCCCAGGCTATCATTTCCGATCACAGTGATGAGACTGACAACTTTTGGGTCACGGAACTTCTGTTTGTTGGTTTTTGGCCCAACTTCATGCCGGCGTCCCTCACTTCACTCGGTCCCACACTGAGGGCTGACCTCTCACTGAAACGGGGGGAACGCAGTGGGCTTTCAGGGGAGCCACCAAGGATGCCACACCTTGAAATGCTTTCAAAAACTGCCTGAGGTGAGAAATGGCATGTCAGACTGGTATATACCTGAAAGGCAAACTCTTGAAGCTTCTTAAACCTTAATTCTCTAAAGATCTTAATACATAATGTATGCGTGTGTTTGAAAACAAAATGGGAAGATCAAGGAGCCCTGGTTTCTCCACGGGGGTGGGCCTCGCCCTCTCCCACCACAGCTACTCAAGAATCAGGGGGAAAGGACCTCTCTCTAGAGTGTGACTTTCTAGCTTCCCATCTAGGACTCTGAAGGGTGAGGACAGGCAGGGGTCAGAATCAGAGTCTCAAGTCACTGCATATAATACACTGGAATTATATTTTGCTGCGTGTTTCTAGTCAAATTGAAAATATAAACCTTTACACTTCATTCTTGATTTTGGCTCAGGTCTTTTATGGTTTGTGGGATCGAGCCCTGCGTTGGGCTCTGTGCTGACAGCATGGGGCTGCCTGGGATCCTCTGTCTCCCGCTCTCTCTTTGCCCCTCCCCCCCCCAGATGCACACTTCCTCTCAAAATAAATAAGCAAACTTAAAAAAAATCTTACCGTTTCAGCATCCACAAAGACTGTTGGGCATTCTGAACACATCATCATCACTTCCAGTGAACTTTTAAATTTGGTGCCAATGCGCTGCAGACTCTGACCAAGAAAGCTGACTGCCTCATTAGTTATGTCTCCAAACTTTCTTTGAATTGTCTATGGAGAAAAGCATAAAAAAAATTTAGTATTTCTTAAGAAGGCCTTTTTCATCTTTAAGAAGCATCATTTGTAATTAAGGCAAACTTTTATCTGAAAATCATTATTGTAGTGGGGTGCCTGGGTGACTCAGTTGGTTAGGCCTCGTGGTTCATGAGTTTGAGCCCTGTGCCAGGCTCTGCGCTGACAGGGAGGAGCCCGCTAGGGATTCCCTATCTCTGCCTCTCCTCTGCTCCTGCTCTCTCCCTCTCTTTCTCTCAAAAGGAATAAACTTAAACAAAAAAATAAAATAAAATAATTACTGTAGTGAAATAGAGCGTTCTAAACACCGGTGGTAAATCTTTGTTTTTAGGCATTTCTTTGGAAATGTTAATTTCACCAAAAGATCAAAGATTTACAAAATAGCACTACTGAGAAAAAGAAACTAATGATACATGCCATTCATCTCCCCACTCCTGAGATTTCTTTCATTGGGAGAGACAGAGGAATAGATGCTGCACATCACGGGAAATAAAGTCCTTACATGTCTGAAGAAGTAGCTCTTCTAACGCTCTACCTGAAAGAAACTTTCAGTAAATGTGGCTTACTGTCCTGGGCGGTGGGTTGCCGTCTGATTTAATTAAAGTCAGGCAAATGCATTCGGGGGAATATCTTCTCAAAACTCAAGAATACACATGAACATAAAATAATCGCCTTTCCCACAACGAGCCCTCAGCGAAGGAGCTGATGTTACCAACAGCGTAGTTCTAGGACTAGTTAACACGTATCTACATGTGCACCTGTGACACCGTTAGGTGGTGTTAGGATTCAAAAGTAATAAAAGCATAAGCTACAATCTCAGGCATCGGGAAACAGAATATCACTGGAAAGAAAAAAATACTAAATAGGAAACAAGGAACAGTGCAAACGTTCAAAATGAAATAAATAAACGCTCCAGCTAACGAGTGGAAAGAACTTCCAGGAGGGAGAGACTGGCGGTCCCCGTAGTTGGGGAAGCTTCAGGGAGACTATGCCCTTAGCTGGGTCCAAGGCGGACGCTCAGGTCCAGAGGAAAAGCAGGACACAGCTCAGAGGATAACGACTGAAACAGCATTTCTTTGTGCCTTAGTTCCCCCAGCTACAGATGCTACAAACACATCCACATTTCATAGGTCTGCTACAAGAATTAAATGAGGTAAGGCATCTAGCACCATGTGTAGCATGAGCTAATTGAAATGTTAGCTCATAATATTATTTTTACAGTTCAGAGTAACAGCTAAAATTTTTAAGGTGTGTCGAGACACAAAAATACGAGTGTTAATTCATTTAGTACTTAATGATAAACGTGTATGATATTGACTATAAGCTCTTTGAAGGCAGGGACTCTGTTTTTGGTGTTTACCCTACAGCAGAGGATTCATCAGATGTTGCTTTCAAGTTTTGCTTTTGTTGCCTGAAGGGAGGTAGGTGTACTAGTCATTGTCTAAGTTACCAGCAGTTACTACATGTCACAATATAAATTTAAGTAATATCACTATCTTTGGGGAAAAGCTTTTTTAAGGAAAATCAGTGGGAATATGAAAATCTGAGATGCTAAAAGAAATAAAAATAGAATGTGAAATACAGACTTTAGGTCAAAAACCCAAAACTTTATCAAGTAATTGTGAATAGAAATTCAGAAAGCCTTCAGCCTCACCAACCTGAAACAGCCTTGAAAATACATGGAAAGTAAACACTGCACAGGACCCGTCGGTGTCAGACAGCATCTGGTTGACATGGCAACGCCAGGCTTCCTCTTCGTCCTCATAGGCGACTGGCTGAAAGGCAGCTATTATGGCAGAAAGAAACGGTGACGGTAGAGGGGATGTCTGGGCTTCTGGAAAGCCGTCTTGCTCTTCTTCATCCTGACTGTTAATATAAACATCACAGTAACCATGATACGGTCATAAAATAGTTTCAGTCACCCAACATGGACTATTTTTACTCAAATTTATGCACTGATTTAGAAAATGTACAACAACCTAAACCTGATAAGAGAGAGAGTACAATAAGCAAATCTCTGTGTCCTTTCTCTGCAGCATCTCTGGAATTAAGAAATTTAATTTCCCGTCACCACCTTAAAGCAAGCCAAGTCCTATAATATGCCAGTGGTATGGATTAATTTCAGTAACTTCTGTGAATAATTCAGATTAGAATGCTTTCATTTTAGGGGTGCCTGCGTGGTTAAGTCAACCATCTGACTCTCGATCTTGGCTCAGGTCATGATCTCAAGGTTCATGGTTTGGGCTCTGCATTAGGCTCACACTCACTGTGAATGTGGAGCCTGCTTGGGATTCCCCCCCCCCCCCCCCGCCCGTGCACATGCTCGCTCTCTCTCTCTCTCTCTCAAATAATCTTGAAATGAATGATTTCATTTTATTTTTAATGTTTATTTTTTGAGAGAGAGAGAGAGAGAGAGAGAGGCAGACACAGAATCTTAAGCAGGCTCCAGTCTCTGAGCTGTCAGCACAGAGTCCAATGTGGGGCTTGAACTCATGGACTAGAACATCATGACCTGAGTCAAGGCCAGATGGTTAACTGACTGAGCCACCCAGGTGCCCCAGAATGCTCTCATTTGAAATGGTCAATTTTGGAGGTTTTTTAATCGAACAGTTCCAGACCGAATGAGGTAACATGTGAAAGGTTTTGGCTATTTGGTCAAGGGCTAGGTGCTTAGTCCATGTTCATAACAACTCTGGAGGTTAGGTTAATATCAGCTCAGTTTTACTATGAGGAAACAAAAAGTTCAGTGAAATTAAATACTGTACCTAGGTTATTGGGTAGAAAATGCCGCAGTCAGAATTTGAACCCAGGACTACGGGTACAAACACAATGTTATAAGCCTTGACGCATACTAGCAGCTCAGCTATTTCACAAGTACACACTCTGTGCCTGGCGATGTGTCGGGAACAGATTGGACGAGAAAAATAAGACCTGGCCATTTCTTTTGAGGAATTTACAATCTGAACAAGTCAGATAATACAAACAAAAATGGAACAACGAAAAGAGATGAAGGTATGTTTGGGACGGCCAGTCTATAACGAAATGTGTACCTCTGGGTCTTGAAGAGGTGTTCGAGTCAGACACTCCATAAAGAGAAGTGTTACTCAGGGTGTTAGAGTTGAGCGTTTCACACTGCAAAGCAGCTCTGTAAGACTTCACGGAATTTACAGAGCAATTCATAGGGAAGAGAGGGATCTGAGCAAAGATGGGCAAAAGATTAAAAAAAAAAAAAAGCAGGCATTTGAAGTGAAAACTTAAGCGATACCTCAAAACACTATATTTTTACAGTGTCACTGGGGTGACTGAATTTAACAAAATGTGTCTTGGCAAGCTTAGGTCGTCACCCCTCTCTCTCAAGTAGGGATGCACTACTCTGTTTTGGCTTCAATGTGTGGCCAAGGTCAATTATTTGGCCTCAACCTTTTAGAAAGCCCAGTAGTTGAAGCTCTACCTCCACGTCATTTCTGGCATCACTGAACTTGTGTATGATGACAAACGAGTGACTGTACACCATCCAAATCGGTGCGTCACCCACATTGTCAACATCTGACTGTACACTTTCAAATATGTGAGAATATTCTGGATCTACTGAGAGTGAGAATCTCCTTCTGTGTTGTAGATGTTAAAACTCTATTATCACTTGAAGGGGTGCCTGGCTGGCTCAGTCAGGGGAGCATACAACTCTTGATCCTGGGGTGAGGAGTTCAAGCCCCGTACTGGGTGCGGATCTACTTAAGAAAAAAAACAAAACCTCTCTTGCCACTTGAAATATTTGGTTACTAAATATTAATTTTTGTATAAAAATAATTACTCAAGGAGCCTGAAAGGATTGAATGGGAAGAGAGATGCGCTGACAGAGACTGCACCAAACTAGGTACCTTTATAATGAACAATATTTTGAGCAACAAACATTTATAAAATCTAAATAATGAAAGAAAAACAGATTGGGGTGCCCGGGTGGCTCAGTCAGTTAAGTGTCCGGCTTCGGCTCAGGTCATGATCTCGTGGTTTGTGGGTTCAAGCCCCGCGTCGGGCTCTGTGCTGACAGCTAGCTCAGAGCCTGGAGCCTGCTTCAGATTCTGTGTCTCCCCCTCTCTCTGACCCTGCCCTGCTCATGCTGTCTCTCAAAAATAAATTGAAAAATTAAAAAAAAACAGATTATATAATTCTAATCATTATAGAACTATTTGGTTTACATGTTTCATAACAGCCACCAAGATTTCTTTTAAGAACTATAGGTAATAGTTGATGATTCCATTTTGTGAGCCCACGAGTTAAGAAAATGCCCTGTTTGAATACATGGAACATGACCATTAAAAAGGAGCAGTCTGACACCTGATGGCGCTGAGAGGCTGTCACTTCTGCCCGTTATGTAAATCCAGCTTTACAAGTCTGACCGCTGACAATGAAAACATAAAATACTGTTCTGCATGTATTTCCGACTTAGTATAGCATTACAGAAGTCATCCTACGATCGTGAAACTTGGCTCCGGCCATGGCCCAATATCAACTTGACAACCGACCACTGGCATTTTGCCACGATAGGTGTCGGATCCGCGCCTAAATGCACAATGCTGCTTGTTCCCTGCGCTTTAAGAATTGTCCACTCGTTTTTCTTCAAGTGAACTGAAGGTCAATACAAGAAATAAGCTCATCACCGTCATTTCAGCTTTTAACATGAAGGCAGCAGGATTCTAGGCTAAGACACAGAAGTGAAAGCAAGCACGCTGGGGTCGAGGGTCCTATTTGGGAGGGGCCGAGAGAGCTAATGCCACCCGGTTCCGGTGACCGCGCGACCATCTTCTCACCTAGACAGTCCCGAGAAATCCGCCTCCTCTTCTTCGCATCGTTCGTCTAGTTCTTTCAGAGCTAAGGTGACATCTTCTTCGCAGATGGACTCAGGAGAGCTTTCAGGAGCCAGGGGCTCTGGCATGTCGCTGTCCTCCAAGTCAAGAATCCCTTGACACACCAGTGAATCCTGATGTTCTTGAATTATATAGGACCCTTCATCTTCAAAGGCGGTCATAACCTGGTCCTCCTTTAATGCTGAGCCTGTATCCTGCAAAACAATCACATTGTTAAAATCAAGTCTAAAACCATTTTTGAAAAAAGTTTTATCAACACAGAATAAATGACTATTGCCACCAATATACACTTCTCTGTATTACGTGGTATTCATTTACTGGTTAATTTTTGGAGTTTTTGAACTCAGATGATATAAAACAGTTTAAAAAACATGGTCCCAGGCCCAAAAAAATTTGAAGTTAAGTATCACGTGTTTCCACATAGAAACATCAAAGAGATCACTTTTCTCTTAACATGATTTAGGTGTTTACTTAGAAATATATTATTCTTGGGTAAAAGATCTTCACATACATATCCTCATTCTACATAAGTAGAACTTTATTTGGTTACTATAAATCTCTCTTATTTGAAATGTAATTTCTTCATTGGGTGAATTCTGGATGGAAGGTGGGGGGAGCAGGGAGGTAATTCAGAATGGTTTATACCCCTGGGTCCCGTGGCGCTGTCCATGAATCAGGAACAGGTGTGATCAGTCAGGAGGATGCGGAACCGACATGAGAGCATCCTTACTGGTTTCTAAATGAGCTGAGGATTTGTGATGAAAGAGTTGCCTCCCAGTAATAGGAATACCTTACTTCCGGTTTGAGTACTAAGAATGCTTCATCACAGCGTTAGATTTCAGAAAACACCAGGAAAATTTTAGGCTGTTGTACTTTGAAAATTAAATGGATTACAAGCTCATTCATCAAAAAGAATGACTGCAGGCTCCTCACTCCAGTGATAATACACTTGTATGTTAGACTCCAATGGGCTTCCCTCCCTCCTCACGGCAACGTTACTGAAACAATGTTGCGTATATCCCTGCATGGACGGGAAGCCAAAAGACACTGACTAAATAACCCAACTACCACTTTCCCTGAAAACACTTCTAGGGTGTATACCATGATGGTGTATCACCACTAGTTTTAAGGTGCATGGACATCAGTTTACTCAGTTTGAATATAAGCAGCGATGGTCTCCATTGAAGGAATAAAGGTCAGTTCCTTTCTGCGCTGGGTCCTAAGCTACTCCTTAGCTGTGCAGTAGAGTTTCTTTTCTTCATGGGTCAAAGGAGAATTTTTCTTCCAAAGTATGAAAAGTAAGTGAAAAAGCCCCTGACCTTAGACTAGTTTGGGCCTCAGTCTACACATCTGGAAAATTCATCTATAACATTGAACAAATGAAGGATTTTGACCAGAGTCTGGGCTGGGTGCTCTGGGATGAATTAATAGCTATCTACTACAATTAATTTACAATCTAATAATGGGGTTCGGCTAATATGTGAATCCAGGTAATAGAGAGTCTGTTCAGTGTAAGGTAAATATTATGTGCACCATACAAAGGGCCGCTGTTATTCAAAGAAGGGAACGGTCTCATCTGCTTGAGGTAATGGAGACTGACTAGCCCTTATGATGGGCTTTGACAAAGACGGGTTAGTGATGGTGTTAGGGACTGAATGCTTTTATCCCCTCAAAATTCTTATGCTGAAACCCCAACCGCCAGTGTGGCGGTATCCGGAGATGGGGCCTTTGGGCAGTGATTAGGTCATGGAGGGGTCTCATGAATGGGATGAGTGTCTTTGCGAGAAGAGGCCAGGGAGCGAGCTAGTTCTTCTTCTTCCCTTTTTTTTTTTTTTAAACCATGTGAAGGCACAGCAAGAAGAGCTACCAGGAGGAGAGGTCTCACCTCCCAACACAGTAGCTGGCACCTGTATCTCGGACTCCCTGGCCTCTGGAAATGAGAAGCCTCCCAGCTTCTGGTATTTTGTTATAGCAGCCCAAGTTGACCAAGACAGCATTTCGGGGAAAAGGACATAGAAGACAGGAAAGGCGCAGAAATGTGGCAGGAGAACACAAAGCGCATCCAAAGGGAACACTGGCCTGGAGTTAGTTAAGCAGAGAGGGCCGCAAACTCGGAGTCTGCACAGAACAGCGCTTTTTAAATGATACGGTACAGTCATTCCTTAGTCATTCCAAAAGCTTATATTCCATACACTCTGTTTGCATCTGAAGGGTTTTTTAAAAAAATATTTTTTAATGTTTATTTACTTTTGAGAGACAGAGTGTGAGTGGAGGAGGGGCGCAGAGAGAGAGAGAGAGAGAGAGAGAGAGATGCAGAATCTGAGGCAGGCTCCAGGCTCTGAGCTGTCAGCACAGAGCCCATGCAGGAGTTGAACCTACTAACTGTGAGATCATGACCTGAGCCGAAGACGGAGGTTTAACCAACAGAGCCACCCAGGGTACCCAGCATCTGAAGGTTTTAAAAAAGATTTGCCCATTAAAGTGGTAAGCATTAGGTATTTAGAACGATAGTTTATGTGATAGTGTTAGAGACATTTCTATACCTAGAATTTTAGTAGCGTTTACTTTTCCTTCTACATCAACTAGAATATACCGTGCTTAAATAACCCACCACACTTCTAGTTTAATGCTCTTGCTTTTCATTAGTTTATACCTGTATTTGGCTGTCATTTGCTATTGAATAATTATTGTAAAACAGACGTTTTACCTATAATTATTAACATATACTGCATGCTGAAATTTTCTGATAGCACCTAGATTTCGTGAAGAGAGTGCTTTTGGGCTAATGGGATGGACTCCACCGCTATGTGACATTACAAGAATCAAATCTTCTTGAGCTTTATCTTATCACACAGCGATGCACGGGTGTACACACACCACACATACAGTTACATTCAAAGATTCATTCCCTATAAGGAATCGTTTCTGTCATCCATGAACCGATATCTAAACTTTTATAAATACTACAAGAAACTCCTCTGTGAAGGTTTCTCTAATAAATATAAGTGAAGAACGTAATCCCTTAATGGCTCAGAGTGTAATTTGCGCACATTACAGAGAAGAAAGGAGCAAAGTGAGCTCTGGAAGCTTCTGTCATGACATGAAATGCATCAGCCTGCTCTGTTTTATCTTCCTGATATTAACATCATTGAAAGGGGGAAAAACCCCCTCAAACAACTCTAGGAATGGATTCTCCTTCTAATTCAGAAAGTATTTCACCATTAAAATTAATTCCTCACCTGAAACTGCTTGAAAAAACAGAATTATAGTTTTATTTCATTATCTTGGTGTTTTCTTATGCTTTTTTAAAAGGGGAAATTTGAGGCCATTGGACACTAGCTGGCATACCAGGTGGGAAAAACAGATCAGGCTAACACACCTAACAGAAACAGACGTGCGCTATTCTCCTCGGATGGCCATTCTTTTGGGGATAATCTTAATGTCAACGGAACTGTTTCTAAATGAAATACTATAGTTTATGAATGTTTCCTTGATCCCCATTCACTTGTGTCAAAGTTTACAGTGAAATGAAACCCATGACTGGAAAAGGAAACAAACTTAGTAAAGTGAAGTGTTTTTCCTTTAGGGAAAAAAAACAACAACCTGTCATCAGGAACTTTACAGCACCTTGGAAACAAGCCATCAAATACAGTGCTTTTACATGAATGACTGTCCCATCTGATAACAAGGTTTCCAGTATATATGGAAATATATGGGAATTTCCAATTGATTTCTAATGATTTCTATCAGTAGTTTAATATGGTTATAGTTATTTTAATAACCAAAAATAAAAGACTTCCCGTTTGTCAAGTAAACAAAATTACAACACAACAACCGTTAACCTCACTGCTTTTGTTAAGAAGGTTATTTCTAGTATCGGGCTGTTTTCCATGGTTTCTAATGAGACCTTTTCACAGGCTATGATCCAAAGCAGACACAGTCGGCAGGTTATTAACTAGGAATTAAAGGCTCTCTAATAAGCCTCCCCGCAGCCGAAAGGAACACAGGCTACTTAAGGTGCATCTGTACATCGGTCCTGTCTCTTTTGGAAACATTTGTCATCCATGCCCTCTTCCTTCAGGCCCCCTTGTCTTGCCTAAGATTCTTCTAGTTTATCCCCCTCCAGCATCCTCCCTCCCACCCTCCACACCTCAGTCACAGAGACCTCACTAGAACCCGAACCAGACTGTACCCTCCCCTCATGACAGGCGCCCTAGACTGCAAGCATCCTGTGGCAGGTACTAAGAGCTACTGTCCTTTACACACACACACACACACACACACACACACACACACACGGACGAAATTTTAAAAAACAAAATTAGATCGTGCCCCTCTTCTGCTCAGATCCTGCTGTGATGGCTGCCTGCTCTGGGGCTCCGGGATCCGCCGGCCCCTCTAACTGCTCCTCCATCCTCCCGCTCCGTCCACTGTGCTCCGGCCCCACCGGCCAGCTCGCTCTTCACACACATCGTGGCCCTTTCCCCTGCCGCTTCCTCAGCCTGGGACATCTTCCCTCCACGTCTCCTTCACCTCAAATGCCACCCTTTCTTCCTCACTAATTCTATACTTCCGTTAGATTTTTCTGACTATGACTAATCGGGTGATCAGTTTCTGATAGATTTGTTTTGTCTTACCTGTTTATCATGTCTTTAACTAGAATTAAGCTCCATAAAACCAGGGGCTTTCCCACACAGTGCCGTATGCCCAGTGCCTAGAACAGTGACCAGCATGCAGCTGGGGCTCCATGCGGATGGGTGACGTCACCGAACGCCTGCATGACCTGTATTGTCGTCTGGGCGTCTGATGCAGTGCTTGTCATGTAACAGCTCTCTCTTCAAACAGTGACCATTCATGGCTGTGATCGGCCCAAGATACAGTCTGTGCCTTCAGTACGGCCTGTAGGGCCCTTCTCATCTCCGACCCTACCTATCCCTCCTCCTCCCGTCTTACTCTCCAGAAGTACTCAGTGCCCTGTGCTTACCTGAACAAACCGTGTTATGTCACTTTGCCCTGTCTTCCCATGTGGTGCCCCTCTGCCGGCGATGTCCCCATTGCCAGGAAGCCTGACCTTTACCACCATCTCCCTGGTGTACAGCTGATCAGTCTCTCCTGAGTTTTCACAAAGCCCTGAACGTGGCTGTTACTAAGTTTCTCATACTGAAATGTAAGGCTTTTTTTTTTTTTTTTAAACCTTCTCTCTTTCCTTTAATGGACAATGCACTCTCTGAGAGTGGGGGTCACCATGCCTTATCATCTTTCTAATGCCTAACTCAGTGTGTGGCATCTAAGAGGATCTCAGTGTTTGTTGAATTATCTAAACTTAAGCCATACTAGGCATACATTTATGCCAAAAAGAGGGCACCGGGGTGTCCCAGTGGTTAAGCATCTGACTTTGACTCAAGATCTCATGGCTTGTGGGTTTGGGCCCTGTGTCGGGCACTGTGCTGATGGCTCAGAGCCTGGAGCCTGCTTCGGATTCTGGGTCTCCCTCTCTCTCTGCCTGCCCCCCGCTCATACCACTCTCTCTTTGAAAAACTTTTTTAAATGCCAAAGGCCTTCATTTCAAACTACACTTACTGTTAAAAATGTAAAATACACTGTCAGCTTAATAAGAACACAGGAATTCAACCAAGATAATGAGGTCTAGTAACTACATTAATTTGGTTAACACTGAAAAAAAATGCAGCATCTCCCTAATACTTACCAAAGCATAAAAGCACATATGACAGAACTACAGCAATTAGAGTTAAAAAAAAAAAAAGAATATCTATAATAAACTTAAGGGAAAAAAACCACTAAGAAAACTAATACTTACTTATTTCTGGTCAGTCATTAGCTTGGGATCTGGCTTACTTCTCACAGGCCTTTCCAAAAATCATAATACTAGTGGTTCCAATGTCTTTTTTAAAAGGTTTCATTTAACCAACTGCTAACACAGCTGGCCTGAGGTTTTAATCCCAATCACAGCACCAATCACATAAACCCCAACACAAAGCAAAAAGAGAAGAAAAAATGAAAGCTGTCCTTCCAAGGAGATACCCCGCCAAAGAAGCTGCTCACCGGCCCCAGAGAAGCATCTGTACATTGACCTCAATCACGCTCTGCAACGCAAAATGCTCATTAAAACACTCGAGATTTATAACCTGTGGGTCATTTCCTTAATCCATCAACCTTTCTTTGTTTAATCATTAGATTTGACTATTTCACTGAAAACAACCCAACAGGTTAGAAATACTGGAAACAAATCAAATAATTAGTGTCAGATGAAAACGCTTTTGAAAGAAAAGCAAGGGATGTAACAGAGTGCTAAAAGGAGCCCCGATTGGCCATGCACCAGCCCCCATTTCTCCCCACCTCAGGCAGCTGGCTGTTAGCATTATCTAGAGAAGCCTCCAAACTGGGGGTCTCATCTCTGATTTGAAGGACTTCGTCTGTGGAGACGCTGCCGATGGAATCTTGAGACTGAAGGAGGAGATCGGGATGGTCTGGTAG